>JAQJVK010000007.1:29272352-29614852 GCA_035578135.1 Flexamia atlantica
CTCTAAGAAGTAAGGTAGCAGCTAGGAACAGTAACAACAGTTACTTCCAAACTTATAATATCTGAAAGTGTCTCAACTTCAGAAAATATTTGTTTAAAATGATCATCAAAAACATCAGTTGTTAGTTTATTTAACTGTAAAAATGGAACATTTCCTGAGGTATCACCATGGTTTACTGTAATTTGTATAAAAGCATTAGATGTCAAACTCTCTGTTATATTATATACCATACACTCTGAAAATGGCAAAGGCCATTCTGAAACATTTATTGAACCTGTTAGCTGGAACTTATATTCTGTACATATCAAACAAAATTTAGAGTTGTCCTTTAGCTTTGTCTTAGACAAAAATTTCAAAAACACTGCCATGGATAATACAAATATATATTATTATTAAAACAGCAAAGCAGCTCCAGCACATCCACTCAGCACCACAGCTAAAAGCAGACTAACATTTTGGAGCAAGTGTTAAGAGGTATATACAAAAGACCTCTATGATTGGTGTACATGTCTAGTTGAAGTTACTGTATCCTTTGCTTTTTGTATCCATAAGGCACTGTATCATATTCATCAACTATTTTTCTTTTTGAACCAGTAATTTTAAACACTTTTGTTTCATTGGTAGTTACAATATTTTTATCTTTAGTTCTCCTGATTCTACTCTCTTGAATTTCTACAATTTGAGGACCTTCACTAAGAACCATATCTTTCAATGTCTTAAAGTTTAATGTTTTGATGTTTTCAAATTTAATGTTAAACCTTTAATTTTACAAACAGACACTAACTTGTTTTTATTTGTAGACCATACAAGGTCATGCATAAGTTTTAGGTCCCCCAGAAACAAACTCTACAATATATGAACCTGGACCATACTCTTCAAGTTCATCTGTCATCTCACCTAAGTAATCACCTGTAGGCACTCTGTACAGACCTTCCCGGAAGTAGTAAATACAACTGTCAGTATCATAGTATAAGACCTGATCTCCTAAAGCTTCTAAATATTCATACAATTTTAATCTAGCATGAGCTGTAGTATATGCTGCAATTACAACATTAACATTCTTCAATGTCTCCCTAGCCTCATCTAAGTTTTTCCAGTTGACTAATACTACATCTTCATTAATAGCTTCAATAAATCTAACTACACTTCCAGGTTGAGTAAATAATGCAAATAAATCTTTAGAGTTTCTAATAAGTGAAGTTTTTTCCATGTTCTCTCTTTGACCAAATTTACCCCAAAATGAATTTAGCATTAATTTAGCCAATGATCTTAAACCTCCATTCTTAGAAATTTTCTCCTTTTCCAATTGAATACCTTCATGCTCTAAGAACTTAGATATATAAAAGTCTTTGTCTTCTTCAGTTTTACACCACTCTGGAAACCCTGATGCCTCTTGTTTCATTTTTAAAAATTTATTGATAAAGTCAGTAAACAACCCTGCCTCCTCAAAAGTTACCATCTGATACTCCCATAACTCATACATATCAAGAATAACATAACCTTTTTCTACTGCTTTTCTAATTTCATCCATAGTCCAAGTACCCACTAAAGCCCTCTCCTCACTCTCATGAACACAATCACCTTGATTTGAAGTTTCCTCACAAGTCCTACATAGTACAAACATCAATTTATCATTCATCTTTGCAGGGAGTACAGGATGATATAGATTGAAAGGAGGTAAGATCTTACATTTCATTAAACCATCCACTTCAAGACCTCTTTCTAAGCATTCTTTATTTCCAATGTAAATCTTTGGATGACCTACAGGATACTTACAATATTTATTTACATATGGGTACAGGGAGCAAACATCTACATACTGGATTGATTCCCCATCTTTACACTTGTAATATGATTTTATACTATCTGTCCTACCCCCAAAGAATGCATCTCTAGCATTTAAAGGTAAAGTGTTTAAAATAGAAAGTTTATCCAAGTGATTTAGTTTCTGATCTTTCTTTAAATTATTAAAGTCACACTCCCACATCTCTACAACTTCCCCAAGCTTTTCAATTTTAGATTTGGTTTTCTCATAACGCAAATGTAAGGTATCAGAAGGATCCTCTCTCAGAGGAGCCTCTCTGTTATACGGAAAGCATTTTGGACAACCATGCCAATAACATCCATGGAATTCATAAATATTTTTTCCATCAAACCCATCAACTTTCAGTCCCTTAATTTTAACTTCCTTCCCTCTGCCCGCATGTTGAATTTTTACCCCTCGCTTTTCCTCTTCCCAACTTAACCATTGTAAAGCCAATGCTGATTGATTGTCAGTCAGTCTATAGCCATTTTTAGGGATCAAGCCAATTGTATTTGGTTTTAAAAAGTTTCGACGGAAAACCAAGTTACAAGCACTTGCTATAGTGACTGATTCAAGGAAAGGATCAACATTACACTGTTCAAGAAGTAAGGCTCTAAATTTTATACAGGCTTGAGCCAGGATTTCCACATCAGAAATACAATACTCCAAAATTTCTTTTTCAAAATCAAACACATAGTTTTCTACTACTCTTTCATCATACCATTTCTCAAAGTCATTATAATTTTTCTCAAACATAGTTTCAGGACAATAGTACTTTTTATCAGGCATCGGGCCAACATAATTTTGATTTGCTAGGGTGTTAAACAAATGAGGGAAGTAGCCCTTTTTTCTCTCAGGAGGTAGGTCAAAAGCTTTAGGGAGAGCAGAAAGAGATATGGGAAAATAACTCAATGAATCAATAAACCTTACATTATCTACTTCAATCAATATTAATTTTGTTCCCCGGGAAATAATGTTTGGTGTAAACTTAGTTTCTTCTATGATATATTTTAAAATAAACTGAAAATCAAATCCTTGTCCATTATGAGCAATCACACAGACATCCTTAAACTGTTTCCTCACTGTCATTACATATTTCATGAACTCCTTAACAGGGCCTTTCTCAAATACTTTTTGCCTCTCTGAGCAAGTTTCACACTCTCCTCCATTAATATATTTAAAACGGTATTGCTGAGAAACACACAAGTTTACTTTATGGACATTTTTACTAGGGTCTGAGGCCAAAGTCTCATCTTGTCTTGTTTCAAAATCAAAGAAAATATACAAAAAGTCTCGGTTCCTTGGACTTCTCCGATCAACTTGTATATAGCATTGATGTTTCGGGTCTTTAAAGGCACCACATGGATTACAATAAACCTCTCCACAAACATGAACATCCTTACGTTTAGTTGGAAAAACTAGTTTTTTACAATGTTGGCAAAGCTTTATAGTTTTGCAAATCTGCCCTTGGTGAGCTATAAAACACCGTTCATTCTTAAAAAAGCGTTTGCAAAACCGGCATGTAATGCCTCCATGTTCAAGCTTACAAGGAGGGGAAATAGTATGGCAGGAAGAACAGCAATTTGTGCATCTATGATCTCCCTTATGTTCATAGGGAACATGACATGCTTCACAAAAATATTTACAAACAAATGCAGCAGTTAAATTAGTAATTACATTATAGTGACCATCATGAAACAATAAATTAATTTTAAATTTTGCATCATCATTTCCACCGGCAAAATATACTTCTCTACCCTTACTGTCATAATTATACACTGTTATCATATACTTTTTAAGATGGTTCTGAAATTTTTCAAGTTCAGGGATACCTGCACCTCCTTCAGGTATTTCCACTTGAGACTTAGCCATAAGTTTCTTAGCTCTAAATTTCTGCCGACTACCTTTATCATCACGGATAAGACTATATTGAGGATCATTTTTAGCATAAGCCTTGCCTACCACTAAAGCTCTAGGGAGACATAAGTTATCTTTATTGTTTATAACTACAATACCACGCCTTGCCTTACACTCTTCCTCAAAGGTATAGAGACCAGGCCTTACTCTACCTTTTCCAACAGGGACATTTACCCTTGAAACATCTATTTTAAAAGTATCTGATGAAGTAATATTTTCAGAGTTACTTTGAAGTATTCCCCCAAAAATTTGCCAAATATCATCACTAGTTACTTCAGAAGCTAACCGCATGTCAGTATACCCTGGTTCCTTACTCTTCAAATTAACAGACATTAATTTAAAACCAATATAGTCTGTAGGGGAAGCTTTAGCTTTCTCCCTTTCAACAATTTGTTCAAGGCCTTTATGGATCCAGTCAAATTCAGATACACCTTTAGGGGGCTTAGTAAACTTAAAAGTAGTACTAAGTCCATAAAGTCTTAATTTCTTATTATAAGTTTCTTGTTCACCAATTAAAATAATTGGTTCATTAGTTGGAGAACTTTTCTTAGGAACAGACTGCATTATAAAAATTAAAAGTTAATAAAAACAAATACAGCTATTCATAAAATCAGGCAAATACACCAACCTTAGATGATTATAAAAGTTAGATTTAAAAGTATACTTAAATTTATGCAACTCAAAAGTAAGTATGTTATCTCAATTACAAGAGCAGAGCAAAGAATGTCTACACTGAACTGCAGTCTAGAGCAGAATGAAGAACTAAGCTAATTGTAACAGGTATATGAGGTAGTACGTACCGTACAGAAATCGGTGACTACACAAGTCAAAAGGGCAGCTGTACATGTTAATAGGGTGACTACACAAGTCAAAAGAACAACTATGTATGTTAGTAGGGTAAATATTCAAGTAAAAAAACAACTGCGCATATCAATACAAGGAGGTTAACCACATGAGTAAAAAATACAGCTGTGCATGTTAATAGACTAACTATTCAAGTAAATAAAACAAATGTACATATTAATACAAACAGGTTAACTACACTAGTCAAAAGAACAACTGTACATGTTAATACAAGAAGGTTAACTACATGAGTCAAAAAGATAGCTGTGCATGTCAATACAAGTAAGCTAAGTCACAAGTCAAAATAACAACTAAACATGTTAATAGGCTAACTACTGAACTAAAAAACAACTGTACATGTTGACTACACAAATCAAAATAACAGCTGATCATGTTAATAACTTGACTACAGAAGTCAGAAGGACAACTGTACATGTTAATACAAGTAGGTTGACTACATGAGTCAAAAAGACATCAATTCAAGAGACTGAAAAGGTAAAGTTAACTTAAAACCTAAATGCCCATTATCTTAATAACAAAACCAAGGGAATATAATTACAAAACCAAGGGAATATAATTACAAATGCAGCAGATTGAGAAGTTATGTTAAGCAAGATTACCCCTGAACAGATAAAACAACCATGGAAACACACAGCAAAAATCAATAAAAAAAGGACATACAATGATCCTAATAGTTTAGTTGGGTAGGTTTACCTTTCAACAGAAAATAAAGACTATAATACAAGCAAAAGCAATTAAAACCCACATACAGCGCTCTGCGGAGTCTGGTTAAGTAAGGTTACTCTACTACAAACAGAACAGCCTACATCTATCCACAAGCAAAAGCAATAAAAAACCACATACAGCGCTCTGCGGAGTCTGATTAAGTAAGGTTACACTACTACAAACAGACAACCAAAACTATAATACAGGTAAAAGCAATAAAAACCCGCATACAGCGCTCTGCAGAGTCTGGTTAAGTAAGGTTACTCTACTAAAAACTGAACAACCATAGCTCAACACAAGAAAAAGCAATAAAAACCCACATACAGCGCTCTGCGGAGTCTGGTTAAGTAAGGTTACACTACTACAAACAGAACAACAGTAACTATAAAAAAAGAACCAAAACATTAACAAAACAACATACAGCGCTCTGCGGAGTTTGGTTAAGTAAGGTTATTCTACTACAAAAAGAACAACTATGACTATAAACAAACCAAAATATTAACAAAACAACATACAGCGCTCTGCGGAGTTTGGTTAAGTGAGGTTATTCTTCAAAACAGGCAGAAAACCCATAGCTAAACATGAGTACAAGCAATAAAAATCCACATACAGCACTCTACAAAGTTTTGGTTTAATGAGGTTACTTTACTACAAACAGAGCAACCAAAGCTGAACAAAAGCAGAAGCAATTAAAACCCACATACAGCGCTCTGCGGAGTTATGTTAAGTAAGGTTATGATAATAGCTCAAATCAAAGTTAAAGAAGCTGTTCATACTAAATCCCTCAGAAAAGATTTGCATTTAAGTAAAATTATATAAAATTAAAGATAAAAGATTCTAATAATTCAATTCATTAAAGCTCTAAAAATATACATAGCCACATACAAATTACATCCTCGGACTACATGCACATGGCAACAAGCTCAAAGTTAGGTTCAAACAAATAATTATAACACAATAACAAAGCAAATTAAAAATGCCAACCAATAAGAAAAAATATTTCATACATATTACATTAACTCTCAGCATCAAATAAATGACAATGCATGTAAGCTACCAAAGGAAGAAGCAACTAGAAGAAATATCATTAATGACTAACAACTACAAGAAATGTTACTGACACCAAAAGAAAATGACTAATCACAGACTCCAAAAAATATCTGATATTTTTCACCAATTTTTAAGGTATACATTTTTCTATAAACTGAGACAAACTTATTATAAACTCTAAAAAGAATGGGGTTCAAAAACATATTATTATATACCTACTTGAAACATATTCTAGTGTTAATTTACTGAACATCACACTACACTATTACCTTAAACCAAAAACAAAATGCCCTATTGTTTACAAAATTTTAATATAGCATATTATTAATATAGATAATTCACCTAACTCAAGCACACCTGACTATTAACATCACTCTTGACCACTTTCCTTTTTAGCAATATAACATCTACATAAAAAGGACTACATTATACACAAAACCACCTCAGACACATGATACAATAGTACCTACCACCACAAACACACCTAAATTACTATTATCATACTACTCTACCCTCCATTCTATTCTATTCAGTAAAAAAACCTAAGTCTCCATGTAACATCTACATAAAAAATGCTATATTAGTCATCACACCCCAAACATTTAATGCAATAGTATATATTATTTACCATTATTTACTTACCTACCTAAATTTTAACATTATTCTACTCCACCCTTCCTTTTCATCAAAACAAAAAACCTAAATACCAACATAACATCTACATAGAAGGTTATTATACACAGTATCACCTCTAACACCTAATACAAAGGTAGATGAGTAAATAACATCACATCACATCAACAAGATAAGTAGAGTTAAAAACCTGCCACAATAAGTACATATTTTTATAACCCAAAAACAACAAATTACCATTTTATACCATTCAAAAATAATTAAACCACATTAAATGATCAAATTAATATTCAAATAAATCATAAAAAATAATAAAAAATCATATAAAATTATATTTCCACTAAAATCTATAGTAAAGTTATTCTCCCATAAGAGCCCATGTTAGCGGTCAAGTGGGGGCCTTTCTCCTCTTAAGCGTCGATTTGCTGCAAATCAGCTGACTGTTTACTTCCGTTCTTTCCGGCCTAGGCCGAATAAGAGTTTATCCGGCCTAGGCCGGCAATGGGTAACCTTCGAGCCAACAAAAAGGGACTGAAAACAGATTTTTCTGTGTTAGTTTGATGAAAAGGCAATTAGAACCATAGCTCGTCTAAAACCCATGGAATCTTGCAAATCTTTCTTTATTGCGGCAGGTCTTATGACTTTTCCATCCATTTATATTTTTAAAACTCAAATTTTCTGAAGCAGAACCCAAAGTATTTTTAAGATCTGTTAAGAGGCAATAGCCTCGTTTACAGTATAAAACGAGGAATTGAACAAAATTCAACATTCCCGCTACAACACCTCATTTTTTCAAAAACCAGACGTTGTACATTCCTGTGGTATTTTTTAATGCCCTCCCTGCCCACCTCAGGATTGAGTCCGACTAACAGTTTAAGTCTCAGCTCAGGAAATTGTTGATATCTAAATGTTTTTATAGCATTATGGATTCCTTGGGTGACAATTGGAAGTATATTTATTTTTATTAGATAACCTATTGTATCCTTGTACTTGACTCTTGCCAAAGCTGTAAAATATTATATATGGCAACAAAGAATTATTTGATTGATTGATTGATTGATTGAATGTTGCTGAGAAATTGCTTCAGCTACCTTAAACAAACGAACATTTGAATGAGGTTGTACCTATTGGAACAGTTAATGGCAGTTATCACTATGTTTAAGATAAGGAGAGTGTTGCTAATATTAAATAAATAAATAGTTTTTTCTCAATAAAGTCCACTAGGAGTGATGCAGATAAACATTACTTACCTTAAACTAGAACATATATTAATACAATCCAATACTTGACCTAGAACCTATTATTGAGAAATATTAGAGACCTAATATTTATAATCTAATATTTATTTATTTATTTATTTATTTATTTATTTATAACTAGGTGTTGGGGTCTTCCTCACCTAGTGCATATAAATATAGCTAAGAAACAGAGTCAGAACCAGCATTTTAAACAATATATTTAAAATATTAATAAAATTAATATTTAATAACATAATAATGATTAATATTTTGGACATTAGATTATATGGGACGGGTGTGCTTGTATTAAAGTAGTATTGAAATAGATATAAGTTTACTGGGATGAAAACTTTTCTATTGGTATTTTTGTAAATCAACAGTTTGAATTAAAAGTTTCAGTTCACCCACTTAAAAACTACAAACGACAAATGAATAATGTGGTAGCACACAGAAACCCATATAGAATCATGTTCCTCAGTCTCTGAAGTAAACTTTAAAAAAGGTGTACGATGCATGTGCTTCGAATTAAAAAATCAGACCGTAGTACATAATATTTCCCCCAGATCTTGGCTTCCTCGTCATGTCATTCATATAGTACTAATAAAAGTGTCTCTCAAAATCATAAAACCACAGTATTTGTCACCAATTTTTTTTATTATACTGGGTTGTTATATAATATGTTCATGATTTTGAACGGATGTAAGCAAAGGTTTTATTTGCCATCTAGAGAAATAAAGTAGATCAATTATAATAAAAACTCAAAAGGTTTCGTCACAGGTACTCAGAAATATATTATCTTTATGAAAACCCCATGAGACACAACAAATGTCAATCCTGTACTCACCTCTTGCCAATGTGATAAGAGTGTCTTGATCGATTAATCCGATGCTTGATCTCAAATATATTTTTCCTACCACTGCATGGAAATAATGACATTACCACACCTGTCAACTGTACGCAAAACTGTTCATTTCCGCTTTCATTTCATTCTCGCTCGGAAAGCGAGCGGGAATGGCCATTCTCGCTCGCTAAATCAGGGTTACTTATTTATTAGGTTAAGGTGGCACACAAGAGATATAACTATGACGTCAAACACCAAAGAACAGTTTTTATTGGTCAGAATTCCCATGTCACTCACCGTATTCTAAATTCTAGTTGCCTTGCTCTAAATCAGCTGATTTCACTGTCGGCGTTTCTACACGCACTAACTTCCGGTTCGTTCCAATAGAGTAAGCAAACATAACCCCGATGAACCTTTGTGTACAGGTTAGTTAATAAGTTAAACTGTTTAAATAATGGTGGTAGAAAAAATATTGTGTGTATTACGAGCACAAATAGTCGTTGCCGCTCTCGAATCTACAATTCTCGAGCGGCAATGGCGTACTTCACGCTCTTAATACACAAATAGCTATTGTGGTGATAGTGGTGTGCACACTAAATCATCAGGTGCCAATAGCTGATTTAGTGGCAGGAATAAATAAATAACAATAACGTTAACAACAATCAGCTCTGAGAAAATCTAATAATTAAGCATGTAAAAACGTTGCAACCATCAGCTGATCGCTTGTGCATGTATGGTTGCAGCTAACCGGATGCAGGCGCCAACAGCAGAAAGAGACAAAATGGATATTTTTAATCACTTGCTAAGTTAATAAAATTAATGTTTATGGTCAGGATATTTACTATGGCAGGTGAGAGAACAATGTTGGTAGTATTTAAAGAGAAAAAACACATTGTCTCCCTCGTGGAAATTGTCGCCAACGGCAAACTTGGGTGCCAACATTTTCACTCGTGAGACAATGTTGTTCTTTACTCACTCAACACACAAATAACTATTATCTACGACCATTGCAATAAGCACCTATTATGGTATTACAATAAACATCATAATGATATACATTAAAACACCAAAAACCAAGCAGTACTCTAATGACGACTTTAGAGTACTGGAGTCACTTTAGAGTACTGGTTCTAGACCAATGAGAGCTCGGCATTTGACGGAAGTAGTGTCATAATAACAATTACGCAATTCGCACATCAGCTGATTGTTGCATTACGATTCATGTTTGAGTTTACTTATCCCATCAGCTGATTGTTCCACAACGGTTCATGGTTCAGTCTGCTTATTTGCCTAACCTCAAATTTTAGTTGACCTATTCCATCATTATTAAAAGTCATGAGTTTTGTTTAACTTCGGGGGAAATGTTGTCGTATATTGTTGGTCGTAGATAAAATAGTGTATGTAACGATTGTATTATGCCTTTAAGCCATTCGTGAGATATTTAGAACACTCGCTTCGCTCGTGTTCTAACTTACATCTCACTCGTGGCTTAAAGACATTCATTATACAATCGTTGCAAAAACTACAATTTCCATTCCATTATCAAATAGATTGTTAGGCGTAATCGATAGCTAATAGAATAATTTTTCTGTTGCAACTGATAACTACTGTAAACTTATTTTTAATTGTTATAGTAGTTAATATTGTACTAATTATTTTTAATTGTTTAAAATTATTTTTGGGCGATTAGGCACGGATCCACGCGTATTTTCTCGTCAATGAAACTTCTTTCACTTTCACACAACTGCTGAAAGAGGTTTCACCGCGAATTTTCTTCGCAACTTAGCCCGAACGACACAAGAAAATAAATGGTGAAGTCTCAAGAAAGACGAATTGATAGCGCGTGACCGCAGTGGCAAATCTCGGTTCCGGTCGTAGCGAGGTTTTATCCGACTCCACTCTTATCCGACTCCTCTGTTGAGTGAACAATGAATGAGCTAACTGATGATAACGTTTCAACCGACTCCACTTTTATTCGATTCTTCTATTGAATGCACAGTGTATGAAATATGACTAATGACGAGGTTTCATCCGACTCCACTCTTATCCAACTCTTCTATTGAGTTTGAATAATGAATGAGCTAACTGATGATCACGTCTCAACCGACTCCACTTTTATTCGATTCTTCTATTGAATGCACAGTGTATGAAATATGACTAATGACGAGGTTTCATCCGACTCCACTCTTATCCGACTCCTCTGTTGAGTGAACAATGAATGAGCTAACTGATGATCACGTTTCAACCGACTCCACTTTTATTCGATTCTTCTATTGAATGCACAGTGTATGAAATATGACTAATGACGAGGTTTCTTCCGACTCCACTCTTATCCAACTCTTCTATTGAGTTTGAATAATGAATGAGCTAACTGATGATCACGTCTCAACCGACTCCACTTTTATTCGATTCTTCTATTGAATGCACAGTGTATGAAATATGACTAATGACGAGGTTTCATCCGACTCCACTCTTATCCGACTCCTCTGTTGAGTGAACAATGAATGAGCTAACTGATGATCACGTTTCAACCGACTCCACTTTTCTTCTATTATTTTATTGAATGCACAGAGTATGAAATATAACTAATGACGAGTTTTATCCGACTCCACTTTTATCCAACTCCTCTGTTGAATGAACAATGAATGAGCTGACTGATGATGACGTTTCATCCGACTCCACTTTTCTTCTATTCTTTTATTGAATGCACAGTGTATAAAATATAAATAATGACGAGGTTCCACTTTTATTCGATTCTTTCTATTGAATGCATAGTGTATGAAATATAACTAATGACGAGGTTTCATCCGACTCTATTCGATTCTTCTATTGAATGCACAGTGAATGAAATATAACTAATGACGAGGTTTCATCCGACTCCACTTTTATTCGATTCTTCTAATGAATGCACAGTGTACAAAATATAACTAATGACAAGGTTTCATCCGACTCCACTTTTATTCGACTCTTCTATTGACCTCCTCTAATGAGTTGGCTCAGTGTATGACCTAAGTAATGGTGAGGTTAAATCCGACTCCTCTATTGAGTGCTCAGAGTATGACCTAACTAATGGTGGGGTTAAATCCGACTCCTCTATTGAGTACTCAGTGTATGAGCTAAGTAATGGTGACGTTAAATCCGACTCATCTATTGAGTGCTCAGTGTATTACCTAACTACTTGACGGTGAGATTTCCGACCCCTCTTTTATTCGACTCCTTTTTATTCGACTCCTCTTTCGACTTAACAGTGCCTAAAATTTAACTAACGACGACTGTACGATTGCACAGATCCTCAGATCTCAATCGTACGACTGTACGATTGAGATCATGTGTTCACTGTACCGGGTGTCCCATAATAGTCCCCCCCCTAACTTTTTCCTATATTTTTTCAAATATCAATTCCACACCACTCCCAAACATTATTGGGTAGTTAATACTTCATTTTGAGGAAGTACCCAATTTTGGCCGCCATCTTGGATCCGCCATATTGGAACCAAAATAATTTTTTCAAATGTAAAAGTGGTGTTGTGACCCATCATTTCGAATTAGATTTTTACACTGATTACAATGCCGCAATCCGTTTTTTAATATCTCAATTGGTTCTCAAGATATGGATATTTTTAACTTGTTTATTTTCAATCAATTTAAACATTACAAATTGATAAAATAGGCCCATAACCACAAAATAATGCTAGATAGTGACGAATAACGACCACCACTCATTTTTGAGCGATTTACATTTAACTTTCACCGATGTAAATTTTTTGGCCGCCATCTTTGTTTCGCCATTTTGAAATGCGGTAAGTTATTTCAAATATGAAGTTGGTATTGTGACCCATCATTTCAAACTAGTTTTTTACGCCGAATTTAATGCCGCAACCCGTTTTCAGCTATAAAACTTAGTTTTTGAGAAATTAATATTTTTTGAGATTTTTAATAGAAAAATGTCAATATCTTTAAAACTAAATATTGTAATTAAAAACAGGTTGCGGCATTAAAGTTTGCCTAAAAAACTAGTTCGAAATGGTGGGTCACAATACCAATTTCATATTTGAAATAACTTATTTCATTTCAAAATGGCGGATCCAAGATGGCGGCCAAAAAATTTACATCGGTGAAAGTTAAGTGTAAATCGCTCAAAAATGAGTGGTGGTCGTTATTCGTCACTATCTAGCATTATTTTGTGGTTATGGGCCTATTTTATCAATTTGTAATGTTTAAATTGATTGAAAATAAATAAGTTAAAAATATCCATATCTTGAGAACCAATTGAGATATTAAAAAACGGATTGCGGCATTGTAATCAGTGTAAAAATCTAATTCGAAATGATGGGTCACAACACCACTTTTACATTTGAAAAAATTATTTTGGTTCCAATATGGCAGATCCAAGATGGCGGCCAAAATTGGGCACTCCCTCAAAATGAAGTATTAACTACCCAATAATGTTTGGGAGTGGTGTGGAATTGATATTTGGAAAAATATAGCAAAACGTTAGGGGGGGGACTATTATGGGACACCCGGTATTATGTTTAGAGTTAATAAACTACAGCCAGATGTTTTAGTTGCTATTGCAAATTTTTTGATATTTTGCTATTGACACTTATTCATGTAAGCTTTTATTTATAGATAACTAGCTGTTTCGTTTGTTTGAGGATAATCTTTTTACCCTTTCAAACATCTGATATAAGTTAGTTTTCGATGTAAGTTTATGTTTTTGTTGCATTTTTTCGCCCAAGGGTTATATTGAGCGCTAATGATTAGAATTTAGGTACAGAGAGGGAACTAATATATAGGCCTACCATATGTAGCATCTAATGTTTCGCCTTTTGGGCGTCGCGTCGGGAAGCGCCTTAACTTGAGACTTCCGCCTGATTATTTTCCGTGGGTGAGGATAACCAATATTGTTGATATAAAAAAAAACATCAAAACCCATTTTTATTAGATAGATCTTAGGAATTAATGTATAGGCCATTGCACGCTAAACTTTCAACACGCCAAATTCTAACGGCATACTATATAGACAATTCTATACTTATTATTTGATCATATGTCAATTAACACATGTTAATTTTAATTGTAAACAAAAACAAACAAATACAGAGTTTCTTTCATCAATTCACAAAATGGATTTTATTTTTTATTCTTACTAAAATAATTATATATTTTTTCTTAATTATACATTTATTCACGCAACAAATTTATCCAAACGAACCGGATTTACTTAACCAACGATATGGAAAATGAAATATTATTTCTATTCCAAAAAATAAACTACAGTCATTAAGTTCAGCAACATACAGTCCACTCAGAAAAACAATGGCACCTACACGAGGAGAATTTAAGACGGAACTATATACAGAAGACCAACAGATCTTATCAAAACAAGACTAAAGAAAATAAAATCAGTTTTAGAAGCTATCCCAGGTCAGGAAGAAGATGTTCAAAACCAAAAGTCTCAGTCTAAACCAAAAGAAAAGATTGAAGGCATACGTATCGGAGATCCAGAAGAAACGAGCGGACTTCGAGCAAATCTTCAACTGCGCAGTTTCTCATGAAGATCACGAATCGCTACCAAACGAAACCCTTGCTTCCGATCAAACAGAAGTTGAAGAACTTTATGTGAACATCGCAACAGTAATCGATTTTCTTCTCCAGCCTTCAGTTGAGCCCCAACCTAACGTAAGCGATAACTTGGAAGCTCCAGGTATGTCCACTAATATTCAGCACTCAGTAAGTTTGCCAAAATTTGAGCTAAACAAATTTTCTGGTGACTTATCAACTTGGATAACTTTCATTAACTTGTTTAAATCCTCAATACACTTCAACAACTCACTTTCAAACGTATTTAAATTTCAATATCTTTTAAGTGTGTTTAATGGCAAACCACTAAACTTGATTCGCAATCTAAGTTTGTCGGATGACAACTACTTTATTGCATACAATCTACTTCGCGATCGCTATCAAAATGACCGATTACTGCAATTAATGCATCTTAATCGCATACTTGACCTCCCGGAAATTTCTGTAAATCATGTTCCTGGAATCCGACAGATTGTCAACACTTTCAATGAAAACACCCAGGCATTACAAGCAATTAAATGTGACATGCCAGATCTTAATCCGTTTTTGGTTGCAATAATTCTACGTAAAATAGATGTCGATTTTCGCAAACGGCTAGAGTCATTCTGGGACACATTATCAAATGGTAATCATACCTTACCTACTATTAAGGAGATTTTCAATTTCCTTGATCGGGAATGCATTCATCATGAAGATGCTACTTTTTCTTTAACTGCTAATCATATAACTTACTCTTGCCCCATATTTCTCGCAAAAAGTCCACAAGAACGCTTTCAGATAATAACCAATCCCAATCATTGTATTTCATGCCTCGGAATACATAATGTAAAATCATGCAAGTCTCAATCTACTTGTAAAGCGTGTCACAAACGACAGAACGACACAACACTCCTTTGCATTTTAATTCACCTAATATAGATGACACAATTCAATAATCATCTTACAAGGTTGGAAATAGCCCTAATGGTTCTTCAATTACAGATCCAAACTGTGCTGATCCCTCATTAACATTGAGTGCCCAAAGTCAGTCAACGCATCCTAACAAAGACACCACAGTCTTATTAGATACTTTATTGATTAAAATACGTGCTTTGAATGGTATAGCTCATACATTTAGGGCTTTGCTTGATTCAGGTAGCATGTGTACATTAATTTCAGAACATGCAGTCAATTTGCTAAATGCTCATCGTCAACATTGTGACGTCGAATATCGGGTGTCAATCAACGAAATACTCGAAATGAAGAAAAAAAATACGCAACGTTAGAAACTCTGTCGGGTCAACAAATCATCAATGATCATTCCATGATTATATTGAATAAACTTACAACCGACCTTCCACGCATGCCTGGCTCTTCCGATATTGTTCTACTGGCACAACAGTTCAATCTTGCTGATCCTATATACCTTTCACAAACCAAGTCGGGTAGACATTAAACTAGGAGCTTCATTATTTCCTTATATTTTCACTGGAAAACAGATTTCCTTAGGCCCTGATAAACCGCACATCTTCGACACTACTTTTGGTTATGTAGTCATGGGAATCACTCCATGCCTAACCTCATCGTCTTCATCATCTACTTCTAGTCATACTAGCACTCTAAATGCGTGGCTTCATTCGTCCGATGTCGACATTCATAACTCCATTTCAACGTTTCTGGACGCAGGAAGAACTTCCTAAATGTTCGGTTTAATCCGAACATGATATTTATTGCGAAAATCATTTTGCACATAGTCTTGAAGAAACAGGACGTTATACTGTCCGATTGCCATTCAAAAAGCCGATTCACACATTCGGCGCCTCTCGCGATTACGGGCTATAGAACGAAAATTCGCAAGCAATAAACGGTTTTCTGTACTGTATCACGAGTTCATGGATGATTACTTATCTCTCGGGCACATGTCAAAATACGAAGAATCCTTCTTACCTGAAAACCATGACTTTTTACCACATCATGGTATTCTGAAGAAATCCAGCAGTACAACTAAACTGCGTACCGTATTTGATGCTAGTTCCAAAACCAGTTCCGGATTGTTAAATGACATACTTTTGACAGGGCAAAAGCTGTAAATTAACATAGCTGATATACTCATGCATTTTCGACGTCATAATGTAGTGTTTTGTTGTGATATTCCTCAAATGTATCGCCGGATGATTAACATTCATCCTGATGACCATAATTATCAATTAATTCTTTGGAGAGAAACACTTATGACCCAATTAGTATTTATAGGCTCAACACCGTAACTTACGGAATGAATAGTTCTCCTTTCTTAGCCATTCGCACATTTCTCCAATTGGCCAATGATGATGGTCATGATTTTCCAAAAGCAGCCCATGCCATTCGTTATCACACAATATGTTGATGACATCATCACAGGGCTGACACAGTGGAAGATGCTATTAATTTGCAAAATCAACTTACTTCTTTGTTAAAACTTGGTTGTTTTGAGTTATGTAAATGGGTTTCCAATTCACCTCAACTTCTAAATAATGCCCCACATTCCCATCTAGAGACTCCTACATTTCTACCAAACTCTCCAGACCCACAGTTTTCAGTTTTGGGTCTAAGATGGTCACCGACTGTAGACGCATTTAAGTACACCTTTCAGTTGCCTGAAAAACCTGTAATTCATACCAGACAGTTATAAGTACCATTGCAAAAGTTTTTGATCCGTGTGGTTTTCTCAGTCCTTGTTATTATACTTGCTAAATCTTTCATGCAACTAATCTGGACGAAAGGGTTAATATGGGATGCTCCTCTACCAAAAGACCTTCAATCTCAATGGACATTATTATTGAAAGATACTGAAAATCTATCTAAAATCACTATACCTCGTTCCTTGAATATCAGTCAATCACATGAAACAGAACTGCATGGTTCCTGTGATGCATCGGAAAATGGATATGCCGCTGTTATTTATGTTAGATGCGAGCAGCCTAATGGTACCACAGTTGTTAACCTAGTCATATCCAAGACCCGGGTAGCACCTTTGCAATGTGTCACCATACCTCGACTAGAATTGTGTGTAGCTCATCTACTTGCACAATTAATACCTCATTGCATTTTATTATTTCCTGAACATTTTTAAAAATAACATCCGTCTTTGGAGTGATTCTACGATCACATTAACCTGGCTAAAAACCCCACCATACCGTTTGAAAACATATGTGGCAAATCGGGTATCTCAAACTCAGGAGCTTGTCCCAACTGAAGCAAGGAATCATATTTAATCAGAAGAAAACCCTGATGATTGTGCTTCACGAGGTATTTGTACCGTTTGACTAATCATTCCATTTGGTGAAAAGTCCTCCATGGCTTTCATTACCATCACATGAGTAGCCAACATTGTCGTTCACTCCCATACCACTTGACGCTTCGCATGAAGTTATCAAATTCTTTGCCAGTTCTGTCCACCAGTCAAGCAGAAGAATTGGCAATACTTTCCAAGTTTTCATGGTGGACTAAGGTAGAACGAGTAATGGTGTTCTTTTTGAGGTTTATTCATAACTGTCGAAGTTCACCATCAAGACTAGGTAACTTAACATCAGAGGTACTTCAAGAGTCAAAAGTTAAAATATTTTACTTAGTTCAACAGCCAACATTTAAGAATGAGTTTTTATCATTGACTCATAATGAATGTCCAAAACAATTGCAAAAATTAAATCCATTCATTGATGCAAATCACTTGATTCGCATTGGTGGTCGCTTACGCAACGCTTCACTGCCACAAGACGCAAAATATCCAATCTTGTTACCGAAACGACATCAAATTGTTGATATCCTCATGTACTTAACAACTGATGCTTTCATCGCAGCAATCAGCAGATTTATTTCAAGGTGTGGATTATGCACAGACATTTACTCTGATTTCGGAAACAATTTTGTGGGTGCAAACACAGTTCTCCGTTATATCATCAAATCCACGACACAATCTACTGATTCCAAACAGCGTATTCAAAGAATATCAAGGGTAACATGTGACATTACGTTGAAGTAATTACTTCAAGGCGGCCGGTATGGGCAATTCTATACTTATTACAGGGTGGGGCAGGGATATATTCCTTTTTTTGTGGAAGAAAGTTGTAAGTCAGGGGGACATGTTAGAGATGTGTAATTAAGCTCGAATTACTCTGTGTTTTTGGAAATTTCCCAATGCAAAAATGATTATTGAATATCATTGATACTTAATGATACATCGTAATACTCAATGATACATTCTATGATACTTAATAATACAGTACTATTGGCATAACCAAAATTTAAGTACTATTGAAAATTCAAAAATACCAGCCAGTGGTATTATCGACTAACATGTGTATTATTGCAGGGTACTATAGGGTATCATTCAACAAAATATGTATCATTGAAGGTATGTATTATTGGGTATTATTAAAAACCACATATCATAGGATGTTTGTAATGATACCAAAGATGTATCACACAGAATCATTGGATGTATGGTACCGATGTTATTTAGGTATTATTGAGGTATTATTAAATGTAGTACGTATCATTGATGCAATAATATTCATGATAGTTTGTATAAAACGGTATTATTAGGTTTAGTACTTACTATGTAACCAATGATACCTAATAATACTTTCCAGAATTAGAGACCGGCTGAGGATCCCAGTTTCACCTAAAAGAAGCCGAATTACAACAACGATCCCAGTTGGCGCTTAATGTAAAAATAACGTTATTTTTACGTGATAAAAGAAGTAAAAAAACATAAAAGTGAAAAGCAAAACATTTTCCACGTGAAAATTATGAAAAATTGTAAGGTAAAGTGAAAATGTAGTGAAATCAAAAATGTTATTTTCACGTGAAAAATATGCATCAAAAGTATATATTAAATCAAATTAAATAAAAAAATTTAACATTTCACCATTCATATTTTTTTAATTCGTATGTTTATTCATTTTGATTTACAAGTCTTGTGCGCTTATAAAAAACTATAATCCTGGTATAGTTTGTAAAACACACTAATTCTACAGTAATCGTGTATTTTGTCCAAACTTAAATAAAAAATATTTAACCGATTAATTTATAAGTTATGTTATGATAATAAAAATTCATAATTAATTTATAATTTTATTGATATAAAATTATTGCACTATTTATTAACTTGTTATTCGTTATACCTAATATGTTTTGAAATAATTTACAATTAAAAAAATACCTGACAAAATATAAGCAATTTAATTTCAAATTAATTAAATCACCCTGCCAAAAAAATAATATGGGCCATGAATTACAACACTAGTACGATGCATGAGTTCTGTAAAAACAAAAAACCTCTCTTCAGACGACGCCCGCGACGCGCGACTAACCCGACGTGGACTGGACTGGAGCGTGAGCGTGATTGGAGTGAGTGAGTTCTATGCTATGGGTGGGACCGGGACTACCGGGACCTCGCCGACTTACAGTTAAACTTATAACGGCTTATGCATCTAAGTTATGTGAAGTTCAGACTTAATTAAGATCTTCAAGTGAATATAAACACAGCGAGTTAACCCTATTTTATTCATCGTTTTTGGTAAGTTTATACTTTGTATATTAAGTCGTGTATTATAAAATCAAGCTAAAGAGCATAACCTAACCTCAACTTTCAGCATTCCCCATTATGTGATTAGTTGACACAAATTTGGTAATTATGCATATCATAACAACTCTGCTAGCCTTTTCCAAAACACTCCCATGTGTTAATTCTGTGGATGTTATTCTATGATTCTCTTAAACAGTTTTTGGTGATTATTAGTATTCATTCTCTTTAACTGGGTCATTAGTAGGCCTATTCACTGGCATGACACTCAACTCGACTCTTGAAACTTCAAATAGGTTTGGGCTTTTGGCAGACTCTAGTGTGGATGAGGTCGTTGACCGAAGTCCTATAGAGACTAAACGCCAAAATGCGCGTAAGCCGGAAAATCCGGCTTATCGTGCGAGGCCTAAAATTTTGGTGGTTGGGGACAGCCACGCGAGGGGTTGTAAGGAAAGGCTAGGTAAAACTCTTCGAGGGAAGTGGAGTGTCCAGGCACGTTTTTCACCTGGAGCACCTATGGGTAAGTCTATTGAAAACGCAGATCAAAATTTAAGGGAACTTAAGGGAAAAGGGGTTGCGGTTTTGATTGGGGGTGTAAATGATGTTTAAAGTAAGGGGATTTTAGACACTCATGAAAAAACGAGCCATTTTGAGGGTTGGGATAGTAGGAAAATTGTCTGGGTGGAGGCTCCCTTCAGGTTCGATAAACCTAATCCAGATGAAAACAAAAAGATTGAAAAGTTCAACCAAGAGATAAAGAGAAAATGCAGCGAAAACAAATGGACCTATTTGAGCTTAAACTGCATGCTTGGCCGCAACCACTACACTCCACATGGGCTGCACCTAAACCAAAGCGGTAAAGACATCTTGTGTGACATCATTAGCAATTATATCCACTGTGCAGAATTTTCTGAGCTGAACAACAATAGAACTGTAAGTGAAAACCAATCAAAAACACCCCAGGGAAATCAAAGCTCAGCGAAACTTAGTAAACAGGCCTACTTTAAAATCGCCTTCTCTCAAAATAGTCCACCAAAATGTCCGTAGTCTATTCGGCAAAACTGATTTCCTTGATGACGAATCACCTGATTTATTTATTGTTACTGAACTTGGCATGAGCTCTTCTACAATCACGGAGATTAAAATACAGAATTATGAACTTATTCACTCCTACTGCAGGACAGATTCTAGGATGCGTGGTGTCGCCATTTCCAAAAAATCATCCATAGTTTTCGATTCAATAAAAATAGAAGAAGTTGGAGACAAACTATCTCTGGAAACTATTTTCGAATGCTCTGTAGTTAAAATCAAGCTGCAGAATCAATCCATAATTGTCTCTGGAATTTATCGCACTCCTTGCGACAGCAACTTTTTTTCAGATTTTTTCAGAAACTTGAACAAAATATTGGAAATTTTAAATGCCCAAAGAAATTCCATTGTAATAGCTGGGGATTATAATATTGACATATTGAAGAAAAATAACACCACAAAAAAATTCCAAAACATCCTCAGAAGCCATGGCCTCAGTACTGTAATTGAAGTTCCTACCAGAGTCACTGAAGAATCTCAAACCTGTATTGACAATTTCATAACAAACCTTCCCACTTTTAAACCAGCTGCTATTCAAACACACATATCAGATCATCATGCCATCAGAACTTCCATTGCCATAAAAAAGACCTAAAACAAATAGTAAGTGGATGGAACAACGTAAAGTAAACACAAATACATTAGAGGAACTGAAACTTAGGCTAAAAACTGAAACTTGGGATGAAATATTATGCCTCACCGATACTAACCAGATATACAATAGATTCATATATACTTTTCAACATCAATTAAACGTGGCTTGTCCAGTCATCAATAAAAAATTCAATCAACAAACAACATACCCTGGAAAAATGTAACAACAGAAAATGCTAAGAAAGAAATATTTGACTTTTATAAGAAATGGAAGATCACCCAATCAGCCAATGACAAAGCCTTGTACATACAATCAGAAAATAACTTTAGAAGATTATTGACGCTAGCAAAGGCTGAATGGGCGAACGATCAAATTTTCCAATCCAAGAATAAATCCAAAGCAACCTGGGACATTGTAAACAGGCTACACAGCAAAAAACCCTCCGGCATTGAGAATATTACACTGGAATGGGAAAGTAAAGAGGTAAAAAACCCGAAAAAAAGTTTGTTCAATACTTAACGATTACTTTGCTAATGTTGCAGAAAGCATCAAATCCACTTTACCAATAAGGAACAATAATCACCACACAACTCAAGATGTTACCCCGCTTAACCAATTTTCCAGCTTCAAATTAATAAATGAAAAACAACTGTTGGACACACTGTCTACCCTGCCCTCCAAGAAGTCCTCTGGATATGACAACATCAGCATGGAAATGCTAAAGCTCTGCCGGCATGAAATTGTCAAGCCGCTCCTACACTTGGTAAATTCATCGCTAACAGAGGGAGCCTTCCCGGACGCGGGGAAAATATCAGTAATTAGGCCAATTCACAAAACATTGGAAACAAATCTTGTACATAATTATTGTCCAATTTCACTATTGCCGTCAGTGGCCAAGCTGTTAGAAAAAGTCGCCTGTAATCAAATCATTGATTACTTTGAACGACATAATCTCCTTTGCCCAAGGCAATTTGAATTTCGATCAAACAGGTCCACCAAATTGGCATTAACCGAATTTGTGAATCAGTGTATCGACTCGCTTGAGGCTGGGGAGACGGTAATTGGATGCTTTGCCGATCTCTCCAAGGCCTTTGACTGTGTCGATCACCAACTCCTGGCAGAGAAACTGGCCTCCCTGGGAGTCCGAGACGCTGCTAGCAAATGGTTGATATCATACATGACAGACAGACTACAGACGACACAAGTCAACCATGAATCAAAATTCAAAATTCAAACTTTCAAATCAGAACCAAAACCGATCCATAGCGGAGTTCCGCAAGGATCGATTCTTGGACCAATCCTATTCCTCGTCTATATTAACGACATTGAAAACTCAATCCCAAAGGAACAAGATGATACAACTCTTTTCACCAAAAACAAAAAAATCGACCAGCTCGAGATTGACACTTTCACTAAGGTCAACGAGCTTTCCCAATTTTTTTCAGACAACAGACTGGGAATCAACACAACCAAAACAAATTACATGTGCATCCAAACAATTAAAAAAAGCAAAAATTACAGGCAACGCCTTAAGTTTTTATAGGTGAGGATCAGCTTGAGGAGGTTGACTCTGTTATTTTCCTTGGGGTGAAATTGGATGAGGGGCTAAATTGGGGAAGTCAAATTGACGCTCTTGAAAAAAAAGATGGCTCAGGGTGTTTTTATGTTAAGGCGGTTCAATGGGCTTAGTAACATTCCACTTCTCAAGACAGTTTACCATAGTCACATCCAATCTCACATAGCCTACTCTATCTTGCTGAGGGGGGCAAGAAAATGCCACCTTCAAAAAATCTTTGTTTGGTAAAAAAAGGCCATTCGTGCCATATTGAGATTGCCTCCCGATGCCAGCTGTAGAGAGGCTTTTATCGAACTCGGTATTCTCACTGTTACATCTCTTTACATCCAAGAAGCAGTCATATATACAAAAAAATTAAAACCTTCACACAGTTACTCCTTGCCATAACTACAATACCAGATACAATAACCAGTTCTCACAGCATTAACACTTTTTGAAACCAAACCAAACTACAGTGGAATAAAACCATTTAAGTCTTTACCACAGCACCTCAGAAACATTTCACAGCTTTCCAAATTTAAAAAAGTTCTGAAAACATATTTGATAAATGCATGCTTCTATAAATTAGATGATTTCCTCACAATAACTTAACCTAGCCTAGCCTAGCCTAACCTAACCCTCGATCACTGGCCTAACCCAACCTACCCTAACGTGGACCCGTCGCAGATGGCGGGACACTATTGACGCCTCCAGCACCTTCTCTACAAGGACGCGGAGAAGAGGATATGTATGTATGTATGTATGATTAAATTGATTTCCATTGATTTTTTATCAATTTCTTAAATATCTGGCGTAAAACCCATCATGGAATGGCTTTTGTGTATTTCCAAATATACCCTATCTATGCCTCAACCTCAAGGCCGTATGCCATTAGTGCAACCAGGTGCAACTTCGTTTCGTGAAACATTCACAAAACCATGTTAAGTATATCTATATAAAAAATGTCGCGAAATGTTTCGACAAGGAAGGCGAAATTTTAGCCCCATTAAAATTCATTGTTTCACATGAAATGTTTCAGACATTTTGTGTTTCGTGTGAAATGTTTCGCAAAAAAAGTTGCAATAGTGGCATACGCCCATTATTACTAAATTTTGAACTTCTTGTTGCATATTATTTGTGAGTTTTATCTTGAGCTAGGCCTATGGGAACAGTTTACACCTGAAGCAGTTGGAGTGGAGTGAATATAATCAGAATACTACAGTTTATAGGCCTATCTTAAGTCTTACTAACCTGACATGTTAACATTGTTTAATAGCTGTCTATATATTTAGTGTAATTTGTATTTAAGTTAATCATGTTTGATATTTGTTGAAATTGGGAGCGTTCAGCCGCAGTCACCGGTGAGTAATCTGCTAACCTGTAATAACTGAACGTTAGTGGTGGATTTACCGCCTACCGACCATTGTTGTGCATCCATCGAAAAATGTTTACGGTGGGTTTGGTAAGTAACCGGATATTCATATTGTTAATTTGTCAAGATGCGGTGGGTTTGCCTGTTAAGAACTATGGTAGGCCTAACCGGTTAGTCACCGGTAACTGCAGCTGAAGGCGCCCATTAATTTTTCATTAATTACTGCCCCAGATCATTGGGAATAAGTAAAATAATGTTTAACAGCTCCGGCAACGGAGTAGGCCATAGCTCAAGATAAACACACCAACTGTATAACCTTTATATTTAGCTATGCTAAAGCAAATTACCTATTTTACTCGTACTGTTTATTTTTGCCCTCATTATGTAGAACTTACCTCGAAGGCCTAACTAAAATTCTCTAATGGGGGGTACGCCCATTAGGTGAGGTCTTATTGGACTCCATCTTGATGCTTTTGATTAGGTAAATTATTTTGTTAGCCTCTTTCAGTAACAATCAGTTAAGAAATTACCGATAAGTACCGTACGTACTGTTAATTTTAAAATACGCCAAAGTTTCAGTTATATACTCAATCAACTAAAACCAGACTGTCAGACCTAATGACTTTACAGCCCTTAAACTTAACTTAACTTTACATAATATTTATAGCCCTTTCAACATAGCCTAATATTTATTTGAGACCACTTCATGTAGCCTATTCAAGACTATTTTGAGGAGCACTTATATTAAGCGGCTGCCCCTTAAACGGTCAACATTTTACGATTTGAATGATTGAGCTGTTACCAATAGGTATAGGCTATCGTTTACAAAAAAACAAACATCACCTTGAATTATTGAGCTGCTACCAATATAGGCTATCGATTACAAAAAATCAAACTTATAATCTCTTTTGATATTGTATTGACTTAGTGGCTAGTGTTTTGTAGGGAAGATTTAGTACTGTATCAATGAAATAATCACATACAGGTTCAAGTTAAATGTTTATAATAATGATATTTAGTGTTTTATTGTGGTAATGTTTAGTTTGGTTAATGTTACAGTAGTCATAATAACATAATAAGTTTTTTATAACTGAAAACTGTACAAAGGAATTTAATAACTTGAATGATTCAACTTCATATTATCATAATTAACTTAATCATAGCCATTACCAAACTTTACATCACTGATCCCATTTACAAACTGATCATCACTGGGTCCATTGTTCAAATGTATTGTTAGCAATGTTTTAATGCAATAAAGTGTTTAAAGATATCTTTTAATTTTTACTAGCAGCCCGCGTCACTTCCTGACTTATAAAAACGACCTGGTAAAAATAGTCTTTAGTTTAATGATGATTATTTGGAGTTTTGCAGCGTAAAATACGTTTCAATGATGAACTGTGTGGATTTTTGTGATTTTTTAGTTTCCTACTAATTTTTATGTCATAGCACTGGAATGAAATTGCCAGTAATTTAACTTCTCATCGGGGCAAACTTTTAAATATAACTCATTACTTTATACTTACTTCAATTTGGGTAAGAAATTCCTCACAGAATTTGAGAAGTTCATTTATTTCATCTTCTTTTAAAGTGTCCATGTTTACACTTTTGTACGTTCAACACTTTTAAATTTCGACAGTGCGTCAGCATTCATTTCACATTAAATGGTTGTTAGTTTAAAAGGATCTTCATTGCTTGGCGCATCTTCATGTCTCTGTTTTAGAGTTAAGTCTCCACAACATCTACGCGTCAGTTTCTTTCATTCCTTTGTTAGGTCTAAACAAAAGTCGGTAAGAAGATGGGCATACCACTGATTTACTTTTTAACTAATCTCTAACATTTATAAAATAGCAATTCACCGTAAAAACAAATTATTCAACACACATAACGGCCAAAGAATAAAAATTTCAAACAGACCCGCTTATTGTTTCACATCTTAAATACATATTTGGCAAATTTTTACCTAAGCAAATAACATAATTTTCTATGAAAAGCCTTAATTAATTTAGACATATTGTTATTGGTACATTTCAAAATCGAATAAAATAGGTAGGCTAACCGTTAACACTTCAATATCCCCCATCCCAAGTATATTTACAAAATACAGGTTTTAAATTTATAGTGTGTCTTAAAACTTGAATTTTTTTGTTAAAATTCAACTAATATTGATATTTCAAAGCTCAATAAGTTGAAACATGCATCAATGTTTTGAAACATGTATCAATGTGTCTTCAATGTCAATAGATTATTATAAAATCCCATCTCCAGAGCACCTCCTATTTACTTATGATCCTTTTTGTAAGTTTCTTTTTTAAGAAAAGAAATACTGTAAATTAAGATGACTACAGAAGGAAATCATCTTATCAAGGAACTGTTTATCTTAGTTTTAATCTGGCAAATACTATTCCTTATTTTCTTTTGTCTTAAAAAAACCTAAGTATTTAAAAAAATCAAAATCATAAATAATGCCATTTGCTTGCCCTGCATTCTTTGGCATATCTCTGGAACTATTTCAAATCTTGATCATCTAATCATCTCTATATATATACAGCCGGATGTGTAACTCACTCACGTATACAAATTCAAACCATACTTCCCGGTTGGCTAGAAACTTGAAATTTGGCATGAATAATCCTTTGGTGGTCAAACCCCCGGAAAAATTGTCAAAACGAAACATTTCCACCCCCACCCCCCCAAAGGGGGGAAAATTTGAAGTTCGAAAAAAGTACTTTTCGTTTTCGGGCTATAGCGGCTAAACTAGAGGTCCTATTGCAAAACGGACTGAACCACGTGCCACGGATTTTTCACGATCTACAACTTTGGTCCTGTGACTTTTTGCCCTATCTCGTCTCCTTCACCCTCAGATTGCTCTAGATTTTTCAATTTTCGTAGATCTTCCCTAGGTTTTCCAACACCAGTTTACTTTATATACTACTTAGGCCCCTGTAAATTTACAGAAACATGTATTGGGTGGTCACTCTAAATATAAAATTCTCAAAAACAAGCAATTTTAACCCCTTCACCCCCCAAAAGGGGGTAAAACGGAGGAAATTTTTAATTTCAATAAAAGTACTTTTCGTTTTTTGTCTCTACCGGCTAAAATAAAGCATCTGTTCAAAAACAAAGGTTATTTCCTTAGTTGAAATTAAACTTCCTACAATTTTGGTCATTACATATTTTGCCTTATCTCACCTCCTTCACTCCCAAAATGACCTCTAAATTAAAATTTTCATAGATATTCAGTTTATTTTGGGTTTTGCTGATTTTTTATATTTATTTTTATTTTACAGACCTCTATTTTAACACTGATATAGTAAGTTTGATCCTCTAGGGTTATCGGGGGTCATTCCCAAAATTCACCCTGTTTCAACCTCAAAACTTAAACTTTCGTTAAATTTTAAGTTTTCCTCATAGTTTTTATTTTTTGTCAACTTTATTTTTGGCCGGGGATGCCGAATTATTGACACGGAGATAGTCAGTTTGACGTTTCCGGTTAATTATAGGTAATTTGCAATTTTCGCCCCATTTCTACCCCTAAAAATGTCGTATCAAGTTGAACTTTTATTAAATTTAAGATTTGATTCGTGGTTTTTTTTGCCAATTTATTCATTGCTGAAAGACTCAATTTTTGACCAGGGATTCGTCAATACATTAGATACATACATAAGATACATTATCTGAAATGGCGACCATCCAGGTAGGTATTTTAAGCCAAGTATGAATGACAGATGAGTGAAGGATGATTGTGGCGCGATCTTGTAGTCTTGTTACTGACTAAGGCCGACATATTCCCTAGACAGGACTGTTAATTAATAGCCATTAAATGTGACCAAAAAAAGAATCAAAAGCATTCTTCAAATTAAGGCAATGTTGTTTTAAAAAAATTCTTTTGCCTCACCCCTCACCTCTGACTCCACTAACCCTCTTTCAAAACGATAAAAATAAACCCAACCCCCTCCGCAAAACCCCTCTAAAGTAACCCTTTAACTACATCCCACTAACTACCCTCCCAAACATTACAATGATATATTTTGCTGAGTATTTGTAATGAGTTTAATCGCAATTTTGTGACTTTTCAATACACACCCCCTGCTTTAGGGCGAAGAGCAACAAGGGGGCCTGGGGGCGTTAAACTAATTTTGTCTTGTAACTTTCAACATCCAAACCCCCCTCTGACCACGACTGAAGATACCTGATATGAAGACTTTGTATGTTAACATATATACTAATTTTGTTATGTGCCTTTTCAATAACAAAATCCCTATCCAAGGAACTCACAGTAGGGGGCCTGGGCGAGCCGAAGGCGAGTCTAATATATATACAGCCGGATGTGTAACTCATCTATAGATACAAATTCTTAAGTACTTCCAGATAAGCTAGAGACTTGAAATTTGGCATGGATATTCCTTCGGTGGTCAAACCCCAGGGAAAATTATCAAAACGAAACATTTCCACCCCCGACCCCTCCAAAGGGGGGGAAAAGGGGGGAAAAATTGAAGTTCGAAAAAAGTACTTTTCGTTTTTGGGCTGTAGCGGCTAAACTAGAGGTCCTATTGAAAAACGGACTGCACCACGCGCCACGGATTTTTTACGATCTACAACTTTGGTCCTCTGACTTTTTGCCCTATCTCGTCTCCTTCACCCTTAGATAGCGCTAGAATTTTTATTTTTCGAAATTTTCCCTAGGTTTTTTGGCTCCAGTAGATTTCACATCATACGTATACGGCTGAAAATTGGCATACATCATCTCTACAGCATATATGTTACTAATCACGAATAATATAACTAGTTTGTAATATGAAAATGCTTGTAGATTTAAAAGAATCTTCAAAATTCACTAAATGTCAGCGATTTCCCCAGGTTTTTCAGTTACAGTAGATTTAATATTAGATGTAGAGGGCTGAAAATTGGCATAGATCATCTCTACGACATATATGTTACAATTCACAAATAATATAACTAGTTTGTAATATTAAAATGCCTATAAATTTAAAAGAATCTTCAAAATTCGCCAAATGTCAGCGATTTCCTCAGGTTTTTCAGTTCCAGTAGATTTAATATTAGACGTAGAGGGCTGAAAATTGGCATACATCATCTCTACAGCATATATGTTACTAATCACGAATAATATAACTAGTTTGTAATATTAAAATGCCTGTAGATTTAAAAGAATCTTCAAAATTCACTAAATGTCAGCGATTTCCCCAGGTTTTTCAGTTACAGTAGATTTAATATTAGATGTAGAGGGCTGAAAATTAGCATACATCATCTCTACGACATATATGTTACAATTCACAAATAAAATAACTAGTTTGTGATATTAAAATGCCTATGATTTTTAAAGAATCTTCAAAATTCTCCAAATGTCAGCGATTTCCCCAAGTTTTCAGTTCCAGTAGTTTTAACATTATACGTAGAGGGCTGAAAATTGGCATACATCATCTCTACAACATATATGTTAGAATTTACAAATGATATAACTAGTTTGTAATATGAAAAAGCCTATAAATTTAAAAGAACAGAGATTTTCCCGAAAATCATCATCAAAACTATGCCACGCACGGTTTATGTTAAATTAAAATGAATACATGTACTAATTTTACGAAAAAAATATTAAAAACCTTAGCCATAGATGTAAAGCAATATATTAAACATGTTATCGCTAAACTATTTTCAGAAAAAAACTTGCTGATAACAGATTTTAATATAGGTTCTTGCTGGTGGTAATGTCACAAGTTTCAATGACACCCTCGCTTCATCCAGCTGTCTTTATTACTGGCAATTTGTATATTTATTACAGTTTAAGACCAGTGTGCTTAATTATTTAGTCTGATGGCTTTTTCCTCCATTGCTCGAGGGTCATTCAATCAGAGTGATCCTCGATTTGACCAATTCAGTAACAACGCGCAATGCATGGCGAATTCCGCTTGTGCTCTCGCTTGGCAAGCTCTTGGCGGCGATTTTTCATCGTCTGTTATTGACAATATTCTTATGGCAGGTGATCGTGTTTACTTGAGATCCCGTCATGAGAATAACGTTAATATCAGATACTTGTATCCAGAAGACCTCATACGAGAATTTCATATCTTGGACCAAGTTGTTCATGTAGATGAAATTAGTTTTGTCGCCAATGGAGTGTACCCTTCAACTAAAGGTGACTTCGATGAATCCTTGAACAACCTTAAATGTCTCTTGGAGGCTATTTTGGCTGTAGACTGTAGTAATGGAGGGTTTCTTTTCACGGGACAGCTTGTGACCGTAGCTTTTTGGCGTTGTCGGGGTCGTATTTATTTATTCGATTCTCATGCAATCAACGAAGCCAGACAACGTGACCAAAATAGTTCCGACAACGTGGCACGGCTGTTCACATGTGAGTCCCTCTCATCTCTTGCATCTCTTTTGCTGGCGAATTGCGCATTCTGTGGGGGGCAGTACAATATCAGTAGGATCGTCTTTTCCCGACAAATCAATCAACCCTTTCCTGTCCAGATCCCGTCTCCGATAAAATCACTTGACTATGATCCAAAATTATTTTCTTTAGAACCTGTCGTCGTTCTCTCTCCTTTAAAATCTTCTGGGTGCGATAAACCTGAGAAGAAAAGGGGACCGGGTAGACCTAAAAAAGTGAAACGTGGCCGTCCCAAAGTTCTCCCCACCACTAGAGAAGAGCAATTAAAGGCGGCTAAAAAACGATATGCTCAAACGCACCCTGAGGTCATCAAGGCTGCTTCTGACCGTTACTCCCAACAGAACCCTGAAGTAAACAGAGTGGCTGTTAGTCAGTATAGCGAGCGCCATCCTGAAGCTTCTAGGGAGAGGGTCCAAATCTTCCGATTAAAAAATCCTAAACTCTCTAAACTGCGACATTTGCCCACTTCTCTTGGTCGTGAAATAATAAATCACGGTCCTATGTCTCGCTGGATGGGAAGTCTACTGGACAACATAAGTCCTTATAAATTATCTAAAGTTAGTCTGTGGGAGGAGAGTATTTATAGGTGTCCTTTCTGTAGTTCCCGGCTCTTCGAAGAAGAAAAGAACAGAAAAAAATGGTGCTGCGGTGAAGGGTTGTTCAACGTCCTTGACCTTCCTTCTCTTGAAGAGCAATTTTATTCTGACCGCCGTTTCATCGAAAGAGCGCGGGCCTACAACGATCTGTTTGCCTAATAAGGTTTTGTCTATTGTAACGCTTTGCCATAGTGGGGGGCGGAATACTGTTCAACTGTGGGAGAACACAAACGGGGGCCTAGGGGCGGACCTAGACTTCTGAAAATTTGCAAACAGTATATGTGTGACTTCCGCTTGCACTAGAAACATGAAATTCGGCTTGTACTTTCCTAATTGCTTAAAACTGAGTATAAAAGTATCAAAACTACAAATATTAAATTTCAACCCCTTTAAAAATTTATTAATAAATCGGTGAAAAAGCTTTTTTAAAACTGTTATTTTGACCTTTATTGGCTGAACGGATGGTCCTATCGAAAACGGATAGCTATAGAACCTTAAATTTTCGAAGGTCTTCGTTAGGTTTTACAGGTCCAATTGACTTGATATTATACGTAAAACGCTGAAATTCATATAAATTGTTTGATGGTTTTATCGTGGCCACAGCAACAAAATTAACCCCCCCCCCACCAATCAACAACCCCCTCATCCCACCACCAACTATCCCCTTGAACACTACCACAGATATCTTGTACAGCGGCATTGTGAACAGTTTAATTACATTTTTCCTGTGAATTTTCAACATCCACCTCCTGGTTTCACCTCATTTTTATATAATTATTTCTCACCACTCAACCAACAACGCCCCGACCACCAAGTATCTCCTTGAACACCACCAAAGATACCTTGATCTTAGGGTTTGTAAACAGTTTGATAAAAATCTGTACGTTGACTTCAAAATGCAAACCCCACCTCTCCCGAGAGCCTCCCAAAGCCTCCCATATACAACCGCTGGTGTAACTCAGGTATACGAAATGTTTTCCACTTCCCGATGACCTACAGACTTGAAATTTTGCACGCACTTCCCTTATTGCCTGAACATATGGGGAAAATTATCAGAACTCACAATTTTAAATTTTAACCCCCTCAAAAAAAATTATTAAAAAATCGCTAAAAAAGCTTTTAGAAATAAAGTTATTTGGAGCTCTAGTCGCCGAACGGATGGTCCTATCGAAAAACAGACTACACCATGTGCCACGGATTTTTCACGATCTACAACTTTGGTCCTATTACTTTTCAAACACAGATACCAAAAAGCAACGTGGCCTACATAAACCGCCACTTTCTCTTTCCGCCGGACTTTTTCTTTCTTTGGTGTGTAAAGAAGATACCAGTAGAAGTATTTTTGTCCGAAGAACCAATCTTGAATTCTTGTATAACACCTCCATATCAGCCATTAAAGTAAACCATCTGTATGAATTTTCAAATTTACCCTGACTCCGTTGCTCACTCGTCACTTCCCTCCAAGGGGCGATAACGAAGGGTTTTTGAGGAATTCCTGTGTTCCGACTTCGAAGGCGAGGTGAGGAGTCAGTGCTTGCCTCCCTCATGTGATTCTAGGAAGGGCTGCGGCGCAAAATCGGTCTACCCCTGGGACAAGATTTAGAGTCACGGTGCAATTACGGTGTCTACCTGGATTTTGCGGCGCAATTTCGGTGCGCCCATTTGAAGAACATAGTTTTTAACGACCTCCTTCTTTCATACTGATAAATACGTCCTCAGTAGGCTAGGGGATCTGCGAGATGATGAAAACTCCTCGTTGTAATTAGACTATTCACGCAGTACGATAGGGGGTCTGCTTAAAAAAAGTCCCCGGTGTTGTACATAGTTGTTTAAAATTATGTTAATGATTCTGTTTTAATTGTTTACGGCAGAGGCAAGGCCTTTTATTTTCTAAACTTCCAGAACAATTAAAATTTCCGAGTACAAACAAAATCGACACTTATAAAACTATGGTAAATTACTGGCTCCTGGATGTTGGTAGGCAAGGTATTGAAACATTCATTACTTCCTTCTATCGATGATGTTCGAACCAAAAATCAAGTTTCTTCGTAGTTTGAAGGTATGCAGAGCGAGAGTGTGCGTGCGTGCGTGCGTGCGTGCGTGCGTGTGTGTGTGTGTGTGTGTGTGTGTGTGTGTGTGTGTGTGTGTGTGTGTGTGTGTGTGTGTGTGTGAGTGTGTGTATGTGTGTGTGTGTGTGTGTGTGTGTGTGTGTGTGTGTGTGTGTGTGTGTGGGCACGCGTGCGTGTGCGCGAGCAGTCGGGTCTTCTGTAAGTGAATGGTTATTATTTATTTTATTTCATTTTATTTTTTTAATTAATGGCATGATAAATTCTTTATGGTGTAGCTTCAATTTAACTAAATTATGTAAGATATCTAAATACGGGTTTTTTTTTAATTTACACATGTAAACCTTTATAAACACATGTAATTTCTAGTTTTTTTTCCTAGTGATGTGCACGTGCATTTGGACTATTGAGTGGTTACACCAGATGGACTCGTTGATGGCTCTATCTCCGCACACAGGCTTTGGCCCATGCGGGGGTATTATTTCGTATTATTGCAAATTTTTTGTATTTGTATGCCATATTTTTTGAAATAAACCTGTTTGAATTTGATTTGATTTGAAGGGAGAGGGTAACAATTAAGGCTTCGTCAAACTCCCCATTATTATTTTTTCGTTGGTGTAAATAGATCTTATTTTTAACCTTTTCACAGGCAGAGGCAAGGGGGCCTGCCTTAAAACAAACTCCCCATTTATTTGATATCTATTTTGTTTTTATAGTGTTGTAAATACATGGTTTCTACGTTTCCTGACCTCCCCTTTTGGCGAAACTGGATACGCCTACATAAACTATTGCTAGGTAAACTGACAAGGAAATAAAATTGCATTAATTCTTCCTTAATACAAAAGTTATTCGTTATTGAAATCCAACTTTCCTAAATCATTTCATCTAAAAAATATATTTCAAAAATAATTTCAAAAACCCATCTGCATTCCTCAAAATTCATCCCAATAAAAACATAATCAAAATCTTTAATCACCGACAGCACTAAGTAAAAACACATACATAGGCTCTCTTCTCACATCCAACTTAACTAATTCGCATCGATAACATCCGAATATAAATATACCTTCATACACATAATTTTCACCAACCCTTACAATATCCGTTGAAAATTCATAACTATAAGTTCTTCATCAGTTTTCTTTGAAGTACGTACACAAAATCTCCAACTTAAAATTATCTCAACACTGGCAATTAACGCCCTATTGGGGACCTTCAATATAGGGTATTGTTCAATTGCAGGGAACACAAACGGGGGCCTGGGGGCGGAGCCCCCCGCGAGCGAAGCGAGTCTAAAATATATACAACCGCATGTGTAACTGACTCACTCACTCACTCAGGGATACAAATTCTAATCGACTTCCCGATGAGCTAGAAACTTGAAATTTAGCAGGAATACACCTTGGGTGGTAAAACCACAGGGAAAATTCTGAAAATTAAAACTTTCCACCCCCAACCCCCCCGAAAAGGGGGAAAAGGGGGGAAAATTTTAATTACGAAAAAAGTACTTTTCGTTTTTTGGCTGTAGCGGCTAAACTAGAGGTCCTATCGAAAATGACCTCTAAATTTAAAATTATTATAAATATTTCAGTTTATTTTGGGTTTTTATTATTTTTCTATATTTCTTTTTAGCTTATAGACCTCGAATTTCACAATGAGATAGTAATTTTGATCCTTTAGGGTTATCAGGGGACATTCGCAGAATTCACCCCGTTTCAACCCCTAAAATAGCCCTCAAAATTTAAACTTTTGATGAATTTTAACATTTCCTCCAGGTTTTCAGCTCCATATGATTTAATGTTATACGTAGAGGGCTGAAACTTTGGCATACATAATCTCTACAGCATATATGTAACAAATAAGAATAATATAACTAGTTTGTAATATAAAATTTTATATAAAGTGAAAACAACTTCAAAATTCGCCCAATGTCAGCGATTTTCTCGAGGTATTTCATCCCGATTCAAACCAAACTTCCCGATTAGCTAGAAAATTTTAATTTGGCATGAATATTTCTTGTATGGTCAATGTATAGGAAAAATTATCAAATAACGCAATTTTTATTTTAACCTCCTAAAAAATACAAAAAATCGCTTGCAAGCCATGTTACAAATCAGCGATGATAAAACTTTTACTTTTTTATTTTTTTTAAATAAAGTTTGTTATGTGGCTTAATTTAGTTGATAGTTTATTCGAATAATGGCCTAAATTTCCCAATTCGTTCATTTCTGTGACATCAAACATGCATGCTCATTTTTCACGTTAATGATGTGGAAAAGCTGTAATGTGTTGATTTTTAAGTTTGATTGGATTAAATTTGATTAAAATAGCACTCTTATAAATCTTACTTATAATTCAAAAGGAAGGAAGAGGAAATAGAAAAAAAACTAAGGTTATTTCCTTAGTTGAAATGAAATTTCCTACAATTTTGGTCATTATGTATTTTGCCTTATCTCAACGCCTTAACTCCCAAAATGACCTCTTAATTTAAAGTTCATATACATTTTTCAGTCTATTTTGGATTTTGATGATTTTTAGTATATATTTTTAGCTTATAGACCTCGAATTTCACAATGAGATAGTAAGTTTGATCCTTGAGGGTTATCAGAGGACATTCGCAGAATTTACCCCGTTTCAACCCCTAAAATAGCCCTCAAAATTTAAACTTTTGTTGAGTTTTAACAACCAAGTTAAAACACACTAGCCTGATCGGAACATCGGATGGTGGGGTTAGGAGGGGATAAATAAACTCCTTAAAAATGGGTTTTTTTTATCTTTTACATTGAAAATAACAATTATCATATCCTGGGTTGGACCATTGGATTTAAATTGAAAAAACCAACAATTTGGTACTGTGAATAATTATTCTCTGTCCAGTAATTTGTCTCAATGTTTACTTTAAGGGAAATAAATAAAATTATATATCGCTTTTTTGTCAACAAATCTGAATAAAAATTGGTAGATGTCTTTATTTAGTTGTTACCTGCTGGAATGTTGAAAAAAGGTGAATTTTTACATGTCCATGTCAGCGAACATGCATACTCATTTGTCATATTATTCTTATGGAGAAAATTGGTTTTGACATTTTACTTTTATCTTATTTATCTTTTTAGAAATAAGTTTTTGTAACTTGAATATTTACATTTCCATGTCAGCGAACCTTTTACCCTTTAGGGTTATCACATGTCATATTTCAATATTAATCCGTCTTAACACCTAAAAAGTCCTCTGAAATTTATTCTTGAACTGAGAGACCAACTTTTGTCAAGAGACAAGTCAGTATTACCGACCACGTTCCCAGTCATTTTCCACATCCAACCCCTTTCTACCTCTAATTACAACCATAAAATTAAGTGAATTGAGCATTTTCAAAACTTAGGTAATGTTACTTCTAAAAGAATAATTTTGCCTTACCCATGACCCACTTATCCCCTCTTTACTATCAAATAATTAACCACCCAACAACCAAAACCACCCCCATATATTTTTTTATCGTTTAGAGATCCATTTTTTCATTTTCCTCACCTGGCCACACCAACAAATTTAACCCCCCCCTCATCCCCACCACCTACTATCCCCTTGAACACTACCACAGATACCCTGTACAGCGGCATTGTAAACAGTTTAATTATTTTTTCCTGTGAATTTTCATCATCCACCACATGGTTTCACCTTATTTTTATATAAATAATTCTCACCACTCAACCTACAAGATCTCGACCACCAACTATTTCCTTGAACACCACCAAAGGGGTGTTGCTCAGGGTTTGTAAAACGTAAAAATCTGTAAGTTGACTTCAATATGCAAACCCCCCCTCTCACGAAAGCCTTCCAAAGGGGGCCTGGGGGCGGAGCCCCCAGCGAGCCGTAAGGCGAGTCTATATATATATACAACCGCATGTGTAACTGACTGACTGACTGACTGACTCATGCATCGGGATACAAATTCTAATCAACTTCCCGATGAGCTAGAAACTTGAAATTTGGCACGAATAGTCCTTGGGTTGTCAAACTCCAGGGAAAAGTCTCAAAACGAAACATTTCCACCCCCAACCCCCCCAAAGGGGGGAAAAACGAAGGAAAAATTTAATAACGAAAAAAGTACTTTTCGTTTTTTGGCTGTAGCGGCTAAACTAGAAGTCCTATTGAAAAACAGACTGCACCACGTGCCACGGATTTTTCACGATCTACAACTTTGGTCCTATGACTTTTTGCCCTATCTCGTCTCTTTCACCCTTAGATTGCTCTAGATTTTTCAATTTTCGTAGATATTCCCTTGGTTTTTCAGCACCAGTTGACTTGATATAATACTTAGGCCCCTGTAAATTTTCAGGAACATTTATTCGGTGGAAATTCAAAAAAATAAAATTCTCAAAACAAACAATTTCAACCCTTTCACCATCCAAGAGGGGGTGAAATAGAGGAAAACTTGAATTTAGATAAAAGTACTTTTTGTTTTTTGCCGCTAGCGGTTAAAATAAAGATCCAGTTCAGAAACAAAGGTTATTTCCTCACTTGACATTAAATTTCCTACATTTTTGGTCATTATGTATTTTGCTTTATCTCATCTGCTTCACCCCCAAAATGACCACTAAATTTAAAATTCTTATATAATTTCAGTTTGTTTAGGGTTTTAATGATTTTTAATATTTATTTTTAGCTTATAGACCTCTATTTTCACACTGAGATAGTTGGTTTGATCTTTTATTGTTATCTGGGGTCATTCGCAAAATTCACCCCGTTTCAACCCCTAAAATAGTCCTCAAAAGTTAAACTTTCGCTGAATTTTAAATTTTCCTCGTGGTTTTTGTTTTTTGTAAAATTTGTTTTTGGCAAGGGATGCCGAATTATTGACACGGAGATAGTCAGTTTGAGTTTTCCGGTTTATTATGGGTAACTTGCATTTTTTACCCCATTTATCCCCCAAGAAAGTCGCCTCAAGTTGAAATTTAATTAAATTTACTATTGACTCGTGATATTTTTGCTAATTTATTCATTACTGAAAGACTCAATTTTTGACAAGAGATTCGTCAGTATTAACCTCCATGGTCATTCGCAATTTTTAAAATCTAGCAACCCCTAAATGTGACTACAAAAAGAATCAAACTATGCATTCTTCAAATTAAGGGAATGTTGTTTCTAAACAATTTTTTTGCCTCACCCCTCACCCCCAGACTCCACCAATCCTTTTTCACAACGAAAAATTAACCTCACCCTCTCCGCTAAAACCCCCCTAAAGTAGCCCTCTAACTACCCCCCCACTAACTACCCTTACAAACACTACAATGATATATTTTGCTGAGGATTTGTAATGAGTTTATTCGAAATTTTGTGAATTTTCAATACACACCCCCTGCTTTACCCCAGGCCCCCTTGTCTGTCTTTATGCCAAAGCAGGGGGTGTGTATTGAAAATTCACAAAATTTCGAATAAACTCATTACAAATCCTCAGCAAAATATATCATTGTAGTGTTTGTAAGGGTAGTTAGTGGGGGGGTAGTTAGAGGGCTACTTTAGGGGGGTTTTAGCGGAGAGGGTGAGGTTAATTTTTCGTTGTGAAAAAGGATTGGTGGAGTCTGGGGGTGAGGGGTGAGGCAAAAAAATTGTTTAGAAACAACATTCCCTTAATTTGAAGAATGCATAGTTTGATTCTTTTTGTAGTCACATTTAGGGGTTGATAGATTTTAAAAATTGCGAATGACCATGGAGGTTAATACTGACGAATCTCTTGTCAAAAATTGAGTCTTTCAGTAATGAATAAATTAGCAAAAATATCACGAGTCAATAGTAAATTTAATTAAATTTCAACTTGAGGCGACTTTCTTGGGGGATAAATGGGGTAAAAAATGCAAGTTACCCATAATAAACCGGAAAACTCAAACTGACTATCTCCGTGTCAATAATTCGGCATCCCTTGCCAAAAACAAATTTTACAAAAAACAAAAACCACGAGGAAAATTTAAAATTCAGCGAAAGTTTAACTTTTGAGGACTATTTTAGGGGTTGAAACGGGGTGAATTTTGCGAATGACCCCAGATAACAATAAAAGATCAAACCAACTATCTCAGTGTGAAAATAGAGGTCTATAAGCTAAAAATAAATATTAAAAATCATTAAAACCCTAAACAAACTGAAATTATATAAGAATTTTAAATTTAGTGGTCATTTTGGGGGTGAAGCAGATGAGATAAAGCAAAATACATAATGACCAAAAATGTAGGAAATTTAATGTCAAGTGAGGAAATAACCTTTGTTTCTGAACTGGATCTTTATTTTAACCGCTAGCGGCAAAAAACAAAAAGTACTTTTATCTAAATTCAAGTTTTCCCCCATTTCACCCCCTCTTGGATGGTGAAAGGGTTGAAATTGTTTGTTTTGAGAATTTTATTTTTTTGAATTTCCACCGAATAAATGTTCCTGAAAATTTACAGGGGCCTAAGTATTATATCAAGTCAACTGGTGCTGAAAAACCTAGGGAATATCTACGAAAATTGAAAAATCTAGAGCAATCTAAGGGTGAAAGAGACGAGATAGGGCAAAAAGTCATAGGACCAAAGTTGTAGATCGTGAAAAATCCGTGGCACGTGGTGCAGTCTGTTTTTCAATAGGACTTCTAGTTTAGCCGCTACAGCCAAAAAACGAAAAGTACTTTTTTCGTTATTAACTTTTTTCCTTCGTTTTTCCCCCCTTTGGGGGGGTTGGGGGTGGAAATGTTTCGTTTTGAGACTTTTCCCTGGAGTTTGACAACCCAAGGACTATTCGTGCCAAATTTCAAGTTTCTAGCTCATCGGGAAGTTGATTAGAATTTGTATCCCGATGCATGAGTCAGTCAGTCAGTCAGTCAGTTACACATGCGGTTGTATATATATATAGACTCGCCTTACGGCTCGCTGGGGGCTCCGCCCCCAGGCCCCCTTTGGAAGGCTTTCGTGAGAGGGGGGGTTTGCATATTGAAGTCAACTTACAGATTTTTACGTTTTACAAACCCTGAGCAACACCCCTTTGGTGGTGTTCAAGGAAATAGTTGGTGGTCGAGATCTTGTAGGTTGAGTGGTGAGAATTATTTATATAAAAATAAGGTGAAACCATGTGGTGGATGATGAAAATTCACAGGAAAAAATAATTAAACTGTTTACAATGCCGCTGTACAGGGTATCTGTGGTAGTGTTCAAGGGGATAGTAGGTGGTGGGGATGAGGGGGGGGTTAAATTTGTTGGTGTGGCCAGGTGAGGAAAATGAAAAAATGGATCTCTAAACGATAAAAAAATATATGGGGGTGGTTTTGGTTGTTGGGTGGTTAATTATTTGATAGTAAAGAGGGGATAAGTGGGTCATGGGTAAGGCAAAATTATTCTTTTAGAAGTAACATTACCTAAGTTTTGAAAATGCTCAATTCACTTAATTTTATGGTTGTAATTAGAGGTAGAAAGGGGTTGGATGTGGAAAATGACTGGGAACGTGGTCGGTAATACTGACTTGTCTCTTGACAAAAGTTGGTCTCTCAGTTCAAGAATAAATTTCAGAGGACTTTTTAGGTGTTAAGACGGATTAATATTGAAATATGACATGTGATAACCCTAAAGGGTAAAAGGTTCGCTGACATGGAAATGTAAATATTCAAGTTACAAAAACTTATTTCTAAAAAGATAAATAAGATAAAAGTAAAATGTCAAAACCAATTTTCTCCATAAGAATAATATGACAAATGAGTATGCATGTTCGCTGACATGGACATGTAAAAATTCACCTTTTTTCAACATTCCAGCAGGTAACAACTAAATAAAGACATCTACCAATTTTTATTCAGATTTGTTGACAAAAAAGCGATATATAATTTTATTTATTTCCCTTAAAGTAAACATTGAGACAAATTACTGGACAGAGAATAATTATTCACAGTACCAAATTGTTGGTTTTTTCAATTTAAATCCAATGGTCCAACCCAGGATATGATAATTGTTATTTTCAATGTAAAAGATAAAAAAAAACCCATTTTTAAGGAGTTTATTTATCCCCTCCTAACCCCACCATCCGATGTTCCGATCAGGCTAGTGTGTTTTAACTTGGTTGTTAAAACTCAACAAAAGTTTAAATTTTGAGGGCTATTTTAGGGGTTGAAACGGGGTAAATTCTGCGAATGTCCTCTGATAACCCTCAAGGATCAAACTTACTATCTCATTGTGAAATTCGAGGTCTATAAGCTAAAAATATATACTAAAAATCATCAAAATCCAAAATAGACTGAAAAATGTATATGAACTTTAAATTAAGAGGTCATTTTGGGAGTTAAGGCGTTGAGATAAGGCAAAATACATAATGACCAAAATTGTAGGAAATTTCATTTCAACTAAGGAAATAACCTTAGTTTTTTTTTCTATTTCCTCTTCCTTCCTTTTGAATTATAAGTAAGATTTATAAGAGTGCTATTTTAATCAAATTTAATCCAATCAAACTTAAAAATCAACACATTACAGCTTTTCCACATCATTAACGTGAAAAATGAGCATGCATGTTTGATGTCACAGAAATGAACGAATTGGGAAATTTAGGCCATTATTCGAATAAACTATCAACTAAATTAAGCCACATAACAAACTTTATTTAAAAAAAATAAAAAAGTAAAAGTTTTATCATCGCTGATTTGTAACATGGCTTGCAAGCGATTTTTTGTATTTTTTAGGAGGTTAAAATAAAAATTGCGTTATTTGATAATTTTTCCTATACATTGACCATACAAGAAATATTCATGCCAAATTAAAATTTTCTAGCTAATCGGGAAGTTTGGTTTGAATCGGGATGAAATACCTCGAGAAAATCGCTGACATTGGGCGAATTTTGAAGTTGTTTTCACTTTATATAAAATTTTATATTACAAACTAGTTATATTATTCTTATTTGTTACATATATGCTGTAGAGATTATGTATGCCAAAGTTTCAGCCCTCTACGTATAACATTAAATCATATGGAGCTGAAAACCTGGAGGAAATGTTAAAATTCATCAAAAGTTTAAATTTTGAGGGCTATTTTAGGGGTTGAAACGGGGTGAATTCTGCGAATGTCCCCTGATAACCCTAAAGGATCAAAATTACTATCTCATTGTGAAATTCGAGGTCTATAAGCTAAAAAGAAATATAGAAAAATAATAAAAACCCAAAATAAACTGAAATATTTATAATAATTTTAAATTTAGAGGTCATTTTCGATAGGACCTCTAGTTTAGCCGCTACAGCCAAAAAACGAAAAGTACTTTTTTCGTAATTAAAATTTTCCCCCCTTTTCCCCCTTTTCGGGGGGGTTGGGGGTGGAAAGTTTTAATTTTCAGAATTTTCCCTGTGGTTTTACCACCCAAGGTGTATTCCTGCTAAATTTCAAGTTTCTAGCTCATCGGGAAGTCGATTAGAATTTGTATCCCTGAGTGAGTGAGTGAGTCAGTTACACATGCGGTTGTATATATTTTAGACTCGCTTCGCTCGCGGGGGGCTCCGCCCCCAGGCCCCCGTTTGTGTTCCCTGCAATTGAACAATACCCTATATTGAAGGTCCCCAATAGGGCGTTAATTGCCAGTGTTGAGATAATTTTAAGTTGGAGATTTTGTGTACGTACTTCAAAGAAAACTGATGAAGAACTTATAGTTATGAATTTTCAACGGATATTGTAAGGGTTGGTGAAAATTATGTGTATGAAGGTATATTTATATTCGGATGTTATCGATGCGAATTAGTTAAGTTGGATGTGAGAAGAGAGCCTATGTATGTGTTTTTACTTAGTGCTGTCGGTGATTAAAGATTTTGATTATGTTTTTATTGGGATGAATTTTGAGGAATGCAGATGGGTTTTTGAAATTATTTTTGAAATATATTTTTTAGATGAAATGATTTAGGAAAGTTGGATTTCAATAACGAATAACTTTTGTATTAAGGAAGAATTAATGCAATTTTATTTCCTTGTCAGTTTACCTAGCAATAGTTTATGTAGGCGTATCCAGTTTCGCCAAAAGGGGAGGTCAGGAAACGTAGAAACCATGTATTTACAACACTATAAAAACAAAATAGATATCAAATAAATGGGGAGTTTGTTTTAAGGCAGGCCCCCTTGCCTCTGCCTGTGAAAAGGTTAAAAATAAGATCTATTTACACCAACGAAAAAATAATAATGGGGAGTTTGACGAAGCCTTAATTGTTACCCTCTCCCTTCAAATCAAATCAAATTCAAACAGGTTTATTTCAAAAAATATGGCATACAAATACAAAAAATTTGCAATAATACGAAATAATACCCCCGCATGGGCCAAAGCCTGTGTGCGGAGATAGAGCCATCAACGAGTCCATCTGGTGTAACCACTCAATAGTCCAAATGCACGTGCACATCACTAGGAAAAAAAACTAGAAATTACGTGTGTTTATAAAGGTTTACATGTGTAAATTAAAAAAAACCCGTATTTAGATATCTTACATAATTTAGTTAAATTGAAGCTACACCATAAAGAATTTATCATGCCATTAATTAAAAAAATAAAATGAAATAAAATAAATAATAACCATTCACTTACAGAAGACCCGACTGCTCGCGCACACGCACGCGTGCCCACACACACACACACACACACACACACACACACACACACACATATATACACACACTCACACACACACACACACACACACACACACACACACACACGCACGCACGCACGCACGCACGCACGCAATTTTTAAAATAAAAATTGCGTTATTTGATAATTTTTCCTATACATTGACCATACAAGAAATATTCATGCCAAATTAAAATTTTCTAGCCAATCGGGAAGTTTGGTTTGAATCGGGAAGAAATACCTCGAGAAAATCGCTGACATTGGGCGAATTTTGAAGTTGTTTTCACTTTATATAAAATTTTATATTACAAACTAGGGGCTACCATAGGTGCTCTAACATATGTCAACAGTGTCAAACCATCTCACCTCCCTGTAAAGAGGAGCATGGGGGAATAACTTGCTCTGACTGTAACATGACTATGAGAAACCAGCACTGTTTTATTGCTCACAAAGTAGATAGATGCAAAAAAGTAAAAAAATGTCTTGACTGTGGAAAACTTATTCAAATCAGTGAAAGATCAACTCCTCACAAGTGCGGAGAAGTCTTTTGTAAAATTTGTAGTGAATTTAAAGATCCCAACCACAAATGTTACATGAAGGTAAATAAAGGCAAGCCGAAAACTAAAGATTTCTTGTATATTTTCTTTGATTTGGAAACACGTCAAGACGAGACTTTGGCTTTTGATTCTAGTAAAAATGTTCACAAAGTGAACTTGTGTGTTTCACAACAGTTTTGTTACCAATGCATTGAAGGAAAATTCTGTATGGCTTGCCAGAACCGAACAAGAGTCTTCAACTCTGACCCGGTTCAACAATTCATGGACTATGTCATGTCAGTCAGAAAACAGTTTAAAAATGTCTGTGTGATTGCTCACAACGGTCAGGGCTTTGATTTTCAGTTTTTGGTAAAGTATTTGTTAGAGGAAACTAAATTCACACCGGAGCTAATCATGAGGGGAACCAAAATTATTTTGATGGAAATTGACAATGTATGGTTTGTGGACTCTTTGAGCTATTTCCCCATGGCCCTCTCTGCACTCCCTAAAGCCTTCGATCTGCCTCCCGAGAAAAAGAAGGGCTACTTCCCACACTTGTTCAACACATTGGCAAATCAAAATTATGTGGGCCCTATGCCAGACAAACAGTACTATTGCCCAGAGGCGATGTTCGAGAAAAATCACAACGCCTTTGAGAAATGGTACAGTGAACGAGTAGCTGAAAACTATGTGTTTGACTTTAAAAAAGAAATTTTGGAGTATTGTATTTCTGATGTGGAAATCCTGGCTCAAGCCTGTTTGAAATTTAGAAAGATTTTCCTAGAGGAATGCAATGTTGACCCGTTCCTTGAAGCAGTCACTATTGCTAGTGCCTGTAACCTGGCCTTCCGCCGAAACTTTCTAAAACCAAACACAATCGGTCTAATTCCAAAGGACGGGTACAGATTGACCGATAATCAATCAAAAGTAGCCCTTCAGTGGTTGTCTTGGGAAGAGGAAAAGCGAGGTGTGAGGATAGAGCATGCAGGCAGGGGAAAAGAAGTCAAAATTAATGGGCTGAAAGTCGATGGGTTTGATGGGGAGAATGTGTATGAGTTTCACGGGTGTTATTGGCATGGGTGTCCAAAATGCTTTCCTTACAACAGAGAGGCTCCTTTGAAGGAGGATCCCTCTGATTCACTTCATTTGAGGTACGAGAAGACTTTGAAAAAGATGTCAAAAATCAGCGAGTACGAAGTTGTTCAGATGTGGGAGTGCGAGTTCAGAGCCTTGAAAAAACAAAACAATTTGAAACATTTGGACAGTTTGCCTATCCTCAACACCCTTCCCCTTGACCCACGCCAGTCATTCTTTGGAGGTAGAACTGGAAATTGTAAAACATACTACAAATGTAAGGAGGAGGGAGAAAGCATACAGTATGTGGATGTATGTTCTCTGTACCCGTACGTTTGCAAGTATGGGAAATATCCAATTGGTCACCCTACAATCTACGTTGGTGATAGGGAGTGTAGACAGAGAGGTATGGAAGTAGATGGTTTGCTGAAATGTAAAGTCCTGCCCCCTCTGGATCTCTACCACCCCGTACTCCCTGCAAAGATGAACGATAAATTAATGTTTGTTTTATGCCGAACTTGTGGTGAGGAAATGAGCCATCGTCCATGCCTCCACAACAGCGATGAGACGGCTTTACTGGGAACATGGACCATTGATGAGATTAGAAAAGCAGTAGAGAAGGGTTATGTGGTGTTGGACATGTATGAGCTGTGGGAGTACGAGGTAGCCACGTACGAGAAAGGAGGCCTGTTTACCGATTTCATCAATAAATTTTTGAAAATGAAACAGGAAGCATCGGGGTACCCAGAATGGTGTAAGACTGAGGAGGACAAAGACAAGTACATTGCAGACTATTTTCAACATGAAGGGATTCAATTGGAAAAGGACAAAGTTGCTAAGAATGGGGGTTTGCGATCACTAGCCAAATTGATGCTAAATTCATTTTGGGGAAAATTTGGGCAGCGGGAGAACCAGACTAAAGCAACAATCATCAGGGAATTCAAAATTTTGTTCGACATGATTATTAGCCCGGAAATTGAAGTTAACCGAGTCCAAATTGTAAATGAAGAAGTGGTCATTGTAAATTGGCAGTATAATGAAGAGGTCGGGGAGCCCCTCAGCAATGTTAATGTCGTAGTAGCAGCCTTTACCACTGCTCAGGCGAGGTTAAAATTGTACGAACATCTGGATGCTTTGGGGTGTCAGGTGTGCTACTACGACACTGACAGTGTGATCTACTACTTCCGGGGAGGACTTTACAGAGTGCCTACAGGGGATTACCTGGGTGAAATGACAGATGAACTAGCAGAGTACGGTCCAGGTTCGTATATTGTAGAGTTTGTGTCTAGGGGACCTAAAACCTGTGCCTATGTAGTCTGGTCAACTAACAAGCAAGCCCTTGTCTCAGTATGTAAAATAAAAGGATTGACATTAAATTGTAAAACTTCCAAGACCCTAAACTTTGAAAAGTTGAAAGAAATGGTTTTAAGTGAAGCAAAGCAAACATTGGAAATTGAAGAGAAACGAATCAGGAGGACTAAAGACAGAGACATTGTAACTATCAGTGAAACAAAAATATTTAAAATCACTGGACCTAAGAGGAAAATAGTTGAAGACAACGATACAGTGCCGTTTGGTTATAAATTACAAAAACTCACTACCTAATCCCACCACTCAATCATCCTACCACTCAATTTTATACAATTTTTTTTATAGCTTTAATTGTCCCTTATACGAAAACTATAAAAAAACTCATCACTGTAGAGGCTACCGCTGCTCTCCCATTGGCTCCCCCCACTCTACAGCGGGCGGAGCCAGGAGGCGTAGCCCCTACCTATCTTATCTTACTGCTTTGGTTCAGCCATTTGTAGCTGTATTTGTAACTTTAAAAAAATGTTTTTATCAACTTTGTAAATATTGTTGAAAAACGTAAAAGAAAAAATCACCCCACTGTGTGTGTGTGTGTGTGTGTGTGTGTGTGTGTGTGTGTGTGTGTGTGTGTGTGTGTGAGTGTGTATGTGAGAAGTTAGTAAGGCTTAGTCTTGAAAGCTTCTGTTCTGTGGACAGACACCCACATTTTGGCTGGGCTAACCCCTGGTGAGTCCATATGTGAATGGCAAGTTGGCTTAGTTGCTGTAGAAAATGATTTCTTGCGTCTGCCACAGACAAGGACTTGATGTCCGGTGTGAATGAAGGTCCCTGGCGCGGTGTAAAAACCCGTAAACCTTGAATGGTAGGGCAAAGTTAATAGTTTGGCTCAGAACTTGGCTGGGTCATTCAATTAATATGCCCGGTGGGGTGATTAAAAAAAAACTTAAAAATACGGAGGAGGCAACTAGTTTATTTATGGTAGGCGGTGGTGGGGCCATTGGCTACATAAAAATAACAAAAAAAACCTCTGTCCTTTGTTTGCTAAAAGGGAGAGGACACTAGTTCATACTGGGTGAAAGCGGGAAAACTGAGTGAAGTTTTTCTAGACTCCCCATGTGTGAAATAATGTTTAACCTGGGTGTGTAAACACGAGTGGTCTCAAACCCCACTCAAGCAAACAGAAATAACTGTAACTTACTTATTCAGAGTAACCGGGATTCATGACAGCATTGACCGGGTTCCGATGAGGTAACGGTGGGGGCCTATCGATTATTTCCGCGTACCCTGGCTCCTGTGAGGTCGGTGGTGTTTTCGAAGGCCTCCACGGGTCATGGCGGTGGTGGGGCCATGGCTTTATAAAAAAACAAAAATAAATTGTAACCTTTAAAAAAACCCATTTTAAACTAAATTATTGTTAAGATGGTTGAGATGCAGCAGCAGCAGCAGCAGCAGCAGCCTTATTCAAAGGTTTTTTTTGGTAATTTCACTCACTATGAACATTTGTTTGACAAAATTTGCTTTTGCTATTCCCCTGGGTCAGAGGTGACAAAAATGTTAAACATAAAATGAAAAACTTTTATATTGAGCAAGGTATTGAATAGTTCGATAAATATATAAACAGCCTTATGAAAAATCAACCACTCTCATTCATTTTCTCTGAGGTTAAAGTGAGTAAGATTCAAGTGGAATCAAAAATGTGGAAAGAATTTATAGCCAGGGGAGTATTTTTTACCAAAACTTGTAAAAATTTACAACAATACCCCGAGATATAGGAGGACTAATGAAGCTGAAAGAAACATGTTTGGTCTGAAGAAATATATATGCGATTAAACCAGCAAGACCTGCGACATATATATACTACAATGAGAATAAAAGAATTGACCAAGTCTAAAATAGGTGATGTATTTTTGATTGAAAAGGTTCCAAGTTTTTCATGAGGTGATAGCAGCGGCCATAATAATCTGCTTGACAGGAAGGTCTTGGCAGCCTCAAGGAAAACCGCACATTGATAATAATAATGATTGAAGACCATCTGCAGGAAACCACATGCTGATAATTGACAGCCACATAATGTCTGCAGGAAACCATGTTGATTACAATGTCCGTGAAGTGTTGATAGCGTTATCTGACCATTAACCACTGTGTTTCTTGTTAAAACTTTGTATATCGGGTGGCATGATAAAAAAGAAATAGGTAACCTATTACTCAGCTCTATGCATTATTTGTGGGCCGAGTAATTTGGGGGAAAGACAAATGTACGGATCAAAATCCACCCTAATGATTTAATTTTGTTTCATTAATAAACCTCATTTTTTAGGGGTTGAACCCAATTTGGGTCCCACATATATCAGCCAAATATTTCTTGTATCGATTATTAATATGTGTTAGTAAGACCTTTTTCTTAGATTGGAATATCTTAATATTTCAGAGTTATTTTTAGTTTTTACCTAATAAATTACCATAGACCTTAGTTGTGTGTGAAACGTTTTTTGAAATTAACATTCTTTTTAACTTGCAGGACGAAAAGTAACAACCAACAGAGGACCAAAAAATCTATTAGTGTGAGAGATAGAGCTTGTAGCAGTTCTATCCTCACCCCAGAGGTTAGGCCTACAGGGGATGCTCTGGGTTAACAAAAAGAGCGCGCCGAGGCCCCTACGGCATAGCCATAAAGGCTTACCGTGGTGTGGAAACGTGGGCCCTAAAAATTTGTTGACTTAGAAGTGTTGAGCTAAAGTTATTGTGGGATGGCTTTAGATATTGCTTTTCTGAAAAGAGCACTGAAACGGTGCTCTCTTCAGTGTGCGTTTGCATATGCGTTTGCGTTTGCATGTTTGCGTTCGCATATGTGTTTGCATGTGTGTTTATGTTTGCATTTGCGTTTGCATATGTATGTGTTTGCGATTACATATGTGTTTGAATATGCGTTTGTATGTGCGTTTGCGTTTGCGTGATGCGTTTGTGTATGTTTTGCGTTTGCTTTACGTATGCTTTGTGTTTATTTTTACCTAACTTGACCATGAAAACCCCGTCTATCAGATGGGGTTGAGAGATAATGAAAAATTGTCTATTGTCAGTTTATGATCATGTAAAGGAGAAATATATCATTCCCCTTTGAACTATCAAATATATTTATTTATTAATGGACCTTACTTGTGTTGTCACTTAATGTTTTCATCTATCCCCAGACGAGTTCGTTTCTGACTCGACCTTTTTACAAAAGGCATTGAGGAAGAGGGGGAGAAGAAGAACAAGGAGGAGAAGAAGAAGAAGAAGGAGAGGAGATGAGGAAGGAGGAGCAAAAAAGAATACATAAGGAAAGATGTAAATAGATAGTCTTATACATATTACATTCTTTTATTTAATCTTACCTATATATATACCTATAGGAAGTAACATGACATAATATTATAGCACTCTATGTACCTGTGAGGTTATACTCTATGGTATAAGTTTTTCCATTTTGGCGGGAGACCAAAGTGAGGTTATGTCCGCCATTTTGGCTGGAAACAAAAGTGAGGTTATATGTTTTGGCGGGAAACAAAAGTGAGGTTATGTGTTAACATCCTAAAACTCTTTATCTTTGAAATGCTGTGTTAAATTAAATTTTATTTTAAGAAATGGAGGCGCTAACTGACACCGCGTGGAGCGTGTTTTGGGCATGTTTTGAGGTAGGTAGGGAACCCTCTTAACTGACATATTCAGTTATTTAGATACAAATCAAGCAATTAGAAAAAATGTTGATAAAAATGATACGCTTACTTTTTAAAATATTAGACCCGTCTCCCAAACGGGTCTGACTTATAATGAAAAAACATCAATTTTTATTAATGAAAACTGTTTATATTAGAAAAAGAAACCATCAAGACTAATTAATTGTAAAGTATGGTAATATTTCTTACCTTTTCTTTCTGATGACAGAGACCCGCAGACTGATAAGCTACACCGTGGTGTAGCTCTGGTTTATAACTGAATCTAAATTGAGAACACTACAATTAGGGACTCAAAAACTGCAAGACTACCTCAACCATGATAATTACTCGACCGCATCAGCCGCAATAACCGCGACAACCACAAACTGTTACGCGAGACACTACCTTCCTTGACACAATTTAATCTTACTTGTAAGCGTACCGTGACATAATATTATAACACTATGTACTGTGGGGTTATACTCTATGGGTATAGGTTATGTCCGCCATTTTGGCGCGCAAAACCCAACATACATAATATTATAGCACTCTATGTACTTTGAGGTTATACTCTATGGGTATAGGTTTTTCCATTTTGGCGCGCAAGATCAACATACATAATATTATAGCACTCTATGTACTGTGAGGTTATACTCTATGGGTATAGATTTTTCCATTTTAGCGGGAAACAAAAGTGAGGTTATGAGTTTTGGCAGGTCACCCGCCATCTTGCTTGTTTCCCGCCGCATTTTGGCGGGAACCAAAAGTGAGGTTATGTCTCCGCCGGCGGGAAAAAGTGAGGTTATGTCCACCCATAAACCATTATAATATACCGTTATACATATATAAATGTATAATATACAGTAGCATGACATAGTATGTACGTATGTAAATACGTATGTAATAGGGGTAGCATGACATAATATTATAGCACTCTATGTACTGTGAGGTTATACTCTATGGGTATAGGTTATGTCAGCCATTTTGGCGGGAAACAAAAGTGAGGTTATGAGTTTTGGCGGGAAAAAGTGAGGTTATGTGTTTTGGCGGGAACCAAAAGTGAGGTTATGTCCACCATTTTGGCGGGAAAAGACGCCGCCATCTTGTTTCCGGTGACGTCACATTTTGGCGGGAAACGGCCGCCATCTTGTTTCCGGTTCTAAACTCCTGCGTACCCTACTGAGGTCCTATCGAAAAACAGACTGCACCACGTGTGACGGATTTTTCACGATCTACAACTTTGTTCCTATGACTTTTTGCCCTATCTCGTCCCCTTCACCCTTAGATTGCTCTAGATTTTTCAATTTTCGTAGATCTTCTCTCAGTTTTCCAGCCAATTGACTTTATGTACTACCTAGGCCCCTGTAAATTTGCAGGATTATTTATTGGGTGGTCACTCAAAATATTAAATTCTCAAAAGAAAAAAAACACTTTCAACCCGCTAACCCCCTAAGAGGGGGTAAAACGGGGGAAAACTTGAATTTCGATAAAATTACTTTTCGTTTTTCGCCTATAACGGCTAAAATAAAGAATCTGTTCAAAAACAAAGGTTATTTCCTCAGTTCAAATTAAATTTCCTACAAATTTGACTATAATGTATTTTACCTTATCTCACCTCCTTCACTCCCAAAATGATCTCTAAATTGAAAATTCTTATACATTTACAGTTTTTTTTGCTTTTGATGATTTTTTAATATTTATTTATAGCTTATAGTCCTCTATTTTCGTGGTGAAATTGATCCTTTAGGGTTATCAGGGGTCATTCGTTAAATTCACTTGGTTTCAACCCCTAAAACAGTCCTCAAAAGTTAAACTTTCGAATTTTAAATTTTGCTCGTAGTTTTTATTTTTTGACAAATTAATTGTTGGGAAGGGATGCCGAATTATTGACACGGAGATGGCCAGTTTGACTTTTTCGGTTTATCATAGGTAATTTGCAATATTTACCCCATTTCTACCCCCAAAAACGTCGTCTCAAGTTAACTTTAATTAAATTTACGATTTGACTCGTGGTATTTTTGCTAATTTATTTGTTACTGAAAGACTCAATTTTTGACGAGGGATTCGTCAGTGTCAATCTCCATGTTCATCCGGTAATTTCAAAATCTATGAACCCCTAAATGTGACCACGAAAAGAATCAAATTATAAGCATTCTTCAAATTAAGGCAATGTTGTTTTCAAGCAAAATCTTTACCTCACACCCTCACCCCCTGACTCCACCAACCCCCTTTCTCAACGAAAAATTAACCCGAACCCCCTCCGTTAAACCCCCGCCCCTTAAAGTAACCCACTAACTACCCTCCCAAACATTTCAATGATATATTTTGCTGAGACTTATTCGAAATTTTGTGACTTTTCAATACACACCCTCTGCTTTAACGGGAAGACCAAACAGGGGGCCTTTTGTTTACATGAAATCAGCAGTCTCTGTAAAGGTTTTTAGCATACAAAAAACCCTTGAAGAGCGGCGTTGCCAGGTCGAAGACCGCGGCCGTATTACTAGGTCATGCTTTTACCCAAAGTCATTTGCCAATTATAATTTTAAATTTTCCTCTTAGTTTTTATTTTTTGACAAATTTATTTTTGGGAAGGGATGCTGAATTATTGACATGGAGATGGCCAGTTTGACTTTTCCGGTTAATCATAGGTAATTTGCAATATTTACCCCAATTCTACGCCTAAAAAAGTCGTTTTAAGTTAACTTTAATTAAATTTACGATTTGACTCGTGGTATTTTTGCCAATTTATTAGTTACTGAAAGACTCAATTTTTGACGAGTGTTTCGTCAGTGTCAATCTCCATGTTCATCCGGCAATTTTTAAAATCTATCAACCGCTAAATGTGACCACGAAAAGAATCAAATTACAAGCATTCTTTAAATTAAGGCGATGTTGTTTTCATACTAATTCTTTTACCTCACACCCTCACCCCCTGACTCCACCAACCCCTTTCTCAACGAAAAATTAAGGTCGTTCATCATTTGCGCGGTATGTAAGCTTGCCGTTAAATATTCTGAAGGGTCGCCTAATCCCCTTGCATCATTTGCGCGGTGTCCCGTCTAGGTTGCCTCTGCCTGCCGACTAGGGATGGCCGAACTTTCATCGGCAACATTCATGACTCGATTTTCTGTTTCTTTCATCGCTTGCGTTGACAAAATAAATGTGGTAAATTTTCCTAATATGATTAAATACTAATATGAGAGGTATCTCGTGTAATAAAATTTCTAGCTAATTCAAGGCGGTCGCCGGGCATGAGATAATAATATGACATTCTGTATATTGTGTATGTGCATTACGAATATTTAATATTATACAAATATTATTATGTTACAAAATAACAATAATTCTCATGAGTAATTTTAAAATAGGTCTATTTAATATAATTGTGAATGTTTTTAAAACAGCAGTAATAGTTTTGCGTAATTTTATGTTTAGTATAATAACTGAAACAGCAATAAATAAACCAATAATTTCGTAAATTTTTTTATAATTTTGTTGACAAATAAACAACTATAACATATTTGTGGTCGAATTTTTTTAAACGCGTGTTTGGTTATACTGTTCTTTAAATTATTTAGCCGTAATAAACTACTTACCATTAATAATCAAAATTCTCTTATCATGCATAATTTTATTTACGTTTGTATATCTATAGTAAGAATTTCTATAGTGAGGATTACATTAATTGCTCAGGTTGCAATTTTTTGCATGAATATTGTTAGTTTCCATTGAAACATTTGTATTTATCGTTACTATAGTAGCCTGGCCGATACTAACACCTCACAATAATAAAACCATTCATAACATTAAGTGGTAAAAATGAATTAATGTAAAAGATATGGCAAGGCTGCCACGATATTGTGTTCCGCAGAATGCCACTTCCGCCACCTTCCACCGCGCAGATGATGCATGTACCTGAGAGCCCCCTGGAGCTCACCGCGCAAAAGATGCAACCCTTCTACCTGGCTCTCCGCATACCGTGCAAATGATGTACACCCAAAATTAACCCCAACTCCCTCCGCCTACCCCCCCCCTTAAAGTAACCCACTAACTACCCCCCACTAACTACCCTCCCAAACATTTCAATGATATATTTTGCTGAGACTTATTCGAAATTTTGTGACTTTTCAATACACACCCCTGCTTTAGGGGGAAGACCAAACAGTGGGCCTTTTTTACATGAAATCACTTCCCGTTGAGCTAGAAACTTGAAATTCGGCACGAACATTCCTTGAGTGGTCAACCCCCCCTTGAGTGGTAAAAGTCTCAAAACAGAAACTTTCCCTCCCCGACCCCCCCAAAGGGGGGAAAACTTGTATTTCGAAAAAAGTACTTTTCGTTTTAGGGCTGTAGCGACTAAACTACAGGTCCTAACGAAAAACTGACTGCACCACGTGCTACGGATTTTACACGATCTACAACTTTGGTCCTATGACTTTTTGCCCTATCTCGTCTCCTTCACCCTTAGTTAGCTCTAGAATTATGAATTTTCGAAGATCTGCCCTAGGTTTTCCGTTCCAATTGACTTAATATTATACGTAGAGGGCTGACATTTGGCACACAGCATCTCCACAGCATATATTTTACTAATCACCAATAATCTCACTAGTTCTTAATATTTAAATGCATATAAAGTTAAAAAATCTTCGAAATTCGCCTAATGCCAGCGATTTTCTGTAGGTATTTCATTCTGTGTCACCTTGGTATACCTTGATATACTACCTAGACCCCTGATAATTTGCAAACAGTATATGTATGACTTTCAGTTAAGCCAGGAACCTTTCAGTTAAGTGGCATGCGATTGGGCTTACTGCTATCGTTATCATACAGATTAAAGTAAATTACGGAGAGAATTCAGTTTTACACCGTAATAGCTCAATCGATAGTTTTTACCACAAAAATAAAGTTAAATCACATACTTTGTTTAAAATTAAATTTCCTACAACTTTGATTGACATGTATTTTGCCGTATCACACATCCTTCATCCTCAAAATAACCCTCTATAAATTTGCAGATAATTTTTCCGTTTCTATTTGTTGTTAATTAATTTTTGTCTGAGAGACCTAATTTTTGGCACTGAAATAATTGGTATAACCCTTCAGGTTTATTAAAAGTCATTTACCAACTCTGCCTCATTTCAACCCCTAAAAACGTCCACTAAAGCTGAACTTTCGTTAATTTTGTAATGTTCCTCGTGGTTTTATTGTTTTATTTTTTGGCTGGGATACCTAATTTCTTACATGGATGTAGTCAGTTTGTCTGTTCACATTTATCAGAGGCCATTTGCCAATTTTACCCTTTTCAATCCCGAAAGCACCCCTCTAAAGTTGAACTTTCATTAATTTCTAAATGTTTCTATTGGTTCTATTTTTTAAATTCATAACTGAGAGACGCAATTTTTGTGGGGTGGGGATTGGTCAGTGTCACTCTTCACGTTTACACGAAGTCTTTTGCCGTTTCTAACCCCTATCAACCCCTAAATCCAACCAATCAATTAACGATTTTTCAAATGTTTGTCAATGTTATTACTATACAAATACTTTTGCCTCACCCCCTGGCCCGGCATTATCAGAGTACGGAGGTTAATCATAGGTCATTCGTCAACTTTATCCCGTTTCAACCCCTAAATATGCCTCAAAAGTTGAAATTTCCATGAATTTTCAATATTACTCGTCTTTTTTGGTCTTATTTATTTTCTCATTGAGAAACCCAATTTTTATTTTCCTAATCCTCTGGCCGCGCCCCTCTTTGAATTAACTACTTTAATTTGTCTTTAAATATTATGTATCAATTTAAAGGGACTTCAAGAGGAGGCCTGGGGGCGGAGCCCCCAGCGAGCCGTAAGACGAGTCTGTTTTGTTACAAACAAATGTAAATTGGAAAAAGTTCACAGGTTCTAACCCAGATAGTAGCACTTTCGCTGAAATTTCAAAAACCTCTTGAGTGAAGGCTTTTCATGGGATATTTTCCAAACCCGCAAAAGGCACATCTAGAGAGTAATAGCTTTAATTTGATACCAAATATGCATAGAAAAATTAATTTCTAGGGGTCGATTTGCTCTGGACAAAATCCCAGAAATTCTTTTAATAATATAGATTATGTTGTATTTAGTTTTACTCTTATACCGTTTTATCATATTTAGGTTAGATATCGATATTTTGAAGTGTTTTGTTTTGTTCTCAATGAAATTGAATGATCTTAATTTCGGTTACTGATGTATCAAAGTTTGAGATTGATAGCCTATTTCCAATAAAATGTAGACCGCGTATGAAACTGCACCCGCCTAGTCGGAAACGTCAGTAATGAGTAAACCTTAGCCAACTTAACTTTTTAAATCAAAGTAGCCTTCAAGCAATTTATATTTGTCTATCTGCAATTTGATTATGTTTGTTTATTTTGTAATTTTTTGTATTTTTGTTGTGTTTCTTTTAGGAAACACATTCTTCTACATTTTGTTAACACCAAGAAAAGATTACAAGTTTCTAGGCTTATTGGAGAAATTGCAAGAATCGATTCGGTCTATGGGTTGGCTTCAAACCACAACCTAAGGAGACAAAAATTCAGGTAGGCCTAAGTTTGTATTATTTCTTTCTGTGGGTGTCTTATGATTCCTTTTTGTGTCATGATTTCTAATGATGTCTTATGATCGGCGCACGGACAACTCCACAACATTCTTCAGATTCCTTATTAGCTCGTAATTTTTTAATCGATGTTACACTAGGGCCTAAACATTTTGTAACTAAAGATTATTTTCATTTGGATGTTCCATTGATCTGCGGAAATCCTCATATGGTGTGAAAGGGATTTTCAAAAACTATGGTAGCCCAAAACGATCCAAAGCTTTGTTTTCTCTTTGACGATATGATGTTGTTCCGAGGTTGACAAATAATGTCAGGAAGCAAATATTCTTGGGGCTCAGACATTTTTGCTAATTTTTTACTTATTTGCATTTAATGTAAGTAAGCAAGCGTGTATTGTAACTAGAAGCTTTCTTCCTGGAGTGAAAAACTATACACATGAATTGGATGTAAATAGGCCCCATGAATTGGATAAATTGGATACCCAGTGTCAACTAACACAGGTACCCTGTCATGAACTCTACTTACTAAAATAGCAATTCAAAATAAATTTAGGTGAGACTTAAAGTACCTTGTAACATTACCGTATTTGACTACAATACAGTTTAAACTTATTTAACGTATTTATGGCCTCAGAAAGCATTTTTTTCTCTATTTCCTGTCTTTATTCCCCATAAAACAGTAATTATTAATTCACTGACCCAGCAACCTCCTGTTTGCTATAGCCTACCAAGTTTGCTTGGCTTTTCTTGATAGACCAAAGTAAAAATATATTTTTACAGTGTGGTTTTCTAGTAAATTTTTATTATATTCGTTTATTTTATAATATTAATTGGAACTGTTTTGATTTACAGGAAGCAAGATTTTGTGGAAGATGGGGTTGAAAATGGAACATGAGGAAGCGTACAAACTAATGTTTCGTTGGCTTATTTATTTAAGGTTTAATTTTAAAAACTTATACTTTAATGAGTATGTTATTTTTTTGTGATTTTTCATGTCAATACATAAATCTATTTAATCATTGTTCTATTTATTTCACAAGGCCTTAATTTGTCAAGAATAGGTTAAAATAACTGCTTATACTTTGAAATTATAGACAGATTCACTGGTAAGGGATATTATTATGGTTATTACAAAAAGTAAAACAAAATATCCTTTTTTCATGGTTTTATTCGTGCTTAGCATGAAATAAAACCATGATAAAAGGGTATTTTGATCTACTTTTTGAAATAATATGTAATAATAATAAAAATAATAATTGATAATATATAGATACAATCTCAATGTTCTCTTTAAAACAACATTGTTTGGTGTTTAACTTTTTCAGTATTATTCCTTGGATATTTATTGTAATAATTTAAAATAATTTGTAAATTTTACAAAATTTTTATTGTTAAATATCACATAATTCAAATATGTTGATTTTGAAAGTTATCTTTTTTAAAGAGTTTGAATAAAAATATGCTATTCGTGCAAACAACTTTTTCGAAGTGGTTATTTAATATAAAATTAACAAGTTTTTTTAAATGTAAATAGTGTTAAAGAGGGTGAAAGTATGAGGTGTATAAAACGTAATTTTAATCGAAAAATGTCAAACACGTGAAAAACAATGAAATTAAAACATAATTTTTACATCAAAATTTACACTATGTAAAAATCAAAACAAAATTATAATGTAACTGTTACGTGGAAATGTGAAGAATTACAAAAAGTTAAATATAAACATGATTTTTTGGTAAAAAATGTGAAATATATACAAATAACGTGAAATTAAAACGTAATTTTCACGTATTTTTTCATGTGATAGTGACGGCTAAAGTTGTAACATGTTTTTTTCACCTTTTTTTGCCTAAAAATGAAACGTACTTTTTGGCACGTTGTAAATGTACATAGAAAACATTATTTTTACGTGTTTTTTTTCATTATTGTGCTATCCGGGATGTTAGCCTAATCATCGATCCAGAGGCTACCACCCCAGATAATGGAATAAACTAGTCTTTTATAAATTTTATAAAGGTACTACATAAATATGCCTTGTGTTTAAAATGTGCAAGCATGTGCAGGAGATGGAATTTTATATTCCTTATGCTTCTGTTGTTAATGCTGCATAGTTTATTACCAATATTTGTCTCTAACTAATATTTTTCTGTGATTTTTGTCGTGTACACTGTCATTTCAGCTTTCTGGAGGGAAAAAATCAACTAACCTGATCTTCGTTATTTAAAATTTATGCCTACCTTTTTTTATTAGTTAATATAATAAATAGAGTGTCATTCCTATTAGTTTTAAATGTCAAATAAAGAATATCTTTGGAAAAAGAGCGTATTAAATTTTCAAGAATACTATTATTCAGTATTATTGGGTTGCCGATATTTTTATCATTCGTTATCATTGTATTTTCAATAATACTGTCATTCAGTATTATTGGATTGTCAATAACCCCATCATTAAGTATTATAGAATATCCAATGGTAGTATTATTAATTATCATTAAAATTTATGTTTGGTATCATTTAGCACTATTAAGTATTAATGTTTTGTATCATTCAGTATTATGAAATTTAAATTTTGTATCATTAATTACTACTGAAAATTTCAATAATAGTATCATTTACTATTATTAAATGTTTAATAATAATTTTGCTGATACAGTAGCCCAATGATAACGTTCGAATTTACCATTAATAATGAATGAATGAATGAATGAATGAACAATTTATTTATTCCAGTGAAAATATTTACAACGTTTACAGCATATCATTTGTAGTTAATAACAAAAACTTCTTCTTAATGCATTTTCTGATGTAAAAAAATACCTAAAAAAACTTACTGTACATGCTAGGAAAAAGTCAGATTAATATAATTAACATTTACTGTAAAAAAAGATTGTGGGAATAAGCCGACATGGGCACAAATGCCTGTGCGTCGGCTTCGAGTTGCGTCCATAAAAAAGTTGGTAACGTAAAATTAATAATTCTTATCATTAAAAAATGCATGAAAGCTAGACTGGAAAAAGAGTTAGTAAACAGTAGAGAATCAATATTAATAAAATAATATAAAAATTTGAAAAATGGAGAAGTTTAATAATAGTTGTTAATGGCGTAAAAAAAGGAAAGTGAAAAAAGGAATGATGATAACAGCTCCCTCGTAAGAAGTATGAAATTGAAACTGACTGGGGAGCGGGGGAGGAGCGAGACGATGGCAGGGGGGGGGGGCGAGTGGCAGTGCAACGGTCAAGTGTGTGTGTGTGTGCGTGTGTGCGTGGTCAAGTCAGGTTACGTCGATGAGTAAGCTCGCCGATAGTCCGCCGAAATGATAAGGTCGGCCTCGCCCCTATCCAAACTGAGCAACCAGTTTTTAACACGTTTTTTAAAAATATTGATTGATGGTGAATCGAACAATTCGAGGTTTTTAAAATAATTGCATATATTGCTGTACAAAATATGTGAAGTGTAAAATGAATTCGTTGAAGAGAATGTTTTGACAATTTGTAATACTTAATTTGTAATACTTAATAATACCACCAATTTGTAATACTTAATAATACCACCAATGATACTTAATAATAGTATTATTGGTTGATTTCAATGATACTCAATAATCATTTTTGCATAGGGTTCCGTTAGTGCATAGGGTACTGCATGAAAGGCCTTTACATAGTGAAAAGTGATAGTTTGGTGTGCAGTTGGCAGTAAAGGCATAAATGGGCCTTATTTCTTTTGAGGAAAACAATCGTTGTGTTACCGTTAATTTTGTACGGTATGTTGCCATGATTCGACAATTTCTGGAATCACATTTGCAAGGGAATAATATGAAACGAGTGTGGTTTAAGCAAGATGGTGCCATGGCCCTTACTGCTGAAAACTCAATGGCTGTTTTGAGGAAACTGTTCCCTGGGCGATTGATCTCCCGCTTTGGTGACATTCCGTGGCCTGCGCACTCGCCGGATTTATCTCCGTGTGATTACTTTTTGTGGGGCTACCTCAAGAATGAAGTGTTTAAACATCGACCCAGAGCCCTAGAAAACTTGAAACATGCAGTTATTCTTGAAGTTGGCCGTGTTCCACTACAGATGCTTCGCTGTTTTTCAGAACTTCAGAAACCGACTACAGCTGTGAATTAACAATGAGGTTCATTACCTCATTGTTAATGGACGACGAATGGACCGATGGATGGATGGGCGGACGGTCGAATTCACGACACTAAAAACAAAAAGTGTACATTGTGCTTAATCGACACTAAAAACAAATAAACTGGCGAAAGAATTTTTAAAATATCTTAAAAATTGCCTGAGCTATAAATTTTTTACTTTGATATACAGTATTAAAACAAGTAACTTTAGGAGATTACGATCCAAAGTTTCGCAGATTTCTAACTTCCATTTTTCACTACTTGTATTGTTGGCTATATTTCACTTATCATTTTGTCCGAAATTTAAAGCCGAATATGAATGTACCATTGAATTTGGGACAATTGTTTGCGTTTTTGTAGGACTTAGTTTAAATGGATGGGAGTAAAGAAAAAAACAGAAAATTTTAAAGACAACATGTCTTGTTTCATGATAAAAATAAAAGTAATTTTTCTTTTCCATTCAAATGAAAATTTATTACAAATAATCTTAACAATATCCTACATATAAGCCGTCTGAGCTTTTCTTTTTATTTTTATGACCTATTGGTATATTTTTTGGTGGTGAAACTTCACTTAGACCAGAGGCTACATTGACAACCACTTGTTCTGGAAGATCCTGTTAATTTTCAGGGCTTCCTGAGGCTCCTGAATCAGGGCTTAACAAGCCCTGCAATTTTCCCTCACAGAACTCTCTGATTTTTAAAACTTCGAAGCGTTAAAATAGCATTGAGGAAGTTTCTTTTCTTTCTTCCCTTTCTTCAGATAGTAAGTGTTTAGAAAAAATCAATTAAACCATGTTCCAAATTAAATTCAAGTGTATGATGGACCCAGCGACCACATAGTAGAAATAGACGGTGCACAAGAAACCGCGACTTGAAGCCTAAATTTGCTTCTAGTCCCTATGCATGAAAAAAGGACGTAAAAAATTACAAATATGGTATCAAATTAAAGGTCTCAGTAATTCTTTTAGTAATTCTGAGATTAAGAATCTCAGAATTGCTAAAGTACCAAATATAAATGGCTTACAGGTAGTTTACACATCGTAAACACTGATAACCTAGAAGCTTGTCCTGAAACATAAAAACTTTCCGGTAAAACAGCCATTATATGATAGCATGTAAACGGTTTTTGAATGTTCATTTTAACTCAAAATTGATATCATGTTATATTTTTACATAAGGAGTATATGAACTCAGTACCGCCACTGTAGTACAACTGTCTCCTATGAAAGAGATGAATCCAGTTTATAGCCGTATACAACATCTGTAGGCCCTGCATGTGCCTAATCTCCAGTACAAACACAGCTACTATCATTTCAATAGGTCGGTAGGTAGGTCAATATCATTGATAGGTCGGTTTTATCCAGGCAAACGTCATACGTGATATAAACCTCAGTAGTAGATTGATTAAAATTATCTCATCAGGTTATAAGATAGATCATCAGATTATAATTAGCCGACAGTTGATTTCCTGGAATACCAAAATTGAATTTTAAAGTCATACTTATATGGGTAAGGCTCCAAACTTGAATTTGAAATGTGAGACAAGGAGAGGGAACCATCCCTTCTCTGTAGTAATGTGCAGTGTTGCAGTTGTGATCCTCTATCTACAGGGTGTGCGAGATCTACACACGCGCAGGACTGCACATTACTACGAATATACTGGGGGCGGTACTGGGATCCTGGGGGCGGTACTGGGATCCTAGGCGCAGCACTGGGATTCTGGGGGTGGCACTGGGATCCTGGGGACAGCGCGGGATCTTATGTGCAGTACTAGGATCCTGGGGGCGGCATTAGGATCATGGGGGAGATACTGCGATCCTCGTGGTCATACTGGGATCCTGGGGGGCGGTACTGGGATCCTAGGCGCAGCACTGGGATTCTGGGGGTGGCACTGGGATCCTGGGGACAGCGTGGGATCCTGTGTGCGGTACTGGGATCCTGGGGACGGCATTAGGATCATGGGGGAGATCCTCGTGGTCATACTGGGATCCTGGGGGGGGTACTGGAAACCTAGGCGTGGCACTGGGATTCTAGGGGTGACACTGGAAACCCGGAAACAGTAAAGGGATCTTGTAGGGTGGTTCTGAGTACCTGGGAGCAGTTCTGGGATATAGGGGCAAGTACTGAGAACCTCTGGAACGGCACTGGGATCCTGAGCGTGGCACCTGGTATCCTGGGGGCAGCGTGGAATCCTATGAGCTGTACATGAATCCTGGAGATGGCAGTGGGATTCTGGGGATGGCAATGGGGTCCTGGAGGAGGCACTGGGATCCTGGGGGTGGCAGTGAGACCCTGGGGGCAGCGTGGGATCCTGTGAGCGTTACGGGGATCCTGGGGGTGGCACTAGGACCTGGCAAGATACTGGAATCCTCGTGGCGGTACTAGGCTCCTGGGGTGCGGTATTGGGAGCCCCCCAATACCACCTGGGGGTGGCCCTGGGATCCTAAGGGTGGTACTGGAAACCTAGGAGCTGTATTGGGATCCTGGGCGTGGTACTGGGATCCTGGGGACGGTACTGGGATCCTGGAAGTTGGTTTTGAGAACCTGGAGGGGTACAGAGATCCTGGTGGCGGTACAGGGATCCCAGGGGCAGCACTGGGATCATGGGGTGGCACTGGAATCCTATGGGCGGTACTGGGATCCTGGGAATAGCGCTGGGATCCTGGGAGCGATACTGGGATCCTGGGAGCAGCGCTAGGATCCTGGGAGCGATACTGGGTTCCTGGTGTGACATAAGGTATTCGACAGCTGTTTGATATTCCTAAAATGTTTATGTTATTGTTTTGGTTTTCAGAACTTGTATAAAAATGGAATAAAGCTTATTACCTAGTGTAAAGTTATGTTATTATTCTAACTGAATTTCAACCTTATAACTGATGGCAGCTAAGAGGTGAAAATAATATAATTAAGTGCAATTAATACATCAATAAACATCATAAACATCAATGTTTTCAAGGGACATGTCCAAGGCCGGCGACAGGATTTTCGGGCCCCTGTGCAATCTGCAACCCCGGGCCCTGAGACCTGGCGACCTTTTTTACCTGTTTTGTACGCTTTTAGCGTTTCGGGCCCATTTTAGTGAATTTCCTTAGAAATAAGCTATTACCGTCGTTTTGACAGAATGGACAAAAATATCCGTTCTGGGTAATCTCAGCAATCATATTTATTTTTATATCAATTGATAGATTTTTATGTGTACTTTCTGGATATCAAGTGAGTTTATCGTGGAAATGCATTTTTACCTACAAAAATCACAATTTGTTTCAAAATTTAACATGAGTTTATGTGGGGAATCGAATTTTCATCTTTGAATGTCTGTTAGCACGATAACTCTCGTAAAAATCGTCCGATGCGGTGACAAAATTTTATACACACATGTAAAACTAGGTTCTCTTGGATGAGTTCGTAAACCGGCTAAATCGACACATCCAAAGTGGGGAAAAGGCTACTTTTACCCCTCAAAAATGGGTTTTTTTGGCTTTTTCAAATTGAAAAATTAAAGTAATCAAATTGTTGTTGTCACCATTGGATTCAGCTTGAAAAAACCAACAATTTGGTATCATGAGTCGTTGCTTTAAGTCCACTGGTCTCCAGGTCCAACTTTTTTTGCCATCTTTTTTAGTATCAGGGCAGCAGAATGTTGTCCAACGAAACCTGCGGATATTTTCACGAGTTTATCAAAGTACTTTTAATAGGATTTTGTATTTGTATGAAAAAAAATAACAAAGTTGCCTATTTATTCAAAAGAAATATATTTTTTTATTAAACTTATTTATTATTATTTTTGACAATGACTATGCAAAACAAACTATTGCATTTTATATTAATACATAAATTTATCACTTTTTATATGTTTTTATCTAATAATTGATTAGTTATTTTTTAGATTGGAAATTCACTGAGTACGCAGGTTAGCTGCGACAGGGGTTTTGGTGTTTTCGGGCCCCCTACGAGCCCGGGCCCCCATGCATTTGCCCCCCTGCCCCCCCTGTCGCCGGCCATGGACATTTCTACTTAACTGCAAATTGTTTGATACCAATAAAAGTTTCTTGGAAGAGTTTTATGTTGTTAATGATGAAGATTGTCCAATTTTAGGACTTAAAACTTGACAAGCTTTAAACCTTATCGCAAGAGTAAATTAATTTAAAGGTAGTTGTGTTTTTTTCTGATTTTAAAGATGTACAGGGTGTTTTTTAACGCAACCCATTTTTAAGATTTAATAATGCACATATAAATATGAAATGAGTATTGTTTTATTGATCTTTACATTTTGTACAACCTATTATTCAAGTTTGATCACATTTAGTTTACACTATGTGCTCAAACAGTCCGCTATTGGTATTTGTCTAAGTACAGTATATGCTCTTTCAATAAAAATTCCCGAACACGTGTTGCAAGGTGCCTCTTTGAATTTCTTGCATTAAATTTGTTATGTTTGTTTTGAGGTGCTAAATATCCTGTGAATTGTTTTCGTAGGCCTTACTTTTATGTATCCCCAAATAAAATAATATAGTGGGGTCAAATCCGGGGATCTTGGGGGAAATAACCCGTCACCGATAAAATCAAGTTTTGGGTTGCGTTTTTAATGTGTGTATCTTTAAGCACGATAACTCACGTAAAAATGGTCCGATCTGAATGAAATTTGCCACAGACAGATATGTAAAGTAGAAATTTTCCTACGAAAACAATTCACAAGATATTCAGCACCTCAAAACAAACATAACAAATTTAATGCAAGAAATTTAAAGAGGTACCTTGCAACCGTGTTCGGGAATTTGATGGAGAGAGCATAACTTTTTACAAATGCCAATGGCGGACTGTTTGAGCACATAATGTAAAGTAAATGTGATCAAACTTAAATAACAGGTTGTACAAAATGTGAAAATCACTAAAACAATACTCACTACACATTCATATTTGCATTATTCAATCTTAAAAATGGGTTTCGTTAAAAAAAAAACACCCTGTATTTGACAGTGGTCTGGGAAAATTGCCTTTTACTTATGATATTAAAGTTGAAAATAACTGTGACCCTAAAGTAAATTCCGCTAGAGTTTACTTTAACAGCATTAAATGATAAAGTTAGAGCTGAGATCAAGAAAATGATAGATGAAGGTATCTTAAAAGATGCAAGTGAACCTACAGATTGGGTTCATCCGATCGTTATAGCAAAGAAGCCAAATGGTAAGGTAAGAATCTGCTTGATCCAAGGGCTTTGAATAAACATGTCAAAAGGGAACATTACAAGATGCCAACTTTACAAGAAATTTTCTCGCAACTGGAAGGTGCCAAATACTTTAGTGTCCTAGACGCCTCTAACTTACAGCTTTTTTACAGATACCATTATCAGATGAAAGTTCTAAATTGTGCACAATAGCAACACCATTTGGTAGATTTAGTTTCTGTAGACTCCCGTATGGCTTGAATACTGCTCCGGAAGTTTTAGAAAAAGCAATGGATCATGTAACTTCAGGTTTAAATGGAGTGATTTCATATATTTATGATGTTTTAGTATTTGGTAGATCAAAAGAAGAACATGATAAAAGATTGGCTGAGTTCTTATCCAGAGCAAAATATTTTGGACTTAGCTATCTAAGGAGGTCCATTTCGCTGGCCCGGCCATATTACAATTTCAAAATTATAAATATACCAGGAGTTAATACTAGGTTAGTACTGCATAGTACCCGAAAATTAGAGTTAGTACTCCTACCATTTAAGAGTAATTAACAAAAACATTTTGCCGGGCCAAAGAAATGCGAGCCCGGCCATTTTTGAATTTCTTTAAATAAACCATACCAAAAGTTAATACTAGGTTAATACTGCATAGTACCAAAACATTACAGTTAGTACTACAGCCATTGCTTAGTTATAACCTTCTACATTTTCCTCAGCAACTACACGTCATAAGCGTCAACCCGGCCATGTTGGAATTTAAAAATTTCAAACATACCAGGAGTTAATACTAGGTTATTACTGCATAGTACCCAACTATTCAGGTTAGTAATTGAGTGGTTGCTGAGTTATTACCGTTTACCTTTTTGCTGAAGCATTCCGCTGGCCCGGCCATGTTGAAATTTCAAAATTTCACACTTACCAGGAGTTAATACTAGGCTAGTACTGCATACTACTTAAATATTAAGGTTAGTACTCAATTGGTTGCTGAGTTATGACCGTTAAAATTTTTGCTGAAGCATTTAGCTGGCCAGGCCATGTTAACATTTCTAAATTTCAAACATAACAGGGGTTAATACTAGGTTAGTACTGCATAGTATTCAAATATTAAGGTTAGTAGTCGATTGGTTGCTGAGTTGTGACCGTTTACATTTTTGCTGAAGCATTTCGCTGGCTCGGCCATGTTGAAATTTCAAAATTTTAAACATACCAGGCATAAAACTAGGTTAGTACTGCATAGTACCCAAATATTAAGGTTAGCACTCGAGTGGTTGCTGAGTTATAAGAGTTTTCGTTTTTGCTGAAGCATTTCGCTGGCTCGGCCATTTTGGAATTCCGCAACTACTCGAGTACTAGCCTTAATATTTGAGTACTATGCAGTACTAACCTAGTATTAACTCTTGATATGTTTGAAATTCGAAAATTCCAACATGGCCGGGCCAGCGAAATGCTTCAGCAAAAAGGTAAACGGTAATAGCTCAGCAACCACTCGAGTACTAGCCTTAATATTTGAGTACTATGCAGTACTAACCTAGTATTAACTCTTGGTATGTTTGAAATTCGAAAATTCCAACATGGCCGGGTTGACGCTTATGACGTGCAGTTGCTGAGGAAAATGTACACGGTGATAACTATGCTATGGCTGTACTATGCAGTACAGCCATAGCAAGAAACCTACACGACGAACCCAATCTGATCGGATGAACCCAATCTGTAGGTTCACTTGCATCTTTGATTTAGTGCTGTATGGTGGTACTATGCAGTATTAACCTAGTATTAACTTTTGGTATGGTTTATTTTAGGGAATTTCAAAAATGGCCGGGCTCGCATTTCCCTGGCCCGGCAAAATGTTTTTGTTAATTACTCGTAAATGGTAGGAGTACTAACTCTAATTTTCGGGTACTATGCAGTACTAACCTAGTATTAACTCCTGGTATGTTTGAAATTTTGAAATTCTAACATGGCCGGGCCAGTGAAATGTGAAATGGACCTTATCTAAGGAGGAAACCCAGTTAAAAAAGTAGTTAACTACCTGGGTCATAAGCTTACTGCAAATGGAATATCGATTGTAGAATCTAAGTTGAAGGCAATTAAAGACTATCCTTGTCCTAAAGACAAAAGTGATGTTCAGAGATTTTTAGGAATGATCACGTATGTTGGGAGGTTCATAGAGAATTTGTCAGATAAAACAGGTCCTTTCCGATTATTACTGAACAAAAATAAGACCTTTTTGTGGATTTTTTTACAAGAACATTAAGTTCTTAAAAGTCTTCGGAAACAAATGTGTATTAGCTTTTATTATTAATTTGCCAGTAAAAATACATTGAACAATGCACTTAGGCAATTTTGCTGTGACAAACAAAAATAACCAGTTTTACAGCAACAGTCGAAGTGGAAAAAAGGCGAGTTTTGCTACAACCGCTATACTTTAACATTGTTTCTGGATAGCAAATAGCCCGTTTTGACAAAAAGTGAGCACACAGTCTGGTGTATCGACTCCCTCGGAGTAATAAAAATGTCAAAATCTCTTCCATTCCTCGGGATTAGATTTCTTCTTTTTCCCTTTTCCACGTGGCGAAGGTTCAATGATTGTATACATATTATTTTCATAATAAACTTTAAAATACACAAATAGTAGCTGCAACCTCTAGAAATTTCAGTAAGTCGAGACGTAAACAAGCTGAAAGTCACGTGACCGTAAGCTGTGACACCAACGGTCAGCTGCAAATGATTAGTTTTGCAACAACAGTCGAAATGGAAAAGGCGAGTTTTGTTACAACCGCTGTACTTTAACAATGGTTTTTGAATGGCAAACAGCCAGTTTTGACATAAAGTGAGCACAAAGTCTGGTGTATTGACTCCCATAGAGTAACAAAACATCAAAATCTCTCCCATTTCTCGGGATGGTTTTTTCTTTCACCCTTTTCCACGTGGCGAAGGTTTAATGATTTTATCCATAACTATCTATATATATATAAACCGAAATATATAAACCAAATCTATATATATATATAAACCAAATCTATATATATATAAACCATTGACTGACTGATCACAATTTCTCAAAACTTCACTTAGAGCCATGAAACTTGGCACAAATATTCTTTACAGGCTCTAAATGCGTACTAAGAAATGATTTTGAAATATTCTCTCTTACACGGCTAAAATAGAGTATATCATAAAATTTGAAATGGCAGCCATTTCAGTTTTAAGAACTATGAATGAGAGGCCAATAGAATATCTCTACGAGATAGAAAAGGTACAATGTCCAATCTACTAAAAGAATAAAATATACCAATTTATTACGGCCACCAACTATATATTTGTGAAATGCCACTAAGTTACTTGCGTTGTACCTTATTACATTCCCACTTTTGGAAAATGGGTTGTATGTTCAATAAAAAAACAATTAAGTACTCAAACTATAATATTAAAACTCATCATGGACATTTCATTTAGAGTATATGTATATCCACTTCAGATTTAACAAAATTAAAATTGTGGGAGGGTTTGCTTAGGTGATGGGGATTTAAATTCCAATAATTTACTTACTACAATAATTTAGCCTTATTGATGGCTGAGTGACCCGGTCATGAGTGAATGAGAAATGTTTGTGAAATAGGTTTTTGGCCAAGGCATTTACCATCTCTTTTTCTTACAGTTTCCGGTATATTATCAAAAAAAGTGCTAAATTCAGATTGATGTTCAGTCAAAAACCCGCTTTTTCTATCCCGAGTTATCTCTCATTCTCTGTATTGGCAAACGAGAGGAAGCTAATTCATCCCATTTGCTAATCATGAGGGAAACAGTTTTAGAGGAAACGTTACACCTTCTCATTTCATCTAGGGTGGAATTACCAGCTGCACCTTAACGGTGTAATTGCACGCCCATGACCCATAACCCAAATCAGTCCATTTGTTAATCATTCTTAAAACTTGCTCATGCCATAATGTGATTTAATTAAAATTAGCTATCCTTTCAGCGGGCTAAGCCGCGAGTATATATGCTAGTTTTAATAATACACTTTATAATACACTGATAGTAGCTGCAACCTTTAGAAACTTCAGGAAGTCGAGATGTAAACAAAGTGAAAATCACGTGATCATAAGCTGCAACACCATTGGTCAGCTGCAAATGACCAGTTTTGCAACAACAGTCGGGATGGAAAAGGCGAGTTTTGCTACAAACGCTAATTTTAACACATTCAGTGCGAATGGTCAGTACTAACCCATGACGGTCTTTGCTGAGATGCGAGATTGGTCAGTACTGACCCACGGTGCCCCGGCCTAGTCAATGGTTCCGTGTGCACCGAGCGCGTAGTGGAGGCGGACCTGTACTGCGTCGCCGCACTGTGTACCAAACAGTGCAACTTCGGGTAGTTCAGATCCGCTTTTGCTCACGCGGCTGGGTCAGTACTAACCCATTCCTTGGTACAAAGCCGTAGGAAAGGAAGTTTTTTCGGGGGGGGGGGGGGGGTTTAGCCGCCACCGCCGGCCGAATTTCCATCTCGGCAAAAGTGGTGACCTTTTTTTTTTTGTCACGTGTGTGCTTTTCGGCAAAAAATCGTCATTTTGGACCCTTTTAACAGTTTCCGAACCCCTCTCTGGGTTTTTTTGGGGGGTTTCGCCTGTTTCGGGGGGGGGGGGGTTCACTCCCATTTACTACGTTTTCAGTGCTATATCTACTATTTCTGACCCCCTAACCCCCCCCCCATTGGCTACGGCCTTGCCTTGGTACTATCATCGTGACGCGTGTGTGTTAGTTATATTATATCAATATTATATATTAAATTATACCTTTAATAAATAGTTTAATAAAATAATATAAACATTTTTTGTGTGATTAGTGGATTTTTCAATTTTTCCCATTCCTTTTGGGTCATTACTGACCCATGACTTTGACAACACCAAACGACGTCATACATACTTCCGGGACATTTTTTCACCCGTGTAAACTTTTTTACCTTTATGTACACTTGCATGAAGTTAAGTTGGCAGAAATATTACACCATGAATCTCATTACTACAAAAGAAAGTTTGTTGAAGGGGCGTTAATAAAATTACATGAAAACCCAATTAGTCAGAGCAGTATTGATGTTAGGCCACTTTGGATACCTTTGATAAAAACACATTTTGAACAAAAAATAGCCCCAAAACCCACTCCAGACCTGTCTGTTGCAGAAGCTCCCGCTTCCAGAGTCCATCACATGGTCCTAAGATCCATGCGTCCGTGAATCTGCTTGGAGGAAACATGCTATGGGTTGTGCGTCCTGTTCCCCACCTGTAGCTAGGAAGCGTGCTGTATATTTTTTGGAATTGCTGTACTTGTGCCCATATAGGTGCCTGGAGGAAACGCACAGCCGGTGCCTGAGTCATTGATTCGTATTTTTTTCCCAATAACAGGTACAGTCATGAAAGCAGTCTTGTGTGTGGAACTTATGTATAAGTGTGATATTTTGAGTAAATTTTCGTAAAAGTGTTGTTGATTGACTTTTTTGGGACTATTGAATAGTGATTAGTCGATGTGTTAATAAGTTTTTGTTTTACAGTTATGGGCAAAATTGTTAATTGCGTGATTTGAGTTGTAACCTAAAGTTGAGGTTAAGCATATTTTTGACTTTTATATTGTAAACATCCTGTTTTTTTCTGACTCTCTGCTGTACATTTTTCTGCATACGTAATTATGAAGACTCGCAGTTGTAGCAACCGCAAAAATGAAATTCTGGACAATACTCTTCAAAGCCAGGGAAGTGATGAACATATATGTGATCATTGTAAAGTGTTAGTACCTAATGAGATGGCGATGTGCTGTGACGGGTTTTGCCAGTCTTGGTTCCACCCAAACTGTGTTAACATTGACGATGAAATGTACATAGCGATCAACGATATAGCAGATAAGGTTAAATGGTTTTGTAATGGTTGTCAGAAAAAACTTGAACTGCTGTTTCGCAAATCATCTGTAATTGACGGAAACAGCGATTGGCCGAGTATTTTGAATGTTGTTTTAACTGAACTTGAAACTCATAGCAGCAATGATGTTACTATGTGTAAGCGGATGGATGTACTTTTCTCTCAGTATCAACACTTAAGTGAAGAAGTGACTAAACTTCGAGCAGAAGTTCATGATAGGCCCCGTGATTCAGTTTGTTCGTCGTTACCGTTTTCTGATGGTTTGCGTGGAGTAGTATCGTCTCGCATCGTTGATAATGAGATTATTACTCGTTGTAATTCCCTTACTACTCCCTCTCAGTCTGCTTCGTCTGCATCGTTGGAAAATCGCAATGAAATAAGTCTAACCTATTCTGCGGTAGCTAAAAACTATGCTAGTGCTAATAAAGTTCTACCAAATGATATTGGGAATTCGAGTGATGAAAACATTTCTGAAATGAATCGTGACGATGGTTATACAACCGTGAACTATAGGAAAATCAATCAAAATAGGCCTAGGCCTAGAAAATCTACTTATTATCGTACAGGTAACTTGGAAGATAGGACTAGTGTAAAGACTAAGCCTAAGCCTATAATAGCTACAAAAACCGATGGTGAGAGAAAATTAAAGCTTGCCGAGAAGAAGAGGTGGATATTTGTATCTCGTCTTGATACTGAAGTTACAAAGGCTGACATGGAATCGTTTTTGTCAAACTGTAAAATCTCTAATTTTGTATGTGAAGAGATTCGCCCGAGATATGATAACTATAAGTCTTTCAAAATTGGTTTAAAGGAAGAATCGTTCGAGACAGTTGTGGATCCAGAGTTTTGGGACGATGGTGTATTGGTAAAAGAATTTGTTGCCCCTCGCAGGTCACAGTGTGTGGCGTAGGTCCGATTTAAACTCATTGTCTTCTGTTGCAAAATCAGTGACATAGGCTTGGACTCGATAAACACTCCTGTTGATGTTAACTCTTCACGTAATGTTAAGCCTAACCAAAGGGAACTGGTGGTTGTTCATTGGAATATTCAAGGTTTGGTAAGTAATGTTGATGAACTTATGTTGTTAAATGCTACTTATAATGAAGATATCTTATGCTTATGCGAACATTGGTTGGGCTCTCTTGAAATTTCCGAAGTTGCCCTTAGGAGTTACGTTTGTGTCAGCGCCTACTGCAGACCATCGGGGTGTAGAGGTGGATCGGCTGTTTACCTTAAGACTGGTCTGGTTGGTGAAGAGGTTACCTACCTAGTTGAACTCTCTGTTCAGCATGTTTGTGAAATTGCAGCGGTTCATTTAAAAGACTTGAACATTATCTGCATCGAGGTTTATAGAGTACCTGATGAAAGGAATTTTGAACATTTTATTGAAACACTTGTCCTCATGTTGGACACATTGAATAGTAGAAATAAGTAAAATTCTTCTGTCATTCTTTGTGGTGATTTTAATGAAAATAGCTTGTCAGATACTTAAAAAAATCTGTATTTCAAAATGTATTGCTTTGTTTTGCTTGTTAAAGAAATTACAAGGCCTGGCTCTTCGGGTAGTCAGGGTGGAGGGACATGTATTGACAATGTTGCTACATCTATTCATTCACATAGAATTATTTCAACTACGGTCAAACGAATGGTAGTTTCTGATCATTTTGCCATTATTTTAAGTAGCCTATTGGATGTAAAGGAACCATGCTCAAGTCCTGGGTCTACAGCTCCAGTTAATGCCACAGATGGTTTGTGGGGTAAAATAACAAGACCGTTGGATTGTATAAATCATCTTTATTTTAAGGCTTTAATTAGTAAGATTAATTGGTTTGAGATTTACACCCTTGTTTCGTTAGATGATAAATTTAATTGTTTCTTAAATAAAATCCTGTATGTTACTGATGTTGCATTTCCTGTTAAATACGTGAAAAATAAATCTAATGGTAGGCCTAAATTGAATTTCAAATGGTATACTAATGATTTGAGACAGTTGAAAAATCAATGTTTGTTTATGTACGAGCAATTCAAGTATTCAGGTTTGGCCTGTGACAAGGAAAGATATAACATTTTGAAAGGCCTTTACAGAAGGTCTTTGAGGAAAGCTAAACTTAGATATAATTGTGACCGAATAGACAAAGCTAAGAACAAACCTAAAGACCTGTGGTCTATTGTTAGGGAAAACCTAAATCTGAACGATGTGCCCAAAGGTGAAAACAAGACTGGTCTGTTGGTCTGTTACCCGGTGATTTTAAGGATTGTTTTATAGGTAATGTTAGTAATATTGTACAAAATGTCCCTGTTTCTAATCATTGTTTTTCTTACTATCTGGAAAAATTTAAGCAATCTGTACCTGTGTTGCAGGCAACATCACTGAGTTTTAGTTTTTGTAATGTAAGTGTTGAGCAAGTTTATGATGCCATATTGTCTTTGAATAATAGTTCAAGTCTCGATGTATATTGTTTAAACTCTTTTGTTTTGAAACTTGCAGCTCCTTATATTTGTGAAGTTCTTTGTTATCTATTCAATTTCTGTATTGAAAGCTGTACATTTCCTATATGTTTAAAGCTAGTCAAGGTAATTCCTTTGTTGAAAAAAGGTTCTGTTTTAGATTATAATAAATATAGGCGTGTGTCTATAATACCTGTTGTCGCAAAAGTATTTGAAATAATTTTGTATAGACAAATCATTAAATATTTTGAAAATAATTTACTGTTTAACGAGAGTCAATTTGGATTTAGGCCTAATGAGGAACTTGTAGTGCCATATCTGAGTTTATGGAAAATTGTATTTCTTGGCTCGATAGTAGAAATAAAGTGTCGGGCAGCTTCTACGACATGTTGGAAGCCTTCGACACCATAATCACATGCAATATTGATTCGTAAACTTAAGTCTTATGGTTTCAATGATATGTCAACTAATTTGATTGTGTCTTATCTATGTGACAGGTTTCAAGCAGTTTATTATAATGGTTGTTTTTCACAATTTTTAGAGGTAACCACAGGTGTGCCCCAGGGGTCCACATTAGGCCCAATATTTTTTATCATTTATGTGAATGATTTACCTGCTGCATTTAGTAACCCTAGTACAAAGGCGTTTATGTTCGCTGATGACTTAGCTGTACAGATTAAGAGTTCTAAGCTGTTCTGTGATAGTAATGTTTTAGGTATGGTTAATTCTGTTGTTGAAAATTGGACTGCTGCCAACTCATTGTGCCTAAATAACGATAAAACTCAGGTATTACAGTTAAGTTTAGGCTTTAATTCAGAGGTCAATCGAGTTAGATTTTTGGGAATCACACTACAAAGTAATATGAAATGGGATGCTCACGTACAAATGTTATGCAATAAACTATCCAAAGGCATTTTTATGTTGAATAGATTAAAATTTATTGTCACTTATGAGGTACTTACTGCGGTGTACTATGCATATATTCAGAGTCACTTGACATATGGCATTGTTGCCTGGGGTAATGATACCAATGTTAAGAAATTGCTTGTGCTTCAAAAACGTGCTGTCAGATCAATTGCTAATGTTCATAGTAGGACACATTGTAAACCGTTGTTTAAAGAATTTAGAATAATGACAATTACTGCTTTATATGTCTTTGAGTGTCTTATGTTTGTTAAAAGAAATTTAGCTAATATTCCTGTCAATAGTTCTGTCCATCATAATTTTACAAGGCAAGCTCAATCTTTGAGAGTTAATCAGTGCAATTATAAATCCACTAAAAATGGGTTCACTGAGTTTGGTAAAAGAATCTACAATAAACTACCTGATCATATCAAGAAACTTAATGCTAAGTGTTTTAAAATCAATTTGAAAAACTACTTGATTGACTTGTGTCCATATAGCATTAATGATTTGTAATAGGCCTAATCTTAATATTTGACAATTTGTATTATTTGACGATGTCATACATTGTAAAATGTTCCGACAATAAAGAATCTTGAATCTTGAATCATGTTCCCCAGATACGCCATGGAGGCGGGTCTTAGACCGCTGACGTCAATTTGTGCCTGTGGTGGGGATAGGGCCGCTCCCCCTCCACTTGCTCTCTCAGGCGCTTTTCATTCGAGTTGCGTATGTGAGTGTGGGTGGACATGTGTGCGTGCCGTGCCGCTGCCAGCTTGGAGGCATTGCTGGCAGTAAGGTATATGTTTTTTGTTTTAATTTTCTATCTGTGTTCTGTATCATGTTTAATATGTTTTAGTTTTAATTTTCATTCTGTATTAAGTATGTTTAATGTGTTTTGTATGATTTTTTTGTGTGAGTGAGATTTCTGTTGAATGTTGGATGAATGTAAATTTATGTCAAAAAACAAAAAAAACCAAAAAAAGTAGGTTAAATAAAAATAAGTAGGTTAATGTAACTTTAAGTAGGGTCACTTGAAAACGAGAGGAGTTTCAATACCTCTCGAAACGTAGTGTAGTTTAAACACTAGAAGCGATAGGAAAAGTCCAACAAATTAAATAATAATGGATCCTTGATAATCACCCCATTTGACATCAGCTACGTTGACTGCATTTGCAATTAGAATTTGTTTTACAATCCAGTCAGTGATGGAGTGCCTCATCGGATACTAGATTTTTCAATTCAATCTCCCCCCCCCCACCTGTAACAAACTTGCAACGGTGACAATATCCCCCTCAAAAATTATGTAACACTGTGCTATCATCTCCGATTATCTTAATCCTGCCTCCTATCCCTCCCGAGCCACTAGGACATTCTTTTTTACCTACGTGCATACGAAGACAGAGACATATTTCAGACTTTGTTCCGTTTTTTTTCCTTATGTAAAAAAATGCAATACTAACTCAAAAATATATGTTTTTCAAACCTTTTGTTTTTAAAGCGAAAAGGCAAATTTTCATACCTAATCAAAGAAATTAACTCTCGAGATTTCATAGTAATGTAGCGCAGTATCAAACCCTCACCCCCCACCCTCCCCCTAGGGACGTCGTTAAGTAATTTAGGAACGGTCCCAAAGACAACTCCCAACATTTAAAAATGATGAGTAAATAGAAATAAAGAGTTCAGCCAAATATTTATAACAGTGAAAATTCTCCAAAACCTAATTATTGGCAAATACATACCCTGAATCAAAAACTTTGTTAACTAAGGCTAGGTCCTACGTGGGTGATAAGAGCGATGTGATTCAGGCAGTGTGATTCTGCCAACATGATTGAAGATATGTTGTGTCCTACATGGACTAGCGATCCAAGCAGTAAAACGAATAACCCGTAAGTAGTGGTGAAGTGGCGTTTCTGGGCCACTTTGCATAAATTAGCATAATGACAGCTGCATCCGGTCACGCAATGTGATAAGCTGTGACGAAGCTGTGACGTGTAGGTGTGGATTTAAACTTTAAATGGTGGTTATTTTAAAGTTTAAATGACCGGAAATGGGTCAAGGTCAGCTGTGGATGTTTTTAAAAAACATCTTGCATTTTCGGATTTTCCGAAAATGCAAGATATTTTCTTTTTTATTTATTTCTTTTCTTAACAAAAGTATTATTTGACGTTAAGTTTGAAAAGTTTGCTCCCAAATTTGAAAAGTAGGTTGTTGTCGGTGCTGAAATTTCTTGCTTATTTTCACTCTTCTTGTTGCTGTAAGTTGGCAAAAACACATTTTTTTCGTTTTGATTGTTTGTAGCATAAAGTTCCAAAGATAAGCCGAACCCAGTAGCTATAAGTTGTTTTAGTTCTTCACTAAACATTTCCAAATCCTTATAGGTTGTAAGATTGATAGTGTTGTAGTGGATCCCGCGAATGTTGAGAGACATGACTAGAGTTGTTTACTCGACTAGAGGTGTAGCAGGAATGGTTATTGCAAAGCCGGTGCTGCGGGTACCTCTGTTGGTAGTGGTGGGAGTAGTGGTGGGGATAAAAAATGGTAGGCGTTTGTTTAATCACTTTGCATTTAATCGCTGCCACAATAGACCGAGTCGATGTTGCAATTCTTCTAGTTTATCCAACCGGTACTTTTTATATGTTTTGCAACCACATTTACAGTAGCAGAAAGAATTACATTTTGTACAAGCTTTTCCGTCAACTTGATCTTCAGGTATTTTAAAACATTTTTCTTTGCAACAATAAGATAAAATTGCTAGATTATTTCTTTTGGATGACATGTTGGTTGTAGCTTGTCTTAAACAAAATTGAGCCTCCCAACGTTAAGGTATCGTATTTATGTAAAGTAATCGAATAAAACTATCGAATTAAACTATCGATTAAAAGTTCAAGGTCATCCGTTTGAGCTTTAAAAAAATCAACATATCAGTATATAAAAGCATTTACTGATATGTTGTTTTTTATCTTTTATTTATCTTTTATTTAAAACATTTTTACAATACAATAATTAAAACATTTTTTATAATACAATATTTACAATGTTATTCTTGTGCGATGTGCAGGGTAAGTTCCGTAGGGTTGTTGCCGCTCATTCCGTGTGACACCAAATGATCCTGGCTGAATTTCCCGCAGATCTTCATTTTGGAGCAACTGGACGAATCGTTTTGGAAGATATACTTGAAACTTTGGTTCATCACCTGGTGTACATGGTGCATCGGATAAAGATGCGACGACTGCGTCTCCATGCGTTGTATCAACTTTTTTCATTTCATGAACAATATAATGTTTCTGTTCTTTTAATTCTGAACATTTCTTGATAATTAGAGTATTTGATTTTGAATGTAAGTTGAATTGTTCAACTAAACATTGGAGAAACTGTTGCGATGCCATCTTCTTCACTGGAGATGTTGTCTGTTCGGAGTATGGAGTTCGAGTGATACTTGGGGTGTGTTGCTTCCTCGTATTTATAACCTTCGTAACCCCCACCACATTCTTCTTTTTCTTGTAAGTAAGCAGCCACGTGATATGCGTTTTGTAATGCGCATTGAGATTGGTTGTGTTTCGATCTATTGTAGAAACACAAATATTTCTAGCATCAAAGTGAAATGTTTTGTCCATTTTTATGTTTAAAACTTCTTTGTTCGTGTACTGTCGTATCCAATTCTTTTTTTCCAATCCTCTGGTATATATGTGTGTAAATTGTTTGCAAAAATGAAACATAATTTGGCGTACATTGTTGTACGGTAGAAAACATTCAAACCAATGGATATGATGAAAATTATTTGTTAGCCATCTGTTTGTTATTTTAGCTTTTGACTTTAGTTCATGGACAGAACACGGTGCTTCAAATAAAAACGGGTACGCTACTTGTGTAAGCAAATCTAAAATTACCAATTCTTTTATGATAAATGTATCATCGTTTCCGCGAAATGCTTGAAATTCAATTACACAAGGTTTTGCTGCCATTTCTTCATCCTGTCTGCTCATCACGGTGTCTGCTGATCAACTGTTTTCCACACCACGGTAGGTTAGATATATAAACAAGGCCGTACAGTTGTAGGCGCGTTGGTGTATGTTTAACGTAGGCACCGTCCCCAGTAGGCCTACCCCACGGTTTATTCTTTTGATAAATTACATTGTAGTTTTTTAAACTAGCAAAGTTTCTTCTTCTGTATTGTTGTTGGTTTCTTCTTCTGTAGCTTCCGTTGCAATTTCAGTAAAAGGTTCAAAGTTTCTCAACTGCCTCCACATGTCCACTTCGTGAGGTATTCTATTAAAGATGGATGTATCTATTGGTCCGTATTGTAAAGTGCTGTCTGGTTGTTTTTCGCATGCATCTACCAGATATTCCTTAATAACAGAGCTTTAAAATACTAATTGTTTCATATACCTGGTAATAGGTGATGTTGCATAGTTTAAAATGAAGAATTCTTCACGTGTTAGTAGAATTTTATTTTCAAATTGTGTCGAGTCTCTAATTCTTACTTGTTGTTGACCACGATGTTTAATAATGTCAATTTCATTGTCACAATCCAAAAGTCGAATGTTAGTTTTTCTTCCAAAGAAACTGTTGGCTAAATAACATTCAATAAGATGTAGATGTTTTAAAAAGGAATCCCAAGCATTTTCTGAAAATAAAACCATCTTTGTACCATGGCTCAGTATTACTGCGGGAGAGTAGTCTAATGATTTTACCAATCCTATCGACACTCTTTTACTCATGCAAAATGAAATAGGATAAAAGATGCGAAGGAAAACTTCAGTTAAAATGTTTGGTGGAATATTTTCTTCAAGTTTTCTTTTCTTTCTTACGTTTGTTTTATTATTTTCCAACTTTTTATTTTGTTTTCCAAACTTTAAAAAGTCATCAATTTCCTTTACAACATTTTCTTCAAAATGTTTATCATCATCATTTTCCAATAAAGGTGCTGTTTCGGAAACGCCTTGTACAACTGATAAAGAACTCATTTTGTTTGTGATGCTGTAGACGATGTTACCCATACAACTGTAGACAGTCAACTAAACAATTTGCGTTCCCGCTCCTGCTTTTATAACCGAGTGGTGGGGGTATTTTTTCTTTTCATTTTACAGAACTGCTTTTACAATACCGGTTAAAGGTGTATATGTAACAATTTTATCATGTAAAATTAAACAATAAGCAGATGTATCTTTGGGTACATTTTGTTCAAATTCCATTTCTATTCAATTTTATATCTACACTGGAAGATTTTACAGATTCGTTTTGTTTAGAACAATCAACTACAACAATCGGATAGGTAGATTTAAATTGGTTTGGCGTTAATAAAGGTGTGTTTGTTTTTCCATAATATGAATTTTGGAATCTTGCGTACATATCGTACAAAACTCTAAACCTCTCTTTTGTAAAGTTTATGTTAAAGTTGTCGTATAGAAAGAATTGCGAGTTTAGAAACACCTTAAAATTTGTAAGTTTGCAATGATCAAATTCACCAGCATGTTTAGTTATTTCATTACTTCTTTTTGTTTGTAATCCAAATATTACATATCTTGCCTTTTCCAAATGAGTAGAAGTTTTTACAGTCCATGTATGACGTTGTGTTTCCGGTAAAACCGGATATTCATGAAACTCCCAACTTCTAAATGGTATTACGATATCACGATCTGATTTTAAAGTTCTCAATAATGAAATTCTATTTTGATCGTTTAACCGTACATGCGGTACTCCAAACAATCTTGTCTAATTGCATTTTCCATTCTAAATTAGCTTCCGTTGTTCCATCAGGCGCCATAATAATATCTTTGTCGTTTGATGATCTTAACAAAACTAATTCTTGTTTTACGTTTATTATTATTTTTCGGTAATCTTCGGCAAAGCCTAAAAGTAATCTTAAAGGAATGAAAATGTCAAAATTGCCTGAACTGTTGGGAGTGATTGTACTGGAATCGGGTGCTACCCATCCTGCGGCGGCCAGCATACTTTTTTCACTCGGCGTTAAAGATGCTAATCCTTTTAATGTACTTGTGATTCCCACCTTTTTTGTTGAATCTACTGTAACTCCAGAAATTTCATATCTTATTTCATCAAACAAATATGCCATGGGGTTATTTATGAACGGAACAGTACTTGCAGTGGTTCCATCCTTTTTTGTTACTCTTCCTTCGATATACAAATAACTTTCACATGGAAGTGTATAAATATCTTGTTGTTGTATGGGAATTCTAATTTCATCATTATTATTTAATTTCGACGAAGCGTAAGGGTTGTGCGTATGATATTCCTTTTCCCATAAGGTTTCGTCGAATGTCGGACCCTGCGCTATATCCAATATTTTCATTATTAATAAGTTTTAATCCAATTTCTTCTAGAAAACGAATGTTATCACTTGTTAATCCTTCTATAGCTGAAGTGCTACTGACTTGTTTACCAGTCAGCTCTTTCTTTTTAAATGATAACCCCATTGTTATACGGTTGATTTTATATGTATTCGTATAGTTATAGGTTCCTCTCTAAAATCCATATAATTTCCGTCTTGATCTAGTATGTTCACCACAATGTCTGAAATAAAACTGGTGTTTAACGGTAGGTACACTAAGTTTTGTGGCTTTTCCACAATTTTAAAACCCGGAGCGACCGTTGGATAGAATGTGTGCAATATATGAGTATTTTCACCATCTCTATAAGAACCATGTAATATTACATGTAACATCTATACTGTTAACTTTCATTATTATCACAGTTCTAGCACCTGAATGGTTAATATTAGGTTGTAAAATTTTTGTTGTTTTAGGAAATCCTAATAAACCACCAATTGAATGTTCTTTGCTAGAATCTATATAAAATTTAGATATGATTTCAGCTTTCATAGTATTGTTATTTCCTTTTATTGTTATATTATCTTTTCCCATATGATTTTGTATCGCTTCATTTATATCATCAATTTCATATGCTCGAGTGGGTAAACTAAATACTTGTATATCTGAGTATTTGTTTGTATCTTTATCTTTTGTTTTGATATAATGTATTTTGTCATTAACATTTTCAGTAACGTTGGGAATAGAATTATAAGTTGTTATATCTAATAATGCGGCTTCCCATAATTTATCTTTTACCAAACGTAACGCAGGAAAAAGAACACTTCGCAAAGTAGATGAAGTTCCAGTTAATGATACTGTATAGGAAGACATCTTAAATTTGACTATCGCTTTTAGTTCAAAAATCTAAACATAAATGTCCACAGATTACCGTATCATCGGGTTGCTCTCTTTTATAATTGTAAAGCACATTTTTAGCTGTTTTAAAGTAATATTGTAGTTCTTTTGGTGGCGGAAGATTACCAAAACTATCAAAGTAGTAAATAGTTGATCCTAGTTTCTTATAACATACCCAATGAGTGCCTGATCCTTTACTATTATCCAAATTTACTATTCCGGTTTCATTTTTCCAAATTTTAGCAGGTAATGCATCTTTCATAAACACTCCTCTAAAAATGGAATTTTTAAACAAGAAACATAAGTAATTAATTCTTTATCTGTTAATTCTTTATTTGGAATTAGTAATTGTTTTTTTCTGTTTAATACACACGATACGGTCTTAGGTATAATCCTCCTCCTTTTTTTATCATTGACCATATTGTTGGTTTCTTTTTATTTTTACCTGCGGTGGATCGTCGTGTTCTTCTTATATTTCTTCCACGTTTCTTTGCAGGTTTTCTCCTCCTTTTTCCACCTCCTTTCTTCTTTCCACCTCCAAATATCGTTTTACCCTTCATTGCTGCTGATACCGCTAAAGCTGCTGCTTTTAGCGTCACTGGATGTTACTCTTTGCCAAGCTTTTTCAGCAAGTGCTCTATCCGCTATTGATCTATTTTTAGTATCTGCAAACTTTGAATATGCTATATCGTGTTGTTTGCAGGCTTGATCAAGTTTATTTATTCCAAGATCTCCTCTAGCAAGTCTTTTTTTCAATTTTGTTCCAGGACCACAATATTGATAACCTCCGGGTAAATGTAGTTCTACAGGTAACAAATCGATAGCTTTATTAACTATAGCTCCAACCGGCTTAGTAATAAGAGAAAGTGCTGTTGATGCTATTCCTCTTCCTCTCTTTATAACTTGTCGATTATGACTGATGCGTTGAACTTTCAACATGGTCTTTTATAGTGAAAAGAAATGTCAATACTTGTTTATTTTATAAATGCTTTATAATAAATGATGCACTTATCCTTTGACATTGTTTATTTATAATAAACATGTAAAAGAACATGTATAAGTATTTTTGTTTATGGGTAATAAATTGTTCTCCAGCCATGCGGTATGATTTTATCTTCTTTATCATTATTTTTAGAAGATCTTAAACTATTAGTCTCCTTATTTAAAAAATATTTTCCATAACATTTTGTTTGACCCATTGTAGTTTTTGATCAGATTTTATGGGGTTTATTGTGTTATACACATCATATAATACTACACTTAAGAGTCTTACAATGTAATTTACATTAACAGCATCAGTAAAGTTGTGAGGGTCATCTAAGGCGCTTAATCGCAAGTGTTCACAATTAAAATACTCCTTATGCCTATCTTTTTTTCTTAGGCTTCTTTTACGCCATTCTTCTACTGTAACTGCATCACTGTCTCCTATTCCTGTTCCAACATTGGTCAGTGGTCTCCCTTTGCAATCAAAGGCTTGTCGGCTGCCTGATTTATATTCTTGTAATACAGGAACTTGTCCTAATGTTGCTACATCAATTTCATCCGACCCTTTTTTAACATTAGTAATTATTTTTGCATCCGCATCCCATTTTTTATTGTTTAATTTCATTATTTGACTTATTGTAGCTGCATCTTATTTTGCGGTTCCTTCCTTAACGTTAGTTAACACTTTATTTTTGCAATCAATTGTATTAATATCATGTGTAATACAATGATCTGTAAGAATAATCGGATAAAAATTGAACACACCGATACCACAAGAATATTGCCATGTCTGCGGTATTTTCCCCCTGTCAAAATATGAAATTAATTGTACGTGTTTATAAACACATATCAATACAAGAAATTAAATAGGAGCGGGGAACAGAGCAGTTTATGGTCTAACCACTTACTGCTCTGTTCCCCGTTCATAGGGTATCTTCAGATGACCTTGACCTACTTATTTTGAAGGTCAATTGTAAGTTAGCAAAAATTTCTAAGTCCATAAGTAGGTCAAGGTCACTTAAATCTTAGCGGAAGAATGAAAAGAATAGCTACCAACATTCTTTGTTGGTATGGTGAGCTTTCGCTAAGTCCCCAGGGGTTGAGGCTTTAGCAAAAGCTCAAATTTGAAAGTCTTATGTTGGTCCTTAGAAGGGCCGTTTTTTTCCACCAGGGTGGACTTTGGAGAGGGGGAAGGAAAAAGGGTTTTTAATCTTTAAAATTTATTTTAATTTTGCCACTTGGTTAATTTCCAGGTATTTGGGATGTAAAGGAATTGAAAGTTGTCTAGGAAGAGTAATAATATAAATTTTGGGTTTTTCTTCATTGTATAGGTAAAAGGTATTAGACTCTTGTTTGAAGATTAAATATTTGGTGTTAGGTCTTAGTCTTTTAAGTGATTGTTTCTGCTGGGGTAATTGTGGTGAAAGAGGTGAAAGAGGTGGTTCAGTAGTAATTTTTATGCTTGTAAGGAGGTTGTTTCGAAGTGGTTGGAAAGGATTTTGAGCAATGGCAGATGTAACATCATACCAATCATGATTGTTATTAGATTGAAGAATTGTATAACCCAGCAGTTGTAGGTGGGAGAAATAGTTGTACCAAATGGTAAAGTACTCGGAGCGGTTCATATTGAAGTAGGAGTTGTTAGGTTGGTGGCAAAGCAGAGAATGAGTTGTTGAGAGCAGTGTGTGTGAATCAATCAAGGACTTGACCACCTGGTGTGTCAGCTGACGCAACAAGGTCGACGACTTGTATTGCCAACTGGTTCCAAGCGGAAGCGTGCAAGGTCACCAAGAGTAGAAAGCTGGCTCAGTGATGGTGTAAAATAGAATTTGTCAGTTTTTGCTTAATAACATTTATACCGTTGGTTTTATTAAAAAATGTTACCGGACTTTTTTGTTTGTCTTTTCATTTCGTGTATTTTGAGTACTCACATGATAGGGTTTGGAAACAAAAAATAAAATATGGTGTAAAAAAGAGAATTTTTTAGTTTTTGTGTTGTAACTTCTATACCGTTGGTTTTATTGAAAATTGTTACTGGAACTTTTTTGTTCGTCTCATCATTCCGCGTAATTAGAGTACCCACGTGATAGGGTTCCAAGCAACTTTGCAGGTCATTTAAAATTTCTAAGTCCGAAAATAGGTCAATTGAAAATAGGTCAAGGTCATTTAAAAATTATAAAAAAGGGGTGGGGAAGCGTGGGGTCCCTACCTTATTCTATACTAATTTATTATATCTTATGCTACCCCTTAAATGCTACCATGCTACGGTTACGGTGTGATCATCACGTAAGCAATCTCACACACCTCAACGCCCTGTCATATCTTAACCCCTACCTAACATTCCCCCTATTCTATCTTATACTATGTAATAATACAGTTATGGTGTGATTATCACGTAAGCGATCTCACACACCTCGCCATAATATTACCCCTAACGTAATATTACAGTTACGGTGTGATCATCACGTAAGCGATCTCACACACCTCGCCATAATATTACCCTTGACAATTAAACCACGCAGGAAATGGAAAGGTAGTTGGATTGCCATTGCGGTCAACTATTGTAGAAGGGCGCCTCTCCCACAATAGTCGAACGCGGTGTATGCTGAACATAAGCTCACTCACACACCATGGCGAACATTACGTTAGACATAACCCTGCACCTAAGCGCACGAGTTACACCTCTACCGTAATGCTGAAGCGAAACGTTTCGTGTTGGGTATATGTTAGCGAGCTCAAGGCGGCAGCCTTGACTAGTAGGTCAACGTGTCTCCCGGCAGAGGGGCCGGTAGCCTACTTGGACGGGTCTGTGACCTCGGCTCTCACAACCTCGTCGGGCCTACTTTGGCCGAGTAGGTCTTTAGTCGACTAGCAACAGTGGTTCATGCCGCCATCACACCTGGATTCTTGTATGTTTATTTTTTCACTAAAATGAGTAACCATGTTTTACTTTAGAACTATTATGTTTTAAGTCGGTTGTAAAACATAATAATAATCTGTCGATAGTTGTGGTTGATTCCGTGCGTCGTGAATAAACTCATCACCACTCACTGGTTCCGTCAAACGCACTGTCCTTTTTGATGCAGGACCATGGTTTCGGCGCTTCGCCATCTTCAGCTACTAATGAATGTAACGAGTTTTCTTCCTTATATATGAAATGTGGGGGTTCTAGTGTTTTCTAGGGTTATCGGTGACGGGGGAATTCCTGGTATTCGGGACGGTTCCACTGTGGTGGTGGGGCGATGGGGTGAGGGCGGGTCAACGTTCTATTGTTTACTATGGTCTGGAATGTTCTCGCTAGTCTTTGTAAATAATTTTCTTGAATTTATTAAACTATTTTAAGTAATTATTAAATAATTTGAGAAAATCGGATCCAGAAACTTCTGTTTGTTGATTCATGATTCGCCCTTTCAATTTTCCTTTATAAATGTGTAAATTTTCTAACATATCTAATTTTTGTCCTTTATTTAAAAACTTTGATTATTTCTAAACTGTCTTCTATTCTTCCGTAATCATGGTTTTCATTAAGAATGTGTATGGCATAGTGAGATTGAGGTTCTTTTTGTTTCAATGAATATAAATGTTCTTTATATCTTTTCCTGAAATTTCTACCTGTTTGGCCAATGTATATTTTATCACAGCTAAGACATTTTAATCTATACGCACCTGATTTTGAATATTTGTCATCTTTTTCTATTTCAATGTGCAATTTCTTTTTTAAATTGTTGTTTGTCCTATATGCTACATTAATATTTTGTTTTTTGAATATTTTAGCAAGCCGGTATGTTTCTGGTCTTGTGAATGTGAAGCATGCTGTTTTGTTATTTGGACTTATTTCTCTTTCTTTTTCGTGTTTGTTTCCTTTGATGATTTGATAAATATCTGATTTTTTAAATCCATTTTTCTGAGCCAGCAGTAGAATAGTGTTGATTTCTTCAATGTAATCTTCTTTATCTAGTGGGAGTTGTTTGGCTCTGTGTATCATGCTACGGAATGCTGCTAATTTGTGCTGCCGTGGATGGTTTGAGTCATTACTTATTAATACATCACTTGTTGTTGGTTTTCTGAAAACTTTAAATTTTAGATTGGGTTTTGCTTTTATAAGAGTTATATCTAGGAAATTTAGTCGGTCGTTCGTTTCTTTTTCTATTGTAAATTTTAAGTTACTGTGAATTTCATTAAGGAATTGTAATATACTATCGAAAGTTTTGTCGGGCTCGTTACTTTCGATGATACACAAACAATCGTCTACATAACGCCGCCATAATTTGACGCAATATTTTTCTTCTAGTATTGGAATTGTGTTTTCTTCGAATTTCTGTAGAAAAACTTCACTCAAACAACTGAAAAAATTTTTTCTACAGAAATTCGAAGAAAACACAATTCCAATACTAGAAGAAAAATATTGCGTCAAATTATGGCGGCGTTATGTAGACGATTGTTTGTGTATCATCGAAAGTAACGAGCCCGACAAAACTTTCGATAGTATATTACAATTCCTTAATGAAATTCACAGTAACTTAAAATTTACAATAGAAAAAGAAACGAACGACCGACTAAATTTCCTAGATATAACTCTTATAAAAGCAAAACCCAATCTAAAATTTAAAGTTTTCAGAAAACCAACAACAAGTGATGTATTAATAAGTAATGACTCAAACCATCCACGGCAGCACAAATTAGCAGCATTCCGTAGCATGATACACAGAGCCAAACAACTCCCACTAGATAAAGAAGATTACATTGAAGAAATCAACACTATTCTACTGCTGGCTCAGAAAAATGGATTTAAAAAATCAGATATTTATCAAATCATCAAAGGAAACAAACACGAAAAAGAAAGAGAAATAAGTCCAAATAACAAAACAGCATGCTTCACATTCACAAGACCAGAAACATACCGGCTTGCTAAAATATTCAAAAAACAAAATATTAATGTAGCATATAGGACAAACAACAATTTAAAAAAGAAATTGCACATTGAAATAGAAAAAGATGACAAATATTCAAAATCAGGTGCGTATAGATTAAAATGTCTTAGCTGTGATAAAATATACATTGGCCAAACAGGTAGAAATTTCAGGAAAAGATATAAAGAACATTTATATTCATTGAAACAAAAAGAACCTCAATCTCACTATGCCATACACATTCTTAATGAAAACCATGATTACGGAAGAATAGAAGACAGTTTAGAAATAATCAAAGTTTTAAATAAAGGACAAAAATTAGATATGTTAGAAAATTTACACATTTATAAAGGAAAATTGAAAGGGCGAATCATGAATCAACAAACAGAAGTTTCTGGATCCGATTTTCTCAAATTATTTAATAATTACTTAAAATAGTTTAATAAATTCAAGAAAATTATTTACAAAGACTAGCGAGAACATTCCAGACCATAGTAAACAATAGAACTTTGACCCGCCCTCACCCCATCGCCCCACCACCACAGTGGAACCGTCCCGAATACCAGGAATTCCCCCGTCACCGATAACCCTAGAAAACACTAGAACCCCCACATTTCATATATAAGGAAGAAAACTCGTTACATTCATTAGTAGCTGAAGATGGCGAAGCGCCGAAACCATGGTCCTGCATCAAAAAGGACAGTGCGTTTGACGGAACCAGTGAGTGGTGATGAATACATAATAATATAAACATTATACAATACTTGAAATAATGTAGGTTGAAACTTGTTTTAAAACAATTTTAATATTAGTTTGAAACTAAATTAATACATTATTAATGAGTAGGTAGTGTTTTTAAGCTCAAATTTGATCAATTTTGACTCATTTTAATCGATTTTAATCGATTTCAATCGACTTTAAACGACTTTAGATTAGATTAAAGAGCTTAAACACTAATAAATGCTGGTTACAGCAGCCAAAAACCATAGTTGTAGCGTTGCGGATTGATTAAAAGCGACAAAGACTTGGAGCCTCTAAGACCATTTGGACAATATTGTATATAGAAATGGTTTAAGTATCCAAGGGCTTGTGAATAAGATACTTAGGAATCAAATTTCAGTGGTATGCGGCTTAAAATAGTCTATTTATTGCAGTTTAAACGTTGATTTTCTTCAAAAAGTGGCACTTGGTAGGGGTAATATTGAGGTTTCAGCGAAAATGGGTCCTATTGTTTGGTTTATAGTAAATGAATATTAAACTACATGTTTAGGCGCAACTTTTGATCCCATGTTTATTACATTCGGTTGGTAAATACCAAAGTTATAAGAGTTTTAAAAATTTTCTACCGCATTTTCTTGAAAAGTGTCGCTTGGTAGGGGTAATATTGAGGTTGCAGCCAAAATAGTTCATACCGAAATGTTTATAGTAAATGAATCTTAAAATACATGTTTAGGCGCAACTTTTGAACCCAGTTTTATTACATTCGGTTGGTAAATACCTAAGTTAAAGGAGTTTTAAAAATGTGTTACCGCATTTTTTGAAAATCGCAAAAAAATATACATTTTGGCTTCTGGTAAAGTTACTAAGGTAAAAACTCGGTATATTTTGATATATATTCCTTTAATTCCACTAAAGAAAGGGGAATATGGCAATATAAACCTTTGACGAGTCTTAATTTTAGTTGTAGGAGCGCGATTAATGCCATAGAAACTCATTTCAACAGAATATTCCATAAGAAAAAGTGTATAAAACCCGTTTAAAGTATGTGATTGTGTTATAAATGCTATTTTTCTAATCTATACAGTTAAAAAGTCGTCAGGAATTAAAATTGTAGTGTTGTAGCCACCCCAATAGCCAAAAAAATCACTTTATAGCTAATTTTTAGCGGGATTTGACACGTATATTTAACATATGACGACAATTGTCTTGTGATAATTTCAATTGTAATAAAGCCTTAAACGGGATAATTACTGACAATTTTTACACATTAAGACTAGTTAATAATAATTTTAATCGATTACAGATAGTAGTTTGGGTGAAAAAAATATTTTTAAAAAATTTTTCAAATGCTCGCATTCTGACAGAATATCGACATATTTTGCGATAATTTTTTATAAATACCTACATAGCGTTGTATTATATGGCCATTTACACTTTTTACAACTGAAATACACTAATATCACCCGTTTAAATTATTACCAGGTGTTGCCATATACCTTTAAAAATTTAATGTAGGCTGTCTTGTGGAAATTTCAGTATAACTATGGAAGTTTTAGTCTGATTGTAAAAAGAATCACATGCCCGTGATCGGGACGACAAGTCTATACATTTCCCAATTTTGGACAAAGTATTACCAAAAAAAATTTCAATCCTTGTTCCAGTCGGCTGGTACAAGTAAGGTGCCGCCGTGGCAAACAGTGCCACCTTACTACCTCACGCGTCCGCGCGTCCAGGTCGTGCGTCAATTACATACATTTCCAGGAGTAACCCTGGGTTGTAAATATGTGGGTATCGTACAGCGTAAAATTAGCTTTAATCCTATCTAAATTTCATCTCGATACGACTTGTCGTTTGAAAGATATCCGAGGATAAAGGTAAATACTCGAGTTTAAATCGAGCCGAAAATACTCGCACTTTATATCGCCTTTAATTATTATTTAGAGCATCGCTAACACATTTCAATACATTTTTTGAAATCTATACATACCATAGAATGGATATTTTTCATAAAAGTCTACAAAATAATCTTGCTTCAATTTTTTTTGCCGATTTAGCAATTGCGTGTTACACCTGAATTGTACGCGTTTTTACCCACTATAAACTTAATTAATCGAATATTACGACTCGCGACAAGGCTTAACTATCGATTTCCGTTAAGTATCACTAATATACATCTATAATCGATGTAAAATATCGATTAAAGTCGATTAAAATAAATTAAAATTGATTAAAATCGAGTAAAATCGATTAAAACGGTCTAATATGAGCTAAAAATAGCTAAAAAATCGCTATTCTCTTCTCAACCGCCGCTACTACATAAATACATCTGTACTTTAAAATACATCTGTGTGAATAATCCCAAGAAAGCAGGATTTATAAGCCAAAAGTCCAACTTTGGGCTCCACATTTTACCTATGCTAATTCAATAATGTTTATTCAACCGTCGACTGGAGCGACCTTGCACGCTTCCACTAGTAACCAGTTGCCAATCACGTCCTTGATTGCTTCACACACTCTACACTCAACAACTTATTCTCTGGTCACCAGGAATATAAAGCTGGCCCAGTGATGATGTAAAATAAAAGTTGCCAGTTTTTTGCGTTTTATTCAACGCAAGTTTCGTTGGTTTTATTAAAACATTTTATTAAACCTTTTTCGTTTGTCTTTTATTTCACTTTTTTTTAACTCACATGATAGGGTTTGGAAACATATTAATTAAAATATGTTGTAAAAATTTTCTTACGATATTTTATTGCAAATATTTTTTAAGCCAAATGTTAAGAAACCAAGTTTATATTTAATCGCAACTGTAGTTTAGTTTGCATTTCTTCAACTAAATATTTTAACTAAGTATTAAGGTGATATAGTAAAGTATCATCTTTAAAAATATTGTAACTTGTACAAAGTTAAATAAGTATTTTAAAACAATATTTTATTGCAAATATTTTTAAGCCAAATGTTAAGAACAATTGTTTAGTACTGAGATGTTCACCCTACAACACCTACATTACAACTAAAACTACAAATCCAAAACATTGCGAGGAGTCTCTCATGGTAGTGGGGGAAGGCAGGTGTGCGACACATGTCATTTCAAGGGAGGTTGCAGCGCCACCACTGACACATCAGTTTGCTGGTAGGACTCGCAGAGTAAACAACTAAATAAACATGAGTTCTGTTTTATATATTTCTTTTATTAAAGATGGACTTTGCATTGAAATGCAAAGTTTCACTATTGATGCAGATCCTGTACAACAAATTTTAGTACATCCTCCAGAAAATTATGATTCCATCTACATTTCTATGCATGAACCTGATGACCCCCCCACCACCAACTGCCGACACGGAGTAGGACAACGGCTACCACACATCATTAAAGCTCCAGCTCTTCACCCGAATACACATGGACTCTGAGCTAAAAACATTCCCAGCCGACCTTGACCCATTTCCGGTCATTTAAACTTTAAAATAACCACCATTTAAACTTTAAATCCACACCTACACGTCACAGCTTATCACATCGCGTGACCGGATGCAGCTGTCATTATGCTAATTTATGCAAAGTGGCCCAGAAACGCCACTTCCCCACTACTCCCGTATACTGTAATCATGCTCCAAGGAGAAGACTGAATTTTCATAAGTCGCTCACATTGCGTCACTTCCGCTGTACACGTATGACGCTCTAATGCATACACAGGCCTGGTGACAGGATTTTCGAGCCCCTACTAGGGCTCCATTTTTGTGCTTCCAGGCCCCCATTTTCACTCATCTCGTGTGGATCCGTGCCCCCTTTGAGTCCAGGCCCCTGTGCATTTGCCCCCCCTGCCCCCCCCCCCTGTCGCCGGCCCTGAATGCATTTTGGTTGCCCAGATCGTGTCACTCTTGTCGTCCAATAGGACCGTTAAGAAGGAAAGTTGACAAATAAACATTTTAGCTTCAACATTTTTACTGTACAAAAGTCAACACCATCCTACATTATCTTGCTCCAATCTCGAATCATGAGTAAACAAACATAAGATCAACATATTGCTTGACAGATCAATAAATTATCGGTTGAATTAAGCTAAAATATAAAATAATCAAAAATAAAATCAAATTACAGTATGACAAATATACATGTATTAAAATAAAAACAACAAATATACATAAAATATATAAAAAGTTCACATTCACAATTGTGACAAAATAAAAAATGGACGTTTTGATCAATACTTTGTGTTACATTTGTTATTGCGACTTAATTAAAAAATATCCTAAAAATTAACCTATATAAAAATAGTAAAAGCGCTAAATAGAAGATACAAAAGGGATTGTTCAGTTACAGGTTTCAACTGTCCAGTTATACGAATTCCTCTAACGTGTATAAAAATGCAAAACTGAAATGCTAAATACAAAATTGTATATATAAAGCAGTTTTCAAAAATTGACTTTATCATATGACAAGAAGAAAGATTGAGTGTAACCATAATTTCCTACTTAGTTTTCGAAACTAAGTCACCTAAGCCCCAGTGCTGTTTTAATCTAGATTAAGTAAATTAATCGTATCTAAATTATTTAAAAGTGGAATGATCATATAGAAATGTATTTAATTATATATACATCAGAATACTTAACTATCTATACTCACAGTGAATGAAAGCGCAATTCAGTGCCTTAAAATATCAATTTCAAGATCTTAAGTGATAACTAAAGGTATTTTAAATACCTACCCTGAATGGTAATATTTAAAAAATCTAGAAATGTAACAAAATAAAAGTATAAAATTTGTGTAAATATAATCAGTAAAAATTCAGTATGAAACTGAAAGTAAAATAAACACTGAAATATTTAACCCTAAGTACGAGACGTAAAGAGGTGATGTTTTCTACAATCCAGATATTCCAGTTACTTGCTTTTGCTGGGTCAGGGGCCATGAGTTACCAAACAGTGGAGGTGAAGGTCTGTCTACTGGTCTCTATTTCTATTATGTACAGTTCATGCCTTATCCACTAAGGGTTGGGTTGAGGATAAGCAGAAGCTCAGTCAATATTGAAGGCCAGCTTTGTGTTGGAAGCTTGAGAACAAGTTCCGTTTTGAAACGTAAACAAATTATTTAAGGAAGACAAATTATTTCTATTCTTTCACATGTGCAAGCTTTCGATCAAAAATTAGATACATATATCTCCATGATTTTTTTTTACAGAAGTACTGTCTTAAAACTGTGTTCAAAATGTTTTTGGGCTGATAACGATTAATAGATACACATTACAATGTGTGTGTTGAGTTGAAGAAAGAAATTATCAAGATCATAATGAAAACTTTTGTGTCACGAGTTATAAACAAATACATTTCATTTAAGCCTTAAACCTACCTCTCCATATTTCAAGATGCTGAACTTACAGTAAGCAAGTTTTTTAACTGCACTAATAAAAAGTAAAGAGCAGTAAAATTTTCACTCAAAAGTTTGCACATATTCCTAAACTGATCTTAACTTTTACACTCACACAATAATATAGCACTAACACAAAACATCACACGAGTTATTGCGTAGAAAAATAAAATGTTGACGTTTCAACAAGGAACGTGTTTAGAGTCTAGTAAACGTGGTTATCAAATGAACCATTCTCTTCTCTTCTGGACCTGTAAAAGAAGGAAAAAAGGTTATACAGAGCAAAAAATACTGCTAAGGGATAAAAAGAATATATGTATTTCCTCAAATGGTTAAAATCCTTTTGATTGTACTGTCATTCAGGGTGAAACTTCCACACATTCTTATCGCATATAAAATATGTGATTATTTAAGTATTCAAAAGCTAAACAATCATATAACAAAGTTAATTCAGTAATTATTTTACTTTTTTTAGTTATAATTTACTTTACTTAACACAGCGTAATGTTTAGGTTAAGTTGAGTTAGTTAAGTTTTTGACAGTCAAATTATGGAACATTTCTAATTAGTATAGTTCAATAAGGAAACTATTATGGTGGAGTCATTCATCCAACTTTTTTTGTATTGGCATTAAATTAAAATATATAAAAAGGATGATTGTTGTATGATGACCAATCACATGGTATAGTTAACAATCTTAAATCAGTGGAAATAATTTTCTTTCAATGAAGCTTAAAACCAATGATTCTGTAATTGGGAATCGACATCCAAAAGTGTGCATCATTTTCAGCCGAAACTAAGGGTGCAATAGTTGTTTTTTTAGCCTAAGAGGTAAGATGGACAATATTTAAGTTCCCAGGAAATAAAGAACTGAGGAGAATTACATCTTTTATTTACTTTACTGCCGTGGTTCTTGGTACCCAAAGTGGTACTTTGCCTCGCCAACACACTGCCTCCAGATTTTTCTATCTATTGCCTCCTCTTCCCTTCTTCCCATTTTTCTTAAGTCTCTTCTGATCTGGTCTCGCCATCTCAACTTGGGCCTTCCTGGTGGTCTTCTTCCCTCCAGATTGTTTAAAAGGACATTCTTGATTAAGGAGTCGTTCTCTTTTCTTAGTAAATGGCCAGCCCATCTCATTCTTCTACCTCTCACCTCGGCTACTATGTCTGGGTCTACATATAGTTGCCTCAACTCCACATTATGCTTTATCCTCCACTCTCCATCTTCAAAGGTTGGTCCATATATTTTTCTCAATAATTTGTTCTCAAACACTATCAAACGTTTTTCTGTTTTTTTACTTAACACCCAATTTTCTGAGCCGTATAACAAAACTGGTCTTATAATGGTTTTATATATACGGAGTTTTGTTTTGTGTGATAGTAGTCGAGAGCTTAATAGTTTTTGGCATGCTGATAAACTTCTGTTAGCTGCGTTTATTCTTTGTTGTATTTCCATGTCTTCTTCATTATTATTCGTCAGCATTACTCCCAAATAAGTGAAGTTGTTTACTTTTTCAAATTTGTGCCCTTCTAATTCAATATTGTTTTCATTGATTATTTGGGTTATTCTCCCACATTCCATTATTTTGGTTTTCTCCTCATTTATTCTTAAACCAACTTTTTGTGTAAGGTTTAAGAGTTTGGTGACCAGCATTTTCAGCTCTTCTTTACTTTTCGCTATACTTGCAACATCATCTGCAAATGCGAGGACATTTATTTTGGTCCCTATTGTAATTCCAGCTTCTGTTTGTCTTACTTCTTGTAATGCTTCCTCTAAGGCTAAATTAAATAGTAATGGGGATAATCCATCCCCCTGTCTTACGCCTGTGCTTACATCAAACTTTTCCGAGATTTCCCAATTTATCTTAACCTTACACCTAGATTCTGATATGCATGATTTTGATAAGTTTATTAATTTTTTTGGTATTCCATACTTTTCCATAATCTTCCAGAGTCTTCTTCTTTTAATCGAGTCACATGCTTTGGAGAAATCAATAAAAAGGCATAGAAAGGATTTATTGAATTCATAGTATTTGGCGATTGCCTCCTTCAGTATGAATATTTGATCGGTAGTTGATCTGCCTCTAGTAAATCCTACTTGATGGTCACCTATTATATTTCTTGTATATTCCTCTAATCTTTTTTGTAAAATTTTTGATAGCACTTTGTAGGTGCAGTTGAGGAGAGAAATTCCTCTATAGTTGGTGCACTCTTTTTTGTCTATTTACTGTATTCATATACTCTATATATATATATATATTTGTAAAGTTATGGAAGATGTTGGTCTTGTGTAAAGTTTTATATTATGCAGGTCCATGGGACCTACCCTTTTTGAAGAGCTCTAATTATGTTACACAGAGTATATAATGTTTTTGTGGAAATATAAATGATTCTGAAGTTTTATATTCACAGAAAAGTGCTTATATTCCATTATTTAAAAAAAAAACACAGAGTTTGTTGGTCCTTTTTATAATTAAGAAAATGTTGGTCCTATATAACATGCCATGTATAATCGTTCTCATCTTGCTGGTCCACCATGTGACGAGAATGTGGAGGGGATGATGGGAAATGTCAACTGACAAATTGTAAAAATTGTCTCATCATGCTGGTCCACATGAGAAAAATATGGCGGTTTATGCTTGTATAATTAACCACATTGAGCAGGTCCGACCAGCATCTTCTAGTGCAGCCTTTGCACTATCAGACATTGGCCACTCGAGAACTAAAAATAAGTTGGAGAAATGAATGAAGTTAAATTAAATCATTTTTATTTGATCATATATCATATAGTACATTATATTATAGACACGTATATGCTTTGAGCACGCGTGAGCCTAAGGGAAATTCACTTTGACTTGTGTTTACACATAATTTCAACAGTCTCCTAACTTTATCTTATCTCATCTCTGTTCAGTACTTCTATGGTCACTCATTCACATTTTTACTGAAACGGTGCGTGTGATCTTGGTTATACATAAACTGTATGATTGCTGTTTTTGTTGAACCAACACGTAATATTAACTTAAATATGTATATTAAAAAGTTCCTAGTCTTGCTTATTTCTTTAAAGTGTGTCAGAATTCTTATTTATTTATTGTTGGGTTTAATCATTGTATAGTTAAATTTTGTAATAAGGAATGTATACTAACTAATATCATTGACTTTATAAACAATGCTAATATATAATATTTATTGTTAGGTGAGAAAACCTGTTATTAAAAAGTGTTCAGGCAATCTGAAAATACAATTTATAATAAACCTTTAAGTATTCATTTTTAGGCCTAGAGTTCATATTTGTACATAGAGTGTAAAAATTTAAAAAAAACTTTCGTTACATGAGTATAGCAAAATTAATTTATTTGTTACAATTACACCAAACGTTTGTACTTTTTAATACTTTTAATTGAAATGGCGACCTAACCAGGTAGGTATTTTAAGCCAAGTATGAATGAGAGATGAGTGTAGGAATGTATTGAAGAGCGTACATGCGCGAATAGCCTGTACATACTCTGCGTTGCAGATCAGGGTCAAATAAAGTAGAATTTTAAAACAAATATATAAATTTGATGAAAATAAAACTAAACTAAATTAAAAAAATATAGAAATTGAAATGTATATTGAATTTATTTGAAATTTAATTTTATGTTGAGTAATTTGATGACAAACGATAAAGAGTGTACTGTTGAAAGAAATAAAAAGCAAAATCTTTAACAATGATGTCAGTGCATTGCACGAGCAATGTTCATGGGTTGTGCATGGATGGGGGGGGGGGTGTGGAGGAATGTCGTTCGGGGCCAGGACTGGGGTAAGGAGGCTCTGGGTTCCTAGGGTACACACGAGCGGTCTTTCCACGGCGGCACCTCGGCGGCAACTCCAGTGCGTCGTAGCGGACCACAGAGACAAATTATTGAGTACAAATGGGCGGTTGGTGGCAGCAGCCTAGTAGCGGTGCCGCGCGGAGTAGCAGACAGCCGCCGCGCCGGGGCGGCGGCTGTGTGGAATACTGCTACACCGCGCAGTGCCGCCGCGGCAGTTTTGGGAGCATTCCCACGTGCCGTCGGTTGTCGCTGCAGCTCGACTACGGCGACTCGCCTGGTCTGTATAAATTCACCTCGTTTGTATACAGTTCGTCCACTGATGTGAGTCCAACGAATAAAATTGACCAATATAGCGGATACAAGATGGCGTCCGATGATTGTAACACAACAGAAAATGTTTAATTAACCGATAGTTTTGAGTGGAAATCTGTTTTCGATATCTGGAGCAGTTAAAAATAAACAAATCAATAAAAAGGGATTAGTAACTAATATTATTGTTTTTAAATTTCTAATATCTTGAAAACTAAAAAAGATTTAGGAAAACGGATTGCAGCATTGAATTTATAATAAAAAACAGTGTTAAAAAATGGGTCACACCCCTACCTTCATATTAAAAATTTTTTTTTATCAAATATGGCGGATCCAAAAAGGCGGCCAAAAATTTTAACTTTCTAAAAATTAAATACCAACAATTTAATAATGTTATGTGGTATTAGGCTGTTGATATCTGAGGTAGAATTGTAAAAAAATAGCTCTGTATAACAGAAAATCAAGTTTGAAAACTTGTTCACAAAAAGTTTCATAACTTGAAAACAAAAGAGATATCAAAAAACTTATTGCAGCATTGAATTCAAAATTAAAAACAGTGTTAAAAAAGGGGTCGCAACCCTATCTTTAAATTTGAAAAAAATAGTTGTATCCAATATGGCGGATCCAAGATGGAGGCCGAAATTGAGTACCCCCACAAAACGAGGTATACTTGCTACCCAATAATGTTTGGGTGGGGTCTAGGATAGTTATTTTTAGAAATGTAAAAAAGGTATGGGGGGGACAATTAAACTCACCCTGTAGAACTAGTTAAGAAGCGACCATGCATTTGGAATACTGCAATGAAAGATTACCACGATAGGATTAAGAAGAGGAATGCGTGGGAAGAAGTTAGCATTCAGATGGACTCCGATTTCAGCACAAATGTGATAAAGAAAAAATGTGTTTTTGAGAAATTTCCATGCAGAGCCAGCTAGATGCCGCTGCGTAGCGCGCCGCAAGTTGCCGTCCGTGCGTACAGGGTGGTCGCGCACTGAGATAACTGCCGCCGCGGTGCCGCTGTGGATGCCGTCGCAGCAAAAACCTGTGTACCTTCGCTTGTTGCAGGGAACAGGGGTCAGGCCGGGCCCATAATGATATCGGCCTCACTTTACTTCGGGCCTATAAAGATACAAGTAACTCCACAACTTGTTTCTTAAAGTGTGAAAAGGATGTAACATTAAAAAATGTGGGTTATTAAACTTTTGACCAATACTTCGATAAAAAAAGTGTGATATATTTAAGTAGTTTCCTTAGAAAAGGTTTTTTTATTTGATTGCAGGATTACGATGCCTACAATCCTAGAAAAATGGGTATTATAAAAATGCCAAATTCTTTCAAAAACTGCATCAGAATGGGGCTGCATCGCTTTTGCTCCACGGGTCAGCAGGTAGATTTCAGAACCGCCCGAAACATCGCTTTTGTTCCACGAGAAAGGGGCCTGCGCTTCCTCTCCCCCACATTCTTTCTTTCGTTCACCTCCAGGTTCTTACTTGAAAAATGCCATTTTAACGTAATACTACAAGTTTATTTTTTGTCTAATCGAAAATATTAATTTTTGAAAGAATATTAAACTACTTAAATTGTAAGAGTAGGAGTAAGTAAACGATATTGTGTATAAGAAATAACTTACATAATAAAATGTGTTGCTATTTAATACTTATCCACATTTCATATATTTTTTACAATAATTCACTAGAAACAGAGAAGCCTTCTGACAAAAGATAGAGATTTTAGGCATGAGCATGGAGCAGAAAACCACGTTTGTGTCGAAAGAGTATATTTTCGACGGGCTTTAACACTATTTAAATAACCTTATTTCACAAAATTCAAGCTTAGAATAGTTAAAGTCTTTCTCCCTAGTACAGTACCCAGTCTTCCATCTCGATCTGTTGCTACTCTATATTATATTAATAAAGCTGTTTTGAGACCAATATTTGTACCTATAAAAAGTAAAGTTGAAATCAATTGAAGGTTCAAGGTCACGTTATTTTAAGGCTACATGGTTTATTTAAAAAAAGAAGCAATCTGCAAAAACTACACAATTGAATGAATCTACAATTAATCTATAGTAGTGACTTAGAATCTCATGTTCGAGCCTAAAAGCTTGACGTTGTGTTAGAAAGCTTCCATGTTTCTAATTGTGATTTATTGTATAAAATAAATGAAAGATGGATAAAACATAGTAATACTATTTAATTTTGTAAGCTATTGCTCTTAAACATTATTGTTTACTTGTCGTTACTGTTACAATTGAAGTAGTTTAACATTCTTTCAGTTATAAAGATTTTCGTTTAGGCCAAAAAAGCAAAGTTGCATATTAAGTTTAGCTGACAGAATTCAAGAAAGAACTTGGAGCTTGTAGGTGAGAGAAAGAGAGAATTTTGGTGAGAGGAAGCGCAGGCCCCTCTCTCGTGGAGCAAAAGCGATATTTTGGGCGGCTCTGAAATCTACCTGCCGACCCGTGGAGCAAAAGCGATGTTTCCATAATGACCCTTAACCATGGAGCAAAATAGACACACGCCAGAATGGCTATGTATATGTGGAGAAAAGAAATTATAAAAATAGTTTTCAGACTAAAAACGCCAATTTCAGAAAAAGTTAGTCCGTAGGGTACCTTTTTCACTTTTTAAGGGAACTTTAATGATTTATTTTTTAATGACAGAGTGGTTGTAAAATAGTTTTGAGGAACAAGACAGCCTTAGTCAGTAACAAGTCAACAAGACTGCAAGATCGCACCACAATCATCCTTCACTCATCTGTCATTCATGTTTAGCTTAAAGTACCTGGTGGACCGAGCCTTGCTCGGTGTTATTTCATGTTTACGAGTTCATCCAGTTACTATAAAATATTTCAGTGTAATAAAATTGATAAATAGAGACCTTTTTTATTGCTCCATGGACTCTTCATCCCACCTGCTGTATTTTCCCTTGACGGCTGTAGATTCCAAACAGCGGTTATGATTACTTCATTGGTTTACTCTTTCCTAGTTTATTTTCGTTGCCATCACGGCAACCCATAAGGCCAATGTTAAAATTTTACAACTTTTAAATTCGATTTATTAAGTTAATAGATTTTCTCCGGCCAAATAATCTGCATAAAAGGAGTTTTTGAGTCATAAATTACTTATTTCCAGACTTTAAAGGAAATCCTCGGAGCCGTTTTTGAGATCGTTGTGCAAGCAAGCAAGCATACAAGAACGGACGATATCATTGCTCATATAAGAGTATAGGAATACCTGCCTGGGTAGGTCATCATTTCAAATAATGTATCTATCTCATGTATGTATGCACATCCAAACGCAATAATTCCAAATGATAATAAAGATTTTACTTATGCATAATAAACCGTTTTAATGTCACTATCATTCAGAATTTCTTCCCGAAATACGACCGTTACTGCTGATGTCGTTTGTTGCTGTTACTGCATGACATGTGCTGTCATGTTATAACACTGATCAAAGGTTTTAAATATTGACGTTTTTTACGTACGTTGGAAGAGTTTAAGGCCTACGCGAAGGAAAGAGTAAGAAATTGTCTCTCTTTTTAACAGATAAATATGTATATCTCCTACAAAAACAAACATTTTTTCCTTTGTTAAAATTATTGTATTATGTATGATACGGTATGATATTGATGAATATGACAGTGAGTCGGTGGAACAGTCGCTTCGGAGGCATGGTAGTGATACTGTCTTGTACAGCCGCTGCCATTGCTGTTCATTCTTGTACTGTATCGGCTCACTTCTTGCCTTGAACGAAGGAACATGTTGAAGCTTGGGTACAGTATTTACAGTCTCCACATATTTGTTATCAAATTAAAGCTATTAATCTCTAGATGTTCCTTTTGCGGGTTTGGAAAATATCCTATGAAAAGCCTTCACACAGGAGGCTTTTCAAATTCCAGCGAAAGTGCTACTATCTGTGGGAGAATCTGTGAACTTTTTATAATTCATATTTATTTGTAACAAAACAGATGATTAAGATTTGAAATAGTTCCAGAGATGCAGGGCTAGCTAAAGTCAGTTAACATTCATAGTTAATTATGATTTTAATTTCTTAAATATTGACGTTTTTTAAGACAACAGAAAATAAGGAAGAGTATTTTACCTATTGAAACTAAGACCAAGAGTCTGTTATCATCTTAATTTACTGTATTAACTTAAAAGGAAACTTAAAAAGGAACAGAAGTAAATCAGGAAGTGCTCTAGGGAAGGGACTCTCTAACAAACTGTTGACAGTGAATACACACTGATACATGTTTCAACACATTGATGCATGTTTCAACGTTTAGTGTTCTAAAATATCAATATTAGATGAATATTTAACAAAAGGATCCAAGTTTTGAAATGCAATGTAAATTTGAAACCTGTATTTTTTTAATGTACTTGGAATGCGATGGATATTAAGGTGTCAACTGTTAGCCTGCCTATTTTACTCGATTTTGAAATGTACCAATAACTATATGCCTATTTAATGAGGGCATTCCATAGAAAGTTATGATATTTGCTTGAGTAAAAATTTGCCAAACGTGTATTCAAGATGAGAAACAAAAATGCGGGTAAATTTGAAAACTGAATTTTTCAGCCGTTATGAGCATTGAATAGATAGACTTTAAGGAATATGGCTATTTTATAAATGCATTTATAAATTAGTTCTTCAGTAGATCAAAGGTTTGACAATCTTCTTATCGTTTGTTGTTAAGGCCTAACAAAGATGAATGCAAGGAACTGACGCGTAGATATTATGTAGAATTAACACAAACAGTCAATACTTTTGAAAGAAAACTCTTAAACAACAGAGACATGGAGATGCGCCAAGCAATGAAAACTAACCGCCATTTTATGCAAAATGAATTTTGTTGCACTGTCAAAATTTCCAAGTGTAGAAGGTATACATAGATACTTTTGAAGCAGAGTCTAAAAAATTAAAAAAAATACAACAATTCACACACTTTCTCATTGAAAGGTATTTTACTCTGAAAAACTCCATACATAATCAACATGAAACTAAAGCCTATTTTACCATTGTTTTTAAGTCACGAAGTGACTCGGGCTGCTAGTTTAAATTATTGAAAATGTCATTTAATTATGACATTTTATTGTTCTTTCAAACCAAAATAACCAGTTCAAACCGCTTTTGTTTGTAAACATCCAAGCTTCAACATGTTCCTCATTAAGTAGTTATAAACGTCTTATTTTTTCAACATATTCAAAAATCATCATGTTGCATCGTGAATAAACGTAAGGTAATAATTTCTTCCAATCCTTTTGTTAACTACTTTCGTAACTAGGGGGGGGGGGGAGATAAGGGCTTCTGCTCGATGGGGGTTTAGGCCTCGTGTGTGTAAAGTGTCCTCTTTTTCAACCTAGGACATATGGTAACCCTAAAAATGATGTCTGTAAGCCACATGATAATGCTAAAATTAAAATATTTACTATGGGCGGACTTGGCCATAGCATTTAAATCAGACTTTACTAAGTTCACGTCGTCGCTTGTCCCGCTGTGCGCCAACCACTGGCAGTACGTTATTTATCACTGCACATCACAGAATGTTACAGATTGCTCTAGTCTATTGATTTTTGTACAGTAGTACATTATATACACATTTTTATCTTATTTGGTTAGTTTCCGACCGTTAAGATTTGCATTGAGAAAGAACTAGACTCTTTAAAAACCATGGGCTAACCACAGGAATAACAACGAAAAATATGTGTTTGTATACTAGTTGTATGGGGCGGGGCTATCACATCATATATTTTCATCATGGTAAATTTTAACTAATGAATGAATGAATGAATGAGTGAAAAGTGCTTTATTGATCATTTTAACAACATGAACATTGCATACCCTTATACACAAACTGTTGTACAAAATAAATATTTAAATCAATACTTTAATAAATTTACACTTCCTTGTTTTTTTTGTTTGTTTAGCCTTTGCACTTATATCAGCAATGGTCACATAAGACCGTCTGATGGGATGACAGCTTGGAATATGCTATTTAAACAAACAGCATGTTAACAAAGATATGGTTATAATTACAATTTACTTAGTAGAAATTAAAAATTAAACTCTAGTATAAGCTCCCATCTATACTTCTAAGCCTCTGATAAAAAATTAGCCAAACCACGCCAATTCCTCCCGTTTGAATATTCAATGAAGTCTGGGTGAGTTAGTTCCCCCTAAAAAAAGAATCGTTTTCTTAGGTGAGCTAAAGTCGGACATATTGCAATAAAATTATATACAAGTCTTAGTTTTCATTTAAATTACAGAGAGCGCAATTATAATTTATATTTAATATCCAGGACTTGTAATTAAGATTGACAGATTCAGTGCGTGCTTTGAAGACCCAACGGATTATTTTACCTGGCATATTATCAGTAAGATAAGCGCTATCGCCAAGGTCGCGTTCCAGCAATCCGTAAGTTGTGTGGTAGCGCGCGGACCCAGCCGCCTGAACACATGCCCCCCTACTCTCCCCCCGCACCGCTTCAACCACCGATAGCAATTGCCTTCTAATCTCATCTAACGGTCAATTGTCTAAATTAATTTCAATTCCGTATTTTCTACCTAATAATTTCCAATCCTTACTCCAATATATATTTTTCTTTATTATTTCTTTAGCAATCAACTTTGGCAGACGGTTTGGTTGTAACGCAAGAACGTGCAAAACATACCCCAAATGCATATTTAAAGTGTAAATATACTCCTTTTCTAAACATGTCTCTAACAATAATAAGTAATTTGGGGTGTAATTTAGTAAGCCAAACACAACAACGTATGAAGTAAAAAGAACACCATTAACCAAGTCGTTTTCCCACAAACCCCAAACCTGACAATGACAACCATAACACAAGATTGCTCGAACTATAGCAGCATATCACATGATTTTTTTGCTTATCGGTACAACATTATTATTTAAAAAACCATGCCAGAGGTAAACATCGCCTCCTCCCCGCACTCAACCTCTCTGCTTATCTGTAACGCAAACTCCACCGGCAAGTGATCTGATCCTATCTGATCCGCGACATTGAAATCGACTAATTGCTGTAAACAGTTTATATATGTTATAGCTAATCTATAACAGAAGCACCCATCGAATTTAAAAATGTAAATTCACCCTCAGCATCTCCTATTGTTCTCCCATTTAAAATTATAAAACCTAAATTGTCACACATTTCAAATATCTTTATTGAATGATCTGCTGTAATGGAGGGCTGATAATTAAATAGAATTTTAATGGTCAAAAGTATGGTTTCACATTGCCTCCCCTCTCCATTTCCTCTCTCCACTCCTCCAGACGCAGACCACACATGGATGGACACATGACACAGTTTAGTCATATACTCCCTTGTTCGCAACCTGACGTATTACAACCTGGAATACGGTTGTAAGAGCGCTTATAAGAATGTGTCTGTTAAGTCAGCATGCCACATTAACGTGAGTTTGAGCAGTCAAAATAAGTATGTATTTAATTTGACTAAAATTCTAATAATATGTTGTCTGCACATGGACATAGTAACATTATTTACAGGTTTTGTTAGTTATGCATGTGCCACAAGTAAATTGTGACTACATTTCTTTGGAAAAAAGGTCACATACCTGGATAACTGTCGTCAATTCAACCGTTAACATATAGTGATTTACTTAAGTTTCGGCATCGGCGATACCATTTTCAAAATCTTCATACAAGAATGTTTAGTTAAAATTTATTTTTATCTAATATTTTAGCTGATATAGACGAAAAATTTTTAATTTGAACATTTCATGGTCCAATGTATTTTTTATTTGATTTTATCAGTATACTTTAATTTATTTTGTAGATGATACATAGTGAAAAATTTTCAAAAACAAAACGTACAAATTACTTTCTTAATATTTTAACAACCCTCAGTAATATGAAATACAAGTCTTGAGCAATATCACATATGCATTCATCACAAATAATTGTTGAGTTTGGATTATATGAATTTCATATAAAAATATTCCAATAATTACCTAGTATCGATGATAACTGGCTTTTACTACAGTAGGCTACATATTATAAAAATGGCCATTCAACTTTTGGAAGAACAGCCTGCACAGTTTTTCTAGTTTATTTAGACTGGAGGGGGTATTAAAGATCGTGTTATACACTTCTCCTCCTTTTTGAATGAAGTTTTCATCAGAGACCAACATCTTCTGGTTTTACAGCATATATAACTTTTTAAACCCCGGAACTTGTTGGTCCGACGTCTATTTCTCTGCAGAACAAAGCAGGTCCGATAGAACATGGTGGTCCACGCTTAGAAGATGCTGGTCGGACCAGCTTAATGTGAACAAGTATATAAATCCGCCATCTTGGTTACTCAAGTGGACCAGCATGATGTGGACGTTTTCACACCAGCCGCCAAGACAGTGGACCCACAAATGATGTATCAGCGTATATATATATATATATATATATATATATATATATATATACTCATCTTCTATTTACTGTACCTATTATCAACCTGTGTAACATACTCAAATCCAACTTGTGTCATACAATAATTTTTTCCCAAAAACCTAAGTAATAAAATTCACCCGTCACAAGCTAGGTTTTCAACACTAAAATGGGTTGCTTTACTAAAAAATCAATTATCTTTCGCAAAAAACAAATTAAACTGTACCGATTATTGATCTTTGTCTTGGGGCAGACATAAATTGTTGTTATTACTGCCAATTTATTCCGTGAGAAAGTCTTCCACAGGTGGATTTCTCCGGTGAGGCCGCCTGAACTATCTGATATCCGCGACCGACATACGATGGAGTCTACTGTACCAGTCAGAAAGCTGTCTAGTGATGAAACTACAAAAGCAGCGTACTTTGCTCTGTTTGAGGCACATGTCCGATATGGGATAGCGGTGTGGGGAAATTCCAATAGAACAAACACAAAAAGGATCCTAGTTCTACAAAAAAAGGTAGTTTGACATCTTGCTTGCCTTGGGCCTAGAGAATCATGCCGCACTGCCTTTAAACAACTAAAGGTGTTAACTGTAGTGAGCCTTTTCATCCTAGAAACTGCCTAGCATGCTAAAAGACAAAACCTGCAGAGAGGAACTGACACACACAATGATAACACTAGAAGAGCCAACAATATAGTAGTTCCGTTCCATCATCTCACACTCTATGAAAAACAACCGTCATCATATTTGGGAGCAAAATTCCTCAACATCCTGCCAGAAGAAGTGAAAAACGTCCAATGTGAGAAGTTAAGAAAAAACCTTATCACATGGCTACATCAGCGGATGAGTGTGAAAACTGGAGGTAGAACTTTTAAAAAACTAAGACCTCATATCTTTTCTCTTAGTTTTAGTGACACATTCGCTGTTCTCAAAGAATAATGTAAATAAAGAATTATTGTCTATTGTCTAGGCCTTTGTCTCACCTGGTGGCCCGTGGCCGAGTGCACGACGGCGCTGTCGGGGTCCATCGCGCTCTCCGCGCCCTTGTCCTCCTGCGTCAGGTACTCGCCCTTGTGGCGGGCCACGTACCTGCCGATCAGGATCAGGATGATCACCAGGGCGAGGAAAATGATGGCTAGCACTCCTGCAACAAACCAGTGAATACAGAACTACTACGAGCAAAACCCCTGTTTTATACTCACCTAAACTAGTTCCCTATTTTAGAAGTCAGTTAATACGTCCTTCAAAACGAGTCAAGGTTTATAATTGCACCTTCTCTTATTAGCACTCTATTATGCTTGTTTTAAGACATGCCTGCATGTAATTGATCGCTTACTTAGCATGAAAATGATTGATTACTATGTATTATTAGCCAAATTGTACATATACAATGTACAATGTGCACCATATTCATGTTCATATGTATTGTTACAGTGTAGCCTATACATTGTTAAGGTATCGTTGTGCAAATGCACTATAAAAAAATTTATTAAGCTGCGACTTGGATTAGGGTCAAGTTAGATCTATGTCAGTCTAAATAAATTTGTGTCAATTACTGGGTTCACAGCAGGGGATTTATTTCAAATTCTGGTTTTATGTACTGACGGGGATTGAAGTAAATTTGGAGTTAAATGTCTGATTCTAAGATGCTTTATGGAAATATCGAGCCTTACCTTACTATCCCCTTACCCATATGTGCGATTTGTCCCCTCACCCCTCAAATACAGTTTCAATCATGGTGTCAATAATATTTTCCCTCTTATTGGTCAAGAATAATTTTTGTCCCAGCTAGAGGTTAAGCAAAACCATCACAATTTCTTTACATTTTTGACTGAGATAACCTGATTACTAGTACTAATATTCTTCTCTTCTCTTTCTCTCTACAGGCATTGCATGCAAATGAAGCTTTCAGGAATAGCTGAAATTCATGTTAGTCAACCTATGGAAATACCCCTTCCAAGCAATAGGCATATATTGCAAAATTAATGAATATTCGTTTACTTTCGAGGTCTGTGGCTGTTTCTCGGTTACAAATCAAATGTTTATTTAAGTATTTATGTATTTCAACTTCACAACTTCCAAACCACCCCCCCCCCCTCCCAATAATTTTGATGGCATAACTTGCGCTATGACCCCCCCTCTTCTTGTTCAAAGGTACACAAATATTACACAGAAAAGTTGTTTTTAATGTTCATTAACTCTCTAGTATTGAGTTACGTGAGGCATCCTCAAGTGTGAATCTTTGGTACCCCCCACCCACAGTCACTCTTCCATTTGTAATCAAACGGATTTCTGTAGCTGGATAGTCCCAGCATAATTATGTATACTAGTTGAGGTAGTCACATTCAAAAATGTATTCAAAGTGTGACATCAGCTGACGAAGAATGCCCAGACTGTAGCCTCCAGCTGGGGCTTAAAGATTGTCACATAAAGGCACTTTTGATTAATACTTTTTTTCCAAAGAGCTAGCATGGAATATTCAAAGGTCGCCAGGGAGACATCACGGTTTTAACTCCTAAAACTTTGAGTAAATTAATTTTTTTCATGAAGTTGGCTTCCTCTTTTTACCAATTTTCTCTTCCATGTGTGACTTGGGCTTGTGTGTGGAAGTTGTCAGACAAAGTAAGGAGTGAGCCGGTACATAAATAACAAGATGGAACAGGGAACATTATTGATAACAGTTTGTGGCAGCATGAATAAACTGCTGCCATAGTTTCGCAATATGGCTGGTCGCAATATTGGCTGTGCCAATGACATAGTAAATGGTAGATATAAATAATAGGAATGAAAAAACTCTTATCACGTTTTTTTACTTAAGAATATTGCAGAATTTTTAGTACAGGAAGGAGTACCTCCAAGTATGGCAGAGTTGGTGCGGTTGTAGGCTGCCTCCAGCTTATCCTGGTCGATGGTGGGGGGAGGTCGCGTCTCCTTCACGTCTGGTGGGTGAGTCACGGGCTCCACACCACAGAAATCCTCCGTCAAGGGCGCTGCAACACAATATCCAAGGTTACAAAACTCTTCATCGAGATCACACAATACAAGTGTCATGTATACCACACAATTACACAATACAAGGTCTGATGTCCAGAGTTTTCTGATTGTACTAGTACTTCAGACATGACCTGCTAACCACTACAGTATACAGGATAAAACTCCTAAGTACGGTGTAAGACTGAGATTAAAATGGCACATTGTCATGTTCATATCCGGAATCGAACCTAAGATTTTTGGGTGGTAGACCAATAGTCAACCCAATCACTTACGATTTCTATAACGTGGATACTGGACTTTACTAATAAATTATATAGCAAGGCACGACAAAAAAATGTTGTCAACGTAAATAAATAAACAAAAGTACTGACATCCGAGAGAGCGAACGTTGGGAGGGCCATCCTCCTGGAACAGCAGTTTGAGAGGGTAGATGTCGTCAAACTCCACTCGGGAGATGCAGCCAGTGAAGCCCTCCGTCATGCTTTCGTTGCGGCCGATGTACATGGTCTGGATGTTGTTGAACTGAGCGTCCGCCGAAGCCTTGATGTTGAAATGGAACTCCTTAGGCTCGTAACTGTCCACCTAAACAATTAATGAAATTAGTTAATCTATGTGAAGAGCTACATAGCCTACATTAGCAAAAATTGATTAAATATTCTTAAACATTGATTAAGGATTTAATGGAGGTTCCTCCCACACCTGAAATTTTTTAATAACTATTTTTAAGTACTGTACACCTTGGATTAATCTGGACCTGAATTATCCACATCTTGGATGATCCGGACAAAGTCAAGAAATAGAATTACAGTGAAAATATAGGTTTCCTCTTAAGAAGGGATGGGCGGGATTTGATTTTCAGTTCGGGACGGGACGGGATTTTTGTCTTCCCTAAATCTTCAGGAAACGCTTGTTCACGAATTTATTTTCTTTGCTACAATAATGGCATTAGGTTTAAAACGATGTCATATATTCAAGTTTGTACCGTCCCAACAATAAAAATTTCAAGAAATAAATTTACGTGAAAAAATACTAACTCATATGCAATTGACAATATAGCAAACATTAGAAACACATTTAAAAAATTAGTAACTCAATGAAATTGTTAATCATAAATAAAATACTAACTTATATAAAATGGTACATAAATGTATTGATTATTTATTATCATTTTTCGTACATTTGAAATTTTCAAAATCTACTTTGTAAAATTAAAGTTTACAAAAAAACTTATTCTTTAATTTCTTATTTTAATCTTACATAAACAAAATGTTTCTTTATTTTGACATAAAGGATATAAAAAACTCTACTGCTAATAATTTGAGAATTGAATCAAAACATATTTTTAAGACAGAAAATAAAGGACTCAAAATATTTTTTTTAAAAAGTTTATTTTGGTTGGACAATTGTTTGAATAAATCTATTAGAAACAAATAAAACCCTTCATTAATGTAGTATGAAAAATTGGGCTTTGTGTAAAATTTTGAAAATTTTATTATTTAAAGTGATTCGCTATTTTTAGAGATGATTTATTCATTATTCATTTAAAAGCAGGCTTCAATAATAGAATTTCAAAATTTTATTTTCCAAAGAAAAACAAAAAATGATTAGCTTCAATAAGATTATTTTTTTAAGTGAATTGATGAAAGATTTTAAATAATTGTAATTCAACGACATGATTAATTTAAAACAATATGAATATTTCATTACTCATTTTCATTACTTCATTTCACAAACAACTACTCGACTAGACACAAATTCAAAATCCACTACTCGCCCACCCCTAAAAATGATTATTTTACAAAAATCACAATAAACACATGTAATCATCGTAAATTTTATGTAAAATTGTGATCTACAAATTGATGGATAAATAAACATTTTTGGCCTTAAAAAATTTCTAATATTAACATTACCAAACATAAAATCAGGGGCGTACCCAAGGGGGGGATATCGGGATATACCACCCCAAAATTTTTTGGGATTTTGGGAAATTTTTGGGAACATTAATTTGTCGAACATAATGAAGGTGGTGGTATCACTAAACTTGCCGTAAAACAGAGAAAACTACACATTAATTACTCGCTAAACTGTTATAAGGATTTTAAATAGTTCAATTAGGACTATATTATTTTAAATATACTTGATTCGGGGATTATATATTGGATTAGGCTATTTTTTCCTATTGCGGTTATCGTGGATAATTGGTGTGAGTAGGCCTATAAGAACATAGGGCAAGCAAAAACGACTGATGACAACAGTGGTCATATGGTGTCCGCCATCGTCGTCAGATGTGGCATAAGACTCATAACGTGAAATATTCATATTAAAAAAAAAATCACGATGTTAAAATGCGGCATATGAATACTGTCGTCTTCTCTCGGCCGAGTCCTTTACACTATTCGTCTGTCGGACGATCCCGTAAAGCAGCAATGCGGCAGACGAAAATCGTCTGCCTACGCTGCGTGAAAACCAAGTCTCGCTGTCAAATCTAGGAAGATTTATGATAAATCTGCCAAATTTCGGAGATCGAACTTTTTCCGGTGGTTTCCATTATTTAACGTACCACTATTTTGTGATTATTAGCCTTCGATGCTTGCGTGTACATCATAGTATTGCGGTTGCGTTCTGGGGTTTGAGATACACTACAGAAGTGAGACAACCTGCATTTTCTAATTCTATTAATCAACCTCGCTCGGATAATCTAGGATCCGGATACTTTAGGTGCAGAAGGTCCAAGGCGCCAATAAATGAGAATGTGAGATATAGTTTTTACTTTGAAATAAAAATAGAAAAACATTCTTTTTCCCCAAGGTTAAGAACGTGTCATTCTTGAATTACTTTCTCATCTGTCATCTGTCTTTTAATGTTAGGCCTACTAAATAAATATTATGCTATTTCTGTGATTGTGTAAAATACATTTTGCTAAAATTCCAATGTGATCTAAAATTTCAGAATTTAATCTGTTAGTAGCCTCAAATTAGTTCAAATTTTGGGAGTTATTCTGTTCGTTGTTACGCCTCTAGATTGCCTAAAAACACGGATTTACAGTTGTAACTTATGAAAATTTCCCGGGGGAGGGCCCCTGGACCACCCTTCCAAGGGGGGTATTCCGTACCCCCCGGCCCCCGGTGTATCTCCCCCCCCCCCCCCGAAAATAAATCCTGCGTACGCCACTGCATAAAATCTTAAATGAAAACTGGTTGGAATATTTTGGAAATATATCAAAGAATGCGAAACAAATATTTATTCTTACTTAAACAGAACCCATGCTTACCTGCATTAGCAAAGTGGCTCCAGAGTTCTTTCTTGAAATCCTGACATCATGGTACTGACCCAGGCCGAAATGTTTGTTGGGAAAAATCAATTCTTGCCGTTCAAACCCAAAGTCAAAAACAACTCTCAAATGTCCTGAAATCACAAAATTGAATTCAAATGCTTTTTGTTCTAAATAAAGCTTTATACAAATCAACCACTCTTTGTGATTTATGTTATTCATTTCCAAAATGAAAGCCCAGATAAAAAACAAGAGGAGGCTAAGATTTGTAATATCTCCTATGTTTTTTTTTATTAATAGTGAATAAATAAATAAATAAATCTTAATATTATATTTATTTCCTTTGTATATTCTTTACAAGTAATACATTTTCATCTTGAACCACCACAAAATATAAAAACATGCTGAACTGTAAAGCCAGTAGTACAAAACATACCTTTGATGGGCTCATGTTCTATAAAACTATCAAATAGTAAGAAAGTACAAAGTAAACCATGACATCTAGGGGTGTACGATGCACCAAATTTTTTTCGATTCGATGCGTCAATGCGATTCATAGAATTTCGATTCGAATCGATGCGATTCGATTCGATGCAGTGCGGCATTATTTGCTGTTAAGAGTTATTTACAGCTTGCATTACTGTAATGGGACAATAACCTTAAAGAGCATTAAATTAGAAAAATTCCACACAAAGTTTGAATGAGTCTGAACCACAGCATTTTTAATAGGCCTAGGTTCTGACCCATTCATTATAATCAGGAATTTGGAAGTATAAACAAACAAATAAATGAGCAACACTGATCTTTAATAAATTTTAATAATTTCGTTTTTTTTTGTTTTAATCCAAGGTGACCCCTTATGGGCAATTGCCTAGGGGAACCAAATTATTCACCGAAATTTTATTAAATTTCTGTTTTAAGTTAAAAAGTATTTATTTATTGTTAATTATAGGCTAATTCAAATGTAAAAGTTGTAACAATGGTAAATAAAGTTATTGTTTATTTATTTATAATTATATCTTAATTCCTGTACATCCTTTCACAATCTCAAGAAATAGTTATTATTACTAGGCCTAAAGTTTTTCTTAAAAAAACACAAGCAGTCCAAGTAAAAATGAATCAGTTCAAAGTTTGTTATATCATCTAATAATTATAACAATTAGCCTAAGTAACTCTTGACGGATACAATTAAAGTATCCCTACCGGTGTCGTAATTCGTATTTGTCGTCATGTCGTCATTCCTATCTGTTTCAACAAAGCAACAAAGCTTTGGCTACTTGAGCCCGAATCGTCTACGATCTCTTCGTCGTAGTCTTAAAACATCTTAATTATTTGTCATTCAATTAGTCAAAAACAAAACATTCAATTAATTGCATTCGTGCAGTCAAAAGAAACAAACACTAATTACTGCGCAGTGCTGAGCTTACGACGATGGCAGACAGCTCGACAGCTGAGCATCACAAAACAGTGTTACCACTTGTAGACCTTGTTTACACGCAAAAATACCCGTCTCTGCTGGAATAAACTACTTATTGAAAGTATTACGATGTCCCCACACGGGCTTGGAAATACCCGAGAGTCGGGTAATTTCTCTAACAGCAGTATTTGTTTTTGTTCCATTGCTTGGTCAGCCTGTATCACGATCACGATCGCGGTTACACTGCAGCTGCCGCCGACTGTCGCAGTGCTCGTTTTATCCTTGTCATTGAAATTCGTGTATGGAATTATACAGCCATACATTAAAAAGTTGTTTGCAATCATTTAAAACTCATTATAAAATTGAGAAACAACGTACTGCAATAATTTTCAAACTTGGCGAAAAAATAACAATACACTACTTTGTTACGCAGCCTTTATTATGCATTCTTTGTTGTTAAGCGTCTAGAGTCTGAAAGTATTACTGCGCACTAAGCTTTTCATAACTTCAATACGATTCAATAAACTGCTTTGAACATTAATATTACGCATTTATATAGTTTAAACGTTTATTTTATTGCTTTCAACATACATTTTAGACTAATTGTGTCTAATGAATCGCAATTCGATGCATCGATGCCGATCTTTTTCCAAATCGATGCATCGGCATTTCGATGCATGCCGAATCGAATCACGATTCGATGCATCGAATCGAATCAAATCGGAATTTCGATGCATTTTCGATGCACCGCACACCCCTAATGACATCAGCAATCACTGTAGTGATAAGTCAATAACTGGCATTTACAACTTTATGCCAGTTATGTGTCTCAATTCGTCAGGAGCGTCAAATGACAAACCCAGACGGTTTCATTTTTGCACAGAAATGTCATAATCGAACGGCGACGACTCGGGACGGAAAAAGTGTCTTGGTTTGACGCTGTTCGACTTTGTCATCGTCCGACTTTGACGCATTCCCTTTTAGGCTAGATGTAACAATTTATTTCCTCCATCTACCCTGAGATAATCTCTTCTGTGGGCAGATTTCTGGTGTCAAATGATTTCCAAGAAGCCATCTGAACCTGCTGATATCTTATTCCGAAAGAGGGGAGTCTACTAATCAAAAAGTTTGCAGATATTACTCTTCTGGCAAATTTAAAACCCAGGAAACAAGCCATATACTTACCACTGTTAGAGATCATAATTGTCATGTACTCTCCAGTGATGTTGGAGAAGAAGCCTAGTAGGAAGCCCTTGGGGTTGGTAGTGGTGAAGCCGACGCGGATGTTCTCAGCAATCGTCGAGCGCCAACTGCCCATGAAGTCGTACTTGATGATGGAGCTGGGCCGCATGTTCACCCCGATCTCTACAAGAGCAACAACAACAAGAATGTCTTAACTGTCATTCGGTTCATGGTGAAAAACCTCAGGCTGAGAAGGAGTTTGTTTAGAAGAGGAGCAGATCAAGCTGGCTTACCAGATACTGCCTCTCTCGAGGAACGAAATATTAGTGAAAATATTTGCTTAAGCTTTCTTTGTATTTATGAATTATTTTACTACTCATGACAGGAACTGGATTTTATTTTTTGTATTTCCAAGAAATTGAGTCCCAAGACACCTGTTTCGACAACAATACCACTCCCCCATCTTCCGTAATTTGTTAATTTTTGCTACCAAAAACTGACTCTTATTTTACTTAAATTTAAGAGACTATAGTACTCAGACACATGATTAGTGTGCTCATATCTTTCCCATGAGAATCATCCATACACTACCGTCCATTTCCTGCCATTAATGAGTGGTTAAACGGATGTGTTGATGAAAATCTATTGGTTAAGAAGGTGCCACTTCCACAGAGTGGAGCCCGAATTAAGAGAGTCAGACTCACCGTCGGCACAGATTGGCCCCTTGAATGCGGTCCAGCGGCAATCGCACCAATAGCCGTCATACTTCTCATGGCACGTTCCGTTGTTTAGGCAAGGGTTCGACTCACACTTGCCCACACAGCCTGGCATCACCCCTACACATCAAAGACCAGATCAATGACTCAATGTCTTTAATATCTAAAAATTACAGTAGGCATCTATTAAATACATTAGTGCAAAAACCTCAAGAGGTGTCTCTTCAACAAATGCAGATAACATCAGAAATGAGTCATAGTACACCACTTAATTTTTTTTAGCAGTGTGTTTTAATTTTTTTTCATTTTATATTTAAACCTGTACCTTTGGCCCATTTGTATTTGTACTTATATGGAGAAATTGTATTATTGTGTGTGTGATTTGAGAAATAAACATTTTTCTTTCTTTCTTTCTTTTTTTCTTACTTTTAGAGAGTTTACCTTTACCTCACAAAGACAACAGGCATATTGTTTGTTGTAATATTGTTTCCTTTCCGATATTTAAACTACTATAGTATATATTAAAGAACAAAATTCATGCGAAAATTCTGAAAAATTAATAAACATGAAATTTTAGCGAGAATATAAACATATATATAAATTTATACTGGGTGCCCAACTTTAACTGTGCCACAATTGGCTTCTCAGAAACTATTAGATTTAGAGAAAACTTCATTCCATTTTCTTACAAATGGTCACCATTTTCCTATATGGCGGACAACTTTGATTTTTCTTGGGTAACACCCTGTATTTTATGGTGTTTTTGGGTTCTACCCTTAAATTTTCACACTTTTTGAACTTTGTAACTTTTTGTACTTTGACGTTTTTCCTAAACATAATAGTTTGGGAGATATGAGCCTTTAAAGTTTGGTTTTCCCCCATTAGAAATGCATTGGAAAATTGTCGGTAGTCTGTATGTTGTAAATGAGTTGGTTGAACAAAACATATAAAAAAATAAAAGAGCCTAAATATGTGGTTTAAGTTGAGCTTCAATGAAAGAAATACTTTTTAGTCGAGATTCATTCATGGAAATTTATAATTTTGAATATTCATTTACTCAATAAGGAATGCATGGGATGGCACAGATAAAATGGACACAATGCATTTAAATTGAGGAAAAAACTTTAACTGCACGTATCTCACAAATGATTAAGAACGGATAACTTTCATAATTTTGTCCATACTCAATTGGGTATAGAGTGTTAAGTTTTTGTTAGGGACTATAAAATATAAGATCAGAATAAATAAAAAATTAAAATGTAGTTTATTGATAGGTATGACAATTAAAACACGGTCAAAAAAGTTTCCCAATTAGTTTGCATTTTGCCCAAAAACTCTGCGCATAGATGTTTCATGTAGTTTCTGTGAACACAGGAGAGTCAAGATCACTGCCAGACTACTATCATAATCACACGGCTAAGTACACTTCCTAACCCGTTACTGATCTCCTTCACTTACTATCGAGACCCCCTGTTTTGTAGTCTATGCACCAACAGCTATTAGTATTTGTTATTGGTCAGATGTACTTGTTTTTGTTTGTTTTTTCAGCTTTCAGCAAAATTATTTCAATGCCGTTAGTTTTTTTAATTCAAGTTTATATTAACATTAATCTTATCACGTTACCATATAGCCCCTTCCTGGCATATGACATAAGATCGACATGGCGTCCGTTCAACAGCAGAGCTCTGATGCAGCCCGTGAACCCATCTCTGTAGTCCGTCGTAGCTCCTGGAAAAAATGTGTCCATGAACATATGTTTGGTGCTAAACTTGAGGTATTAAAATATCGGAAATTGCCAGCTAGGCAGATCTACCTTTAAGATACTGTGAAGCTTATGTAAAAAGGGGATTTGAAGGCATGGCAAAGGTATGACATGGTCGGTCAGCCTCGCCCCTGAAGGAAAGGAGAAGCATGATCCTCCAAGCTCATCTACACATGAGCCTGACCTCTCTACATGTTGTTCTCACAGGTCTTCCCAGACAAGGACCACACCTGAGAGACCTCCATGTTGTGGCCCTTCATATTATACACCCGGGACGAGTAGTCATCCAGACTGATGACCGATTTGTCCTCTAAGTAGGACAAATCGGGAGAAATTATTATTCCCTTGAAGATTGAGACCTGACAAGGAGGAATCGATGTGAAAATGAAGATGGTGATTCTGGATGGCCAAACTGAATAAATCCGCAGCTGCTATTGACTGCTCATTATCAACACCTGTGTTATTTAAACTAGACAGAAAACCATCTAGGGCCTGCAATTTATGTTACTATCTTTAGTTATAAGGCACCCCTATTGCAGCATTCCTGCATACTCAGCAAATTCCAAATGCGTAAAAGCATATTTCAACCCATCACAGCGAGATATGACATGTTTTAGCGAATTTCCCCTTTAGAAAGAAGATGTTACCGTAGTTAGTACTCATGGTAGCACTCAAGGCATACAGAAAAACATCCCTCTTCCAATTGAGAAAATACCCTTTCAGTAAAATATAACAAAAAACTGTGATTAGGAGAGTTACCTAGAACAAGAGGGGAGTCGAGATGAAGCGCACGCACCGGGCCGGGGGGCTCCCTGACCTCAGCCTTCAGAGCTCCGTCCACAACAATGCTGGCCTCCTTCCTGTAACAGCCATACAGCAGCTGTTTAAGAGGCTAATTGTCAATGCCATAATTCTCAAATCTCCACCTTCTATCAGGCCCATCACTAAGGTAACCTCCGCCCTTGAAATTTTTTCGTTAAAAAAGCAGAAAGCGTGCTTTTTCTGCCTGACCTTGGTATTTAACTTCATGCCACTTTCGTGGAACTGGGAGATACGAGGGTCGTTCAGAAAACAAGTTCCATTCATACATAGCTTAAGAAGTACACGCGGCGGTAGCGTGATAATCTACACATCAGCGTATGCGATGGCTTAAGACGTTTTTAGTTATGCATTTCTAGTTATGAGTTTCTAGTAATTGTACTGCCCCGTGTTGAATATAACCACAAAACATCAGCGCCTCAGTAAAAACACCTGCTAAATAGCAGTTGCGCTGTGTTTGAAGATTGTTTTTCAAAAAATACTCATCAAGCTAAATTTTTCCTTAATTCCGTTAAGTGCCCTATTCTAACATTGTGAGTGGAGGTGTCTTTTGTCAATGGGTACAAATTTTTTAACTGAAAAGACAGATAAAGTGAAATCCCGATTATCCGAAACTCGGTAATCCAAAATTCCACTTAATCCGAAACACTACAGGGATGGGAAAGTTTTCTTAATCCTGGATGAAGAGATGGGGGAAGCTTTGCTGAAAATGCAAATTGCCTTGAATTATATTGCGCGTAAGGAGAGGAAATTTTGCGTTTTGTGAAATAAAATTTGTGGGAACAAATTTTGGTCGATGTGTTTTTGAAAAAAAAAGAATCTTAAAATACAGCGCAATTCTAATTTGCCAAGACTTCAATGAAGCGCTCATGGTTTGAGGTTGTATTTAGAAAACGCCCGACAGTATGATGATCCGCCTCAAACGCTTAAAAATGCATTGTCATTGCACACACTGATGTGTGAATTTTTGCGCTATCGCCACTACTTCTTGAGCTACGCACGAATGAAACTTAACTTTTTGAACAGCCCTTGCCTTTTTCCGGTTCAAGCCAGTATATGGATTTTACCAAGTGCTCAGAGGCAGCTTCCCGGTGCACCCAACTGCGTAGCTCTCCATGCTGAGGTTTCTTTCGCACGAGCCCGATTGTGCTACAGTAAATCGATGTTTGATTTAAAATAAAATCGGCGCTAGTGGTTTAGTAGTGTAAGTGCACTCGCCTGTTTCTCTCGATGGACACGGCGTGCCAGTTGTTGTCGGCCAGCTTGTGAGACGTCTCCACACTGACCCCCAGTGGTCCGCTGCCGGCCTGGTACGTGAACTGCAGCGTGTCTCCTCCTGTCCAACATAACACGTTAATTCTGCATGGTTCAATAAGATTAAATAAAAAATCATTTATTTTCCATTTTTAAAAATTTTATTTTTTTAAAATACCCAGGTAGGTATTTTAAGCCAAGTATGAATGACAGTTGTGTGAAGGATGATTGTGGTGCGATCTTACAGTCTTGTTACTGACTAAGGTCGACATGTTCCTTAGACAGGACTGTTAATTAATAGCCCAACAGCCAATGGCAACTAAGGGACCTACATTTTAACGTGGGATCCGAACCACAATTTTGCCTGGTTTACAATTTACGAACTGGTCTAATTATGAGGACGGTCCTATGAACGTATTATTCAATAGTGCGGACGTTAATCCCCACTAGGGAACACGGCGTCCACAAGCCATCAATTCGTCAAAACTATCCACAATTCGTGACCTCCAAGTAGCTGGATTACAGGATAAACTGTTGGGAGATTCAAAATTACCTAAGGACTGCAGGTCCAGGCAAGTGATTTAGACGTTAATTTCAAAATATTGTGACAAAGAAGATAACACTCAAACGGATACCCTCCACCTCCATGTTTTCTGGAATCCTTTGATGACCATGATCCTATCATTCCATAGTTTTGTTTCCGCATGCAGTCTTTTTCTCACACAATATTGTGGAATGCAGAATTCAGCTTTAAGGCACGAGCAAAAAATTCAAAAGATTAAACCATTAAATTCACCACTTCCTTGGCCTTGAAGCAAGCAAGTCAAGCATGAGATTCAGGCAGCAAGATATATGGGTTACTTCAAAATTTTGTAGCCTAATAACCACAGTCAGTTGATATTTGAAGACAAATATTCAATTCAAAAGTTAAAAATCCAAACTGACCAATGAAAAATTAACAATTAGTGGCAATTGTTTGCATTGTTTCTCGATGACACCTGTGGATCCCAGAGAAGGTTTTGGATTAAATAGGATATTATGGAATGGAGGTTTGATCAGTTACACTATGTTAACATGATTTGAAATGTTTGCAATATATTTTTTTGTAATTATACTTCATTAAGGAATATTTTAAAGGATTCATTTTGCAGGGATTTAGGTTATAGTAAGTCAATACTGAACCACTGGTCATTTTTATTTGTAGCTTATATGTAAGCAATCCTAATTAACATCATCACACAGTACTTAATAGTTTTCAAACCAAATTTTGAGAGACCAACTGATAAAAGTTGAAAAAGAATCATTTCAAATCACAAATACTGCTTAGTCAGAGAAAAAAAATATAAAAAATTATTAGATACGAATACGAGTCATTCTTCATGGCATGCTATTGAATTTCATGAGCCAAAAATAAATAAGCTTAACTTTGAAAATCTCGTTGATATAGCTAATCAGATTTTAGTGTTTACTCTTAGTTTCTTTATAAACTTTCTACTGACCTAATATAGAAACCTTGATGAAGTCAGTAGGTCCCTTGCTATGAAGGATGACAGCGTTCTGTATGGTTGTCCGGAACTCAAAGTAAATATCTCCATTATGTCCCATGTCGAACGTTGGCAGATCTATCGTAGCATCCGTGATGCGGAAGGTGACAACATTGTTGAATAAATCTGCAAAATCAGTTAGCATGTAATGTCTGTTCTCTTCCATATATTAATCAACTATATTGATTACGATCATTTTACATTTAGAAAGGGGCTACAGTCATAAGTTCTACCTCTTTCTTCCAAAAGATTAATGTTATGATTTAAGTTCCAAACAGTTATCAGTTTTATTTAGAGGTCTGCGGATACCCGAAAATTCGGGTAGCTTCAAGTAATTACATGAACCCAAGTGGTCAGACGGGTTCGACATGTCTCGGGCTTTGTTCGGGCAGGATTTTATTACACGTCGTGTCGGGCGGGTACCTACTACCCGAAAGAAATCGGGTTGAAGATACCCGACATACTACCCAAAAGAAACCAGAAACTTTAAAATGTTCGACAATACAGTAGAGCGCCGATTATCCGAACGTCGATCATCCGAACCGTCGGTTAACCGAACGCCGTAATAATTCATATTTTAAACATGATTCTCAAGCAATTCAGATTCGCGCGCCAACCGAAACTCCCGTTGCGCCGGGATATCAATGTATTCTGATAGATTTCATAATAAAATTAAGTGAATAATTTTCGTTCGATCATTTTTTAGCCTTTTTACTATTAAGAATTACGTTTCATATATAATTTTAAAATGTTGTCTTTTCATGTTCGATTATCCGAATATTCAGTTATCCGAACACCCCTTGCCCCAATTAGTTCGGATAATCGGCGCTCTACTGTAATTAATTTGCGCAAAGCTTACGATCGACATACGGCATCCACGCAATATTATGATATGATGAACGAACAAAGATAGTCGTGATCGCGATGTCAAACTTGGAAGCAATCTTCACTATTATACGTCTCACTCAGACAACCAGCCGTCTCCTTGCCGGCTCAAAATTATCCTACGCTTAATGCTTAATATCGTATTTTCGTATAGCAACTTAAAGGACCAGGGAACCGTTGCTCCTTTTGACGCAATGAAATAGTCATACCAATACTAGATAGCTTTGAATTAGCTTGAATTTTTAGCAGAGCGAGCTTTTGATAAGAAAGAGAGGTCTTATCGAGAAGATAATTGTTGTGATCTAATTTTGGACAGTTAAACCGGAAGAGCGGTCCTTCCCACGAAAAACATACACAAACAATAATCCCTAAAGTGATAAGGAAAGGACGTTGACAGGTGAAAAGAAAGATTGTCTCCAATTAGGTGGAATTCGGCAATATTTAGTTGACCTTGGAGAACCACAAAGTATACATCAGTCTATCAGTGTTTTGTCATAGATTTTCTCTTGAACGGCAAGAGACAAAAATTTCATTTTTGTCTCAGTTGATTTATAAAAAAATTAGACAAAAAATATGAGCCATCGTATGTGGTTGTAGGACAAGTGGTTTGGATTTTTTCATTTCGTAATTTTCTCAGAACTCAGACCACACGTGCAGATAACAGCGGACTGGCGGGTAGGCTTAATTGATGAGTAAACAAGCTCCCCCACTCCCCCCCATTCCCACTGATAAGGAGAGTGAGCCAACTGTTTTTCCTAACAGTTGGCTCCCTCTCTCTCCCTCTCTCTCCCTCTCTCTCCCTCCCTCTCCCTCCCTCTCCCTCCCTCTCCCTCCCTCTCCCTCCCTCTCCCTCCCTCTCCCTCCCTCTCCCTCCCTCTCCCTCCCTCTCCCTCCCTCTCCCTCCCTCTCCCTCCCTCTCCCTCCCTCTCCCTCCCTCTCCCTCTCCCTCTCCCTCTCCCTCTCCCTCTCTACCCAACACATGATTTGTATTGTATTGTTTCAGGTTGCATCCTGACCTAGAAATCGAGTTAACAGTGAAAGTTGATTCGTTATTAGTTAATAGTTACCAGTTCTTTTGTGAATTTCAAATTGAAAAATCAACATGGCGGGTAAAAGTACAAAGGTAAGTGAGCCTTCTTTGAGTGAAGAAGAGGAGCGTAGGAAAGAGGAAGACAGGATTGCTGCGGAGAAGGAGCTTATGGCAAAGTTCCAGAGTGAGAGAAGACTAAGCACCACCAGGTCGCTGTCGCAGGGACCTGGGTTCAGTTCTGCGAATAGCAGCGCGCAGGAGTCTGAATCGGAGGCAGAACGGAAACGGAAATTAAGAAGCCCCGAGGACAAGGAAAAAGAGAAGAAAAGGACCAAAACAAAGAAAATGGACGATGGAGATGAGGAAGGAGAAGAGACTGAAGATGAGAATGAAGTGGATCCTCTTGTGAGTCTAGGAAGGGTGCTGGAGAAGATGAGAGGGTGGTTTAGGCAGCCAACAATAATGAAGATGGTCACGAAGCCGCAGACCGAGAAGTTTCAACGGCACTTCGTGAGGTTTCAGGAGGAACTCATAAGGGCCAGAGAGGAGAGGGCTAGGTTAGAAACCCGAATTGAGGAAAGAGCGGAGTTTGTGAAGATTGTTCGGGATGAACTGAGAAAGGGACCAGAACCGGAGGTGACGAGGAAACCGACTGGGTACGCTGCAGCAGTGGCAAGAGATGCCCCGCAGATTCCGAAGGTGACAGGTGTGAAAGGCCCTGTGCTGCCACCACCAAAGTTGGTCACGGTGAGACACGATACTAAGGAGAGTGAAGAGGTAAAGACCATTCTGAAGAACCTAGTGAAGCCACAAGAGATCGGGTTAAAGGTCAGGAGGCTTGTGAACATCAGGCATGGAGTAATCGTAGAAGCGGAGAACGAAGAAGGAATAGAGGCCCTGATGAAACAGAAATCCCTGGGAGAGGCCGGTCTGAAAGTTGAGAAGCCAACGAAGAAAAGGCCTGTGATAATGATATACGACGTGAATGCGAAGTTGAGTGACGAAGACGTGAAAGATGAAGTATACCGGAGGAACATGCGTGACAGCGGCGTTGACGAAGGTGATTTTCAACAAGAATTTGAGGTCAGACACAAATATAACGATCAGAGATCGAATGGTCAGAAGAAACACATGGTGGTCGAGTGTTCAGTTAGGGTAAGGAACTGGTTGCGTAGGCAAGAGAAGATATACGTGGAGTGGCAATGCTGCAGAGTAAAAGATTATGTGGATGTAGCAAGATGCTACAAGTGCCAGAGATTTGGTCATGTTGCCAAGCATTGCACTGCGGGAAAGCCGACCTGCTCGTATTGCGCGGGCGAGCACGACTTCAAGGACTGTGCAAACAAAAAGAAGAAAGAGGCAGTCTGCTGTGCAAACTGTAAAAGGGATGGTCGTGGAGACCACAAACATGAAGCTGGTTCAAGAAGGTGCCCAGCGTTCGAGAAGGCCGTGAAGAGGCAAAACGAAAAGACCGATTATGGACTGTAGGATCGCTCAGTGGAACTTGGGGAGAGGGAAAACTGCCACAAATGAAGCTTACAGAAGATGTCTGCAAGAGAAAGTCGATGTCCTTTTGGTGCAAGAGCCGTACACAGTGAATAGGAAGCTGAAAATGCCTGGTTGCAGAGTGTTCTATGACAGGAGTGGAAGAGAAGATATCTGGAGTGCTGTGTGTGTACTGAATGATAAGATCGGAGCAATCATGGATGTCAGGGAAACTAACGGAATGTGTGTCAGCGTCAGGCTAGAGGTTGAAGGAAAGTCACTGCAGGTGATCAGCCTGTATTGCAGGCCATCAGAGCCCATCGATGGATTCCTCGCAGAACTGTCAGATATTGTCAGGAAGAGAGGCAACAAGGGAGTCGTCTGTGGTGCGGATCTCAACGCAAAATCGGGATTGTGGCTCAGTGGTTGTACGGACGAGAGAGGCTCGAAGGTGGAGGAAGTCCTGTTTGCATGGGACTTGCAGACCCTCAATAGATTCAGTAGATGGACAACTTTTGAGAATACGCAGGGCGGGAAGTCGAACATTGATGTCACTATCGCCACGAGGGACGCGGCCAGTAGGATATCAGGTTGGGAAGTACATGAGGAAACGCTGAGTGACCACAGAATGATAACATTTAGGTATCAAGAAGAGCAAGGAAGGAGAGGAAGACTTAATGAACAAAGAGAGGGATCCTACTGTTTGAGGAAAGTGAACTGGGTGTCATTTGACCGCGAGCTGCAACGGAGCATTCAAGGTTTAGACATAGGAATGACGGAAGCGGGAGAACACGCGGAGAGAATCACAGAAATGATCTGCAGGCTAATGGAAGAGCAATTCCCGAGAGCAAAGAAAGGAATGAAGAAGGTTTACTGGTGGACGGAAGAACTCGATGAACTAAGGATTACTATGCGAAGAAAGAATAGGATCTGGAGAAGAACCAGTCTTGAGGCCGACAGGAGAAGCTTTGTGCAATCAAGAACAAATTACATATGGGCGATCAGGAAACAAAAGAAGAAGATGTGGGAGAAGCTCATCGTAGACGAAGAAGGAAACCCGTGGGGTAAGGTCTACAAGATAGTGATGGAAAAGATGAAGAGTGAAGTCCAACTAGCAAGCCTCGAGAAGGAAGACGGAACGATGACGAAGACTCTAAACGAGACTCTGCAAAGGATGATTGAAGGGTTGCTGCCGGATGATAGGGTAGAAGAGGACACCGACGAACAGCGAGAGATAAGGAGAGGTATGATGGAAGAAAGTACAGGACCTAATGAAGAGGACTTTACAGAGGAAGAGCTAATTGCAAGCATCGCGCAAATGAGGGATAAGAAAGCACCGGGATACGACGGAATCAAGGGCGAAGTCGTCAAGAGAATGTGCGGTAGAATCAAGGGGACGTTGCTGGACATGTACAACAAGATGTTGAGAGAGGGTAGGTTCCCCGATATTTGGAAAACAGGCATCGTGAAAGTGTTTTTGAAAAGCGAAGACAAAGACCCTAGCAAGGTAAAGTCGTACAGGCCAGTGACCCTCCTTCCTGTTCTGGGTAAGATAGGTGAAAGGGTGATCGTAAAGAGGTTGAAACAGTGGATGGAGAGAGAAGATCGAACGAATACAGGTCAGAACGGATTCACAGAAGGTGTAGGAACGGTTGATGCGCTGTTGGACATGAGAAGAGAAGTAGAGGAGACGGAAGAGAAGTACGTCGTTGGATTGTTCTTGGACATCTCCGGGGCGTTCGACTCTGCCTGGTGGCCAGAGATCCTGAGAGTTCTGAGGGAATGGCGGTGCCCAAACAACATCTACCGACTGGTCAGGGACTACTTCCGAGGCAGGACAGTGACTTTGAAAGCTGGCAACGGAGAAGTGAGCAAGACCATCACAAAAGGTTGTCCACAAGGATCCGTTGTAGGCCCTCTGCTGTGGAACGTCCTTTTCGACGGGTTTCTGCGGCTGCAGTTCGGCAACGGCATCTCTGCCAGAGCCTACGCGGATGACGGACTGCTCCTGGTGAAGGCAAATTCAAGTCCTGAGCTGATGAGGAAGGCGTCAAGAGCCTTGGATCTGGTCACCAGGTGGGGAGAAGAGAGGAAGATGACGTTCTCGAAGGAGAAGACAGTGATGGTGCTACTCAAGGGAAAGTTGGTCGAAAGATTCATCAGAGTGAACATGGGTGAAGTCACGGTACGCTGCTCAGAGAAAACGAGGTACCTAGGGGTAGTGGTTAAAAGTGGAATGAAGTTCGCAGGACACTACGAGTATGTGGTCGAGAAGACGATGAAGGTATTCGGAAAGCTGAAAGGACTGGCGAAGGCAAACAACGGGATGAAATGTGAAAACTTGAGAAGGCTGTACATAGGGGCGTTGGAGCCGATGGTGCTGTACGGATGTGAAATGTGGGGACAAAGAATGAGAGGTCGAGGAGAGAAGACGAAGCTGATGAGCCTACAGAGGAAACTGTTGTTAGGAGTGATCAAGGGGTACAGCACTATTTCCCACGAAGCCGTGAGAGTGATCGCTGGAGTGATCCCTCTGGATTTGATGGTGGAAGAAAGGCTGAAAAGAAGAAGAGATAAAGAGGAAGGAATCGACAGCAGGGAAAGCAAGCGAACCCGAAGAGAGGAAACACTCGTCGAATGGCAAAGAAGATGGGAAACCAGCACCAAAGGAAGAGAAACCTTCGAGTTTGTTCCGGATGTTCGACAGAGAAAGAAGGTGAAATGGGAGACCGACCACTACACAACACAGTTCGTGAGCGGCCATGGTAATTTCAAGGCGAAGCTGAGGGGATTCAACCTAGTGGAAGATGACAGATGCACACACTGTGGACAGTTGGAGACCTCGACACATGTTCTGATGGTGTGTCCTTTCTACGAGGAAGAAAGAAGTGAAATGAGGGAATTCCTCCGAGGTAAGAATTGGAATTGGGAGAAGCGAAACTTTCTACGGTGCAAGAAAGCAGCTGAGGTGTTCTCAAGAATGTGCAGAAGAATTGGAAGTAGGAAACACGAGTTTGAAAATGTAAGAGGATAGACTGAAACTTGAAACACTGGAAAAAAAAAGGAAAGTAGGAGGGGAAAAAAGAAGAAAGAAGAAAAACAAAAATCCGATGATCCTAGTGCTATGGTGCTAGGGGAGGGGACAGGTGTGTTGGGTGGGCACTAGAAGAGTGCCCGGTTAGGATAAGAAGACAGAAGAGGACTGAAGAAAGAAGTCTATTTCAGGAAAGAGGCCTGGCGAATAAGTCTCCGACTTAAGCCAGGGGTGGAGGAGGGATCGCGGGCTTCGGCCAACCACCTCTCTCTCTTCCGGCCTGGCGAGGTGGCGAACGCATGGCCCGGCTCTGTCCTGACAGGGTCGCAATAGCCCAAACCCTATCACCCTTAAGGAGATAGGGCTGTATTGGACAAGCCAATTTTCTGGGACTGTGGATGGTTTTGTATTATCAACCATAGATTGTTGATAACTAGGCTTGCATCCCGGGGTGTTCCCGAACTTGCTAAGCACAAAAAAGAAAAAAAAAAAAAAGAAAAAAAAAAGAAAAAAAAAAAAAACAAGGGTGATAGTAAATGAATGTTGGTGGATGGGTCTGGAAGTGAAAGGTTGAAGGATGATCGATGAAAAAGAAAAAAAAAAAAAAAAAAAAAAAAAATCACAGGATGATAGTAGTTGGATGTTGATGAGTCTGTGTGTGAAAGATTGAAGAATGATTGTTGGAAAAAACGTGCTTGGCAAGGAGTCCTATGTCCTCTCCTTGCAGAAAGTGCCTGCCTGCCCCTGCTAAGGAGACGGATGCACATTTGTTGGATGGGCATTCAAGCGGCGGTCTGTATAAAAGAGGTAGCGTGTGAACTGGTCTTTGAAAAACACGGAGGCGGATTGGGGATCCGGGTACGCTTCGGCTAGTCCGTTGCAAATGGCCCCTTTTCGATGCTGGCTAGTCCAGACCTCCCCCTTCACTCTGGTCGGGGTGCTGGGGGACGCTTAGTGGGGACCTCTCACATGTGATCTCCGGACCTATGCTTGTTGGCAGCCACTGTTGTGAAATTGACATCAGTGGGTGGCCGCCGTTAGTAAGCACCCCCGCCACGCTGAAGACGGTGTTCAAAATTGTCAGAAACTGGCTCAGGAACCATGGGCATATTCTTGTGCATGCGACTGTGCTAGGCATGTACGGTGTCCGAGGAGGTTTGACCTGATTGGTGAAATGTAGGGTCTCGGCCGGTGGATGACGTTGGAGTCATTGGCAAGAGACTCCCATGAACCGGGGAATTCAAAAACCCAACACATGATTTGTATTGTATTGTTTCAGGTTGCATCCTGACCTAGAAATCGAGTTAACAGTGAAAGTTGATTCGTTATTAGTTAATAGTTACCAGTTTTTGTGAATTTCAAATTGAAAAAATCAACATGGCGGGTAAAAGTACAAAGGTAAGTGAGCCTTCTTTGAGCGAAGAAGAGGAGCGTAGGAAAGAGGAAGACAGGATTGCTGCGGAGAAGGAGCTTATGGCAAAGTTCCAGAGTGAGAGAAGACTAAGCACCACCAGGTCGCTGTCGCAGGGACCTGGGTTCAGTTCTGCGAATAGCAGCGCGCAGGAGTCTGAATCGGAGGCAGAACGGAAACGGAAATTAAGAAGCCCCGAGGACAAGGAAAAAGAGAAGAAAAGGACCAAAACAAAGAAAATGGACGATGGAGATGAGGAAGGAGAAGAGACTGAAGATGAGAATGAAGTGGATCCTCTTGTGAGTCTAGGAAGGGTGCTGGAGAAGATGAGAGGGTGGTTTAGGCAGCCAACAATAATGAAGATGGTCACGAAGCCGCAGACCGAGAAGTTTCAACGGCACTTCGTGAGGTTTCAGGAGGAACTCATAAGGGCCAGAGAGGAGAGGGCTAGGTTAGAAACCCGAATTGAGGAAAGAGCGGAGTTTGTGAAGATTGTTCGGGATGAACTGAGAAAGGGACCAGAACCGGAGGTGACGAGGAAACCGACTGGGTACGCTGCAGCAGTGGCAAGAGATGCCCCGCAGATTCCGAAGGTGACAGGTGTGAAAGGCCCTGTGCTGCCACCACCAAAGTTGGTCACGGTGAGACACGATACTAAGGAGAGTGAAGAGGTAAAGACCATTCTGAAGAACCTAGTGAAGCCACAAGAGATCGGGTTAAAGGTCAGGAGGCTTGTGAACATCAGGCATGGAGTAATCGTAGAAGCGGAGAACGAAGAAGGAATAGAGGCCCTGATGAAACAGAAATCCCTGGGAGAGGCCGGTCTGAAAGTTGAGAAGCCAACGAAGAAAAGGCCTGTGATAATGATATACGACGTGAATGCAAAGTTGAGTGACGAAGACGTGAAAGATGAAGTATACCGGAGGAACATGCGTGACAGCGGCGTTGACGAAGGTGATTTTCAACAAGAATTTGAGGTCAGACACAAATATAACGATCAGAGATCGAATGGTCAGAAGAAACACATGGTGGTCGAGTGTTCAGTTAGGGTAAGGAACTGGTTGCGTAGGCAAGAGAAGATATACGTGGAGTGGCAATGCTGCAGAGTAAAAGATTATGTGGATGTAGCAAGATGCTACAAGTGCCAGAGATTTGGTCATGTTGCCAAGCACTGCACTGCGGGAAAGCCGACCTGCTCGTATTGCGCGGGCGAGCACGACTTCAAGGACTGTGCAAACAAAAAGAAGAAAGAGGCAGTCTGCTGTGCAAACTGTAAAAGGGATGGTCGTGGAGACCACAAACATGAAGCTGGTTCAAGAAGGTGCCCAGCGTACGAGAAGGCCGTGAAGAGGCAAAACGAAAAGACCGATTATGGACTGTAGGATCGCTCAGTGGAACTTGGGGAGAGGGAAAACTGCCACAAATGAAGCTTACAGAAGATGTCTGCAAGAGAAAGTCGATGTCCTTTTGGTGCAAGAGCCGTACACAGTGAATAGGAAGCTGAAAATGCCTGGTTGCAGAGTGTTCTATGACAGGAGTGGAAAAGAAGATATCTGGAGTGCTGTGTGTGTACTGAATGATAAGATCGGAGCAATCATGGATGTCGGGGAAACTAACGGAATGTGTGTCAGCGTCAGGCTAGAGGTTGAAGGAAAGTCGCTGCAGGTGATCAGCCTGTATTGCAGGCCATCAGAGCCCATCGATGGATTCCTCGCAGAACTGTCAGATATTGTCAGGAAGAGAGGCAACAAGGGAGTCGTCTGTGGTGCGGATCTCAACGCAAAATCGGGATTGTGGCTCAGTGGTTGTACGGACGAGAGAGGCTCGAAGGTGGAGGAAGTCCTGTTTGCATGGGACTTGCAGACCCTCAATAGATTCAGTAGATGGACAACATTTGAGAATACGCAGGGCGGGAAGTCGAACATTGATGTCACTATCGCCACGAGGGACGCGGCAAGTAGGATGTCAGGTTGGGAAGTACATGAGGAAACGCTGAGTGACCACAGAATGATAACATTTAGGTATCAAGAAGAGCAAGGAAGGAGAGGAAGACTTAATGAACAAAGAGAGGGATCCTACTGTTTGAGGAAAGTGAACTGGGTGTCATTTGACCGCGAGCTGCAACGGAGCATTCAAGGTTTAGACATAGGAACGACGGAAGCGGGAGAACACGCGGAGAGAATCACAGAAATGATCTGCAGGCTAATGGAAGAGCAATTCCCGAGAGCAAAGAAAGGAATGAAGAAGGTTTACTGGTGGACGGAAGAACTCGATGAACTAAGGATTACTATGCGAAGAAAGAATAGGATCTGGAGAAGAACCAGTCTTGAGGCCGACAGGAGAAGCTTTGTGCAATCAAGAACAAATTACATATGGGCGATCAGGAAACAAAAGAAGAAGATGTGGGAGAAGCTCATCGTAGACGAAGAAGGAAACCCGTGGGGTAAGGTCTACAAGATAGTGATGGAAAAGATGAAGAGTGAAGTCCAACTAGCAAGCCTCGAGAAGGAAGACGGAACGATGACGAAGACTCTAAACGAGACTCTGCAAAGGATGATTGAAGGGTTGCTGCCGGATGATAGGGTAGAAGAGGACACCGACGAACAGCAAGAGATAAGGAGAGGTATGATGGAAGAAAGTACAGGACCTAATGAAGAGGACTTTACAGAGGAAGAGCTAATTGCAAGCATCGCGCAAATGAGGGATAAGAAAGCACCGGGATACGACGGAATCAAGGGCGAAGTCGTCAAGAGAATGTGCGGTAGAATCAAGGGGACGTTGCTGGACATGTACAACAAGATGTTGAGAGAGGGTAGGTTTCCCGATATTTGGAAAACAGGCATCGTGAAAGTGTTTTTGAAAAGCAAGACAAAGACCCTAGCAAGGTAAAGTCGTACAGGCCAGTGACCCTCCTTCCTGTTCTGGGTAAGATAGGTGAAAGGTTGATCGTAAAGAGGTTGAAACAGTGGATGGAGAGAGAAGATCGAACGAATACAGGTCAGTACGGATTCACAGAAGGTGTAGGAACGGTTGATGCGCTGTTGGACATGAGAAGAGAAGTAGAGGAGACGGAAGAGAAGTACGTCGTTGGATTGTTCTTGGACATCTCCGGGGCGTTCGACTCTGCCTGGTGGCCAGAGATCCTGAGAGTTCTGAGGGAATGGCGGTGCCCAAACAACATCTACCGACTGGTCAGGGACTACTTCCGAGGCAGGACAGTGACTTTGAAAGCTGGCAACGGAGAAGTGAGCAAGACCATCACAAAAGGTTGTCCACAAGGATCCGTTGTAGGCCCTCTGCTGTGGAACGTCCTTTTCGACGGGTTTCTGCGGCTGCAGTTCGGCAACGGCATCTCTGCCAGAGCCTACGCGGATGACGGACTGCTCCTGGTGAAGGCAAATTCAAGTCCTGAGCTGATGAGGAAGGCGTCAAGAGCCTTGGATCTGGTCACCAGGTGGGGAGAAGAGAGGAAGATGACGTTCTCGAAGGAGAAGACAGTGATGGTGCTACTCAAGGGAAAGTTGGTCGAAAGATTCATCAGAGTGAACATGGGTGAAGTCACGGTACGCTGCTCAGAGAAAACGAGGTACCTAGGGGTAGTGGTTAAAAGTGGAATGAAGTTCGCAGGACACTACGAGTATGTGGTCGAGAAGACGATGAAGGTATTCGGAAAGCTGAAAGGACTGGCGAAGGCAAACAACGGGATGAAATGTGAAAACTTGAGAAGGCTGTACATAGGGGCGTTGGAGCCGATGGTGCTGTACGGATGTGAAATGTGGGGACAAAGAATGAGAGGTCGAGGAGAGAAGACGAAGCTGATGAGCCTACAGAGGAAACTGTTGTTAGGAGTGATCAAGGGATACAGCACTATTTCCCACGAAGCCGTGAGAGTGATCGCTGGAGTGATCCCTCTGGATTTGATGGTGGAAGAAAGGCTGAAAAGAAGAAGAGATAAAGAGGAAGGAATCGACAGCAGGGAAAGCAAGCGAACCCGAAGAGAGGAAACACTCGTCGAATGGCAAAGAAGATGGGAAACCAGCACCAAAGGAAGAGAAACCTTCGAGTTTGTTCCGGATGTTCGACAGAGAAAGAAGGTGAAATGGGAGACCGACCACTACACAACACAGTTCGTGAGCGGCCATGGTAATTTCAAGGCGAAGCTGAGGGGATTCAACCTAGTGGAAGATGACAGATGCACACACTGTGGACAGTTGGAGACCTCGACACATGTTCTGATGGTGTGTCCTTTCTACGAGGAAGAAAGAAGTGAAATGAGGGAATTCCTCCGAGGTAAGAATTGGAATTGGGAGAAGCGAAACTTTCTACGGTGCAAGAAAGCAGCTGAGGTGTTCTCAAGAATGTGCAGAAGAATTGGAAGTAGGAAACACGAGTTTGAAAATGTAAGAGGATAGACTGAAACTTGAAACACTGGAAAAAAAAGGAAAGTAGGAGGGGAAAAAAGAAGAAAGAAGAAAAACAAAAATCCGATGATCCTAGTGCTATGGTGCTAGGGGAGGGGACAGGTGTGTTGGGTGGGCACTAGAAGAGTGCCCGGTTAGGATAAGAAGACAGAAGAGGACTGAAGAAAGAAGTCTATTTCAGGAAAGAGGCCTGGCGAATAAGTCTCCGACTTAAGCCAGGGGTGGAGGAGGGATCGCGGGCTTCGGCCAACCACCTCTCTCTCTCTCTCTCTCTCTCTCTCTCTCTCTCTCTCTCTCTCTCTCTCTCTCTCTCTCTCTCTCTCCTTTCTTCCTCTATTCTGGTAAGTTTTATAATAACAGAACTAATTTTGGGTTAAAAATATATTATAGTTGATTATTGTTGTTATAAAATATAAATACTATGTCATTTATATATTCTGGAATAATAGGTTTAGTCATGAATAAGAATATCTATTGACTGTATAGATGTAAGTATTAAGTTGGTGAATGTTATGTTTAGAGGTGTGCGGATATCCGAAAACTCGGATCGGATTCGGATCGGATCGGATATCCGAATTCGATCCGAGGGTTTTATAACTATCCGGTAAGACTGACTAGATATCCGACTCTATCGGATAGACTGCATTTTTTGGGGTAAATTGTAAAGAAAGATCAAATTTTCAAGTAAGGAAAGTCTTCCAAACAAAATAAGTCACTGCCGACAAAAGTACATTAGTGACAGAAAACATCGCGGAGAAAAAACGACGCTTTGAAATGCGACGGTTGCGAGAGCGGCTAGAACAACGCCTCAGCACGATGCGATTATGTAGTGGTATGCATCAATCGACGTATTTCGGTTGCCGATATTGCGACTCGTGATTAGATCGAGATCGTTGTATACGATCAGATTACTGTGCAATACCCGACACGATAACAAACATTTCCTAAGATAAATTCTTGTATCGTAGCATTAAATCAGTTAACAAATAGTAAGAACTTAGTACATCCTGTTATAGTACTGTCTCGGGTATCCGTTACCGACGAAACATCGATTGGGATCAGTGTTCGCCATTGACCGACAGTGACGACAGTGTCCAACAGTCGTCTTGAATTTCCAAAACGAAATATCCCGTAAATACCCCATAAATAAATAGTCGTGTTGATGTTTCGTACGACTTTTCAGGCCGTAAATATCTTAAATAGCCTGTTGATACGATAAAACAAAAAGCCTACAATAATTTTGGGCTGTCAAAGAATTGGCGAACCTGTTTATTTCATTGTTTTGTCTTGCCATCTTACTTCATTTTTGAATGTCATCGTCTGCTTAAAAGCCGAATTAACTCAAGAACGTCTTTTTTCAATCGCCAGATTACTTTATTTCTCAATTAAACAATTACCTACCTAGAAATAGAAAGTTGAACGATCTCAAATAAGTTTTTATTTTGCTGAAATATTAATCTTTGACGATTTAAGCCTAGTCAATGCCGGCCGGCCGTATTTTCAATACGTGATTAAAATGGACATTTCTAAGATAACAGTACAATGCGACTTGACAACCTACGTCTATGAAAATAATTAGTGAGTTTGCTTGTTGTTTGTGATATAAAACAAATATACCTTTGTTCTAATTAAATGACCAAGCTTTAATACTGAAACTTACAACATTTGAAACTTATCTTGAAATTTAGGTTAAGTTTACTGCTCAGACTGATTTTGTTTTTTTATTATCATTGTAGTGAATCGAAATCTAGGTTGTCAGGCATTAATGCATAAATAAAAATGTTAAGCTTCTTCAAATATGAGGTGATTGGTGAATCAAGTTTTATATTTAATTCTTTTGTCTAGTCACTTAGGCCTAGTCTCTGATCAATTAAGGAAAAGAACAAAAAAGACAGAGGCCTAATAGTGAACAAATTTAAGTTGCATTGAAAAAGGATTTTAAGTTGCAAATCCTGAAATTGATTTAGGCCTAATAAGCTTATTCAATTATATACTAACTTACCTATGCTTAAGGGGAATCAATGAATTTCTAAATTCTTAACAGATATTTAGTTGAACCTTTGCATACTTAAATAATTGACATTTGGCCTATATTGGAAACAATCAACAACCCTATCAAGGCAAATCTTACCTTTTACATTAGGATAATATGGCAGTTCCTTGCAATTACCTTAGGCTTATGAGAAAACTTAAATCTGATCATTACGCCGCGTTGTAAATATCCGAATCCGGTATTATCCGATCCGAACCTGTTGTTATCCAATCCGAAACCGATCCGAACATAAGCTATCCGATCCGAATCCGATCCGATCCAAAAATTCACTATCCGCACACCTCTAGTTATGTTATTTTTACTTTGTTGTTTTACTGCTTGGTAGGCCCATCAACATTTATTTAAATCAATATTTTGCTGACAAATTATTTTTTCTTCACTAAAGTTTTATAATAACAGAACTAATTTTGGGTTAAAAATAAATTATAGTTGATTATTGTTGTTATAAAATATAAATACTATGTCATGTATTTTAATATAAGATGTCATTTATATATTCTGGAATAATAAGTTTAGTCATGAATAAGAATATCTATTGACTGTATAGATGTAAGTATTAAGTTGGTGAATGTTATGTTATTTTTACTTTGTTGTCTTTCTGCTTGGTAGGCCCATCAAAATTTATTTAAATCAATATTTTGCTGACAAATTATAGGTACCCGAAGCCGACCCAAATTTTAACTAAAATACCCGAACCCGACCCAAATTTTTTTTCAACTTACATACCCTAACCTGAACCGACCCAATTTTTTTTTTCATTTATAATATCCAAACCCGACCCAACCCAAAAATTGATGGTAATCCACTACCCGACCCGGCTTAAAAAATCACTACCTGCAGACCTCTAGTTTTATTTGTAATATATTTTCTTCTAGTGAAGAGGCAACGCTGTCCTTACAACAGCTTAGTGATGTGGGCCGGGCGAATTCCCAGTGGATGGAACATTTATAAATGGGCATTTGCCCAAAGCAATTTTAGACGCCCAAAAACTGGGCATTTAAAAAAGTTAGTTAAAGGAAGTTTTAACTAGTAAAATTTATGTTTCAACTAATACAGTTCATGTTTACACCTTACTCAGCTGTTATTAGTTTGTTGAGTTCCTTAGACTTCTATAATGTAGGCCATTATCAAGGAGTATTATCATAAAACCCTCGACTAAATAAAAATAATCTCAAAACACATTTTTTCATTAAATATTCCTATTATTATTTTACAAAAATCCCGTGTAGTTGAAAATTAGCATAATAATAACTATTGAGCAATCTAAGATTCCTATCTTTGGATTATGAAATATGTTAATGGTAACATTATAATAAATAATAATACAATCGATAGTATGATATAAAGGTACTCGTAACTAACATGGTGATCCAGACATTTTTGGAAAATTGACATAACAAATCCTACACCTCTTAAACCTTTTGCATCTCTTTAGAGTCTTAAAATGCACTTCTTAAAATCATACTAATGATGACGACTCACCATCACCCTCGCAGAGGAGAGGACCAAGTCTGTACTTTCCAGCTTTCTCGTCCAATGGGCTGCCCGTGTCGCCAAACCTGACTTGCCTCACAGGCAAATGTTCCTTCTCTGTGATATCTCCTCCATCCTCCAACCATGTGTCTAGACCTAAAAAAAACCGAGGTAAAAAGAACTGTCGTTTTTAGCGAATTGCCCCTATAGGGAAGAAGCAATTATGTAGGTGTCATGGTTAGAATAGAAGTTAGACAACTAGAAACAGAACTATTTCTTTTTAACATTAAAATATTGTGGACTTGGGGAATCAAGAAGTTATACAACTAGAAACAGAACTATTTCTTTTTAACATTAAAATATTGTGGACTTGGGGAATCAAATAATAAATGTAGATTGTAAATAATTATTTTTCTAAATAAATTCATTTTTGAGCCAGTTTGATTAATTTTATGTAACATAGTACAAAAAACTGATGAACCTATTAGGTCATTAACTTGTTTTGAAGATAAGCTTTCTAATTTTGAGCTTGTGTTCACTTTAAATTTGCAAACATAAGCCTATTGTATCTTTAAAAACCAAAATCAAGCTTCATAATTCCTTAGTAATAAAAAAGTTTGGCTTGAAAAAGCTCGAGCTTGATAACTTTTGAAAAAGCTCGCCTCGAGTTTAAATTTCAGATAAGTGTCTATGCCGAAGATGAGGCTACAAGCCATGAAACAGTTGTACAGTAGATTCTCAACAGTTTGACACTTGATACTTCGACACTCTGTACAGTTCGACACAATCTTACATTCAATGAACAACCAAAAACTACCAAATATTTTCTCCAGTGGTATTTATTTGGATCTACATAAAAAGTTAATAAATTAGCTGTACAATAATTTAGGATGGTGTTATTTAATACAATTAGGAGATGTAAAGGTACAACCTTTATTTTTAAAGCTTCTATTAATGACACCCCGAAAGTCCACTGTGTCGAACTATCGAGAGTATACGGTACATTTAAATTAAAATAGTTATTTTACTCCTGAGGGTTATTCTGCCCTGCTAAGGAAAAAGGCAGTATCTGCAAATTTTGGATATTGAGTTATACATGTATTCCCATGTTTTAGACTACGCTGAGTCTAAAGAGCTAAGTAAAAAGGCCGTATCTCTAGCGGTTTATGAGATATTCACCTATTCAAAGGTAATATCTGTTACTTTTTCCTAGGCTTCCTAATAAAGAAAGCAGCAAGTGCAGGTCCTAAGAATAAAAGCAGTATATGCTTTGCAGATACTGCTTTCTTACTTAGTGTTCTTCAACTTAATATCTAGTGATAGTTACTAAGTAAAACAGCAGTATCTGCTTTTTTTAATTGATTATTCGACTTTTTTTGTTTTTGATGGGAAAAATAAAGAAAACTACCTTTTTCATCCAAAAAAAAGCATAAAAAATGTTATCACTATTATAGGCATATTATGTCTGTCAAAAAAACTTTGGGTCTGTTTTCCCACATTTCAGGTTTTAGCAGATACTGCCTTTTTCCTTAGAAGGGCAGACTAGGCTTCCTAAGAAAGAAAGCAGCAAGTGGAGGTCCTAAGAATAAAAGCAGTATATGCTTTGCAGTTACTGCTTTCTTACTTAGAGTTCTTCAACTTAATATCTAGTGATAATTTCTAAGTAAAAAAGCAGTATCTGCTTTTTTTAGTTGATTAATAGACTTTTTTTTGTTTTTGATGGGAAAAATTAAGAAAACTACCTTTTTTATAAAAAAAAAACATTAAAAATTTTATCACTATTACAGGCATATTAAGGCTGAAAAAAAAACTTTAGGTCAGTTTTCCCACGTTTCAGGTTTTTGCAGATACTGCCTTTTTCCTTAGAAGGGCAGTATTTTTCTCTAACTGTAATGTAGTGATTCCTATCGGGTGTGGTCGATGGATGACCTACCGGAGTCGCAGTTGCACCACTTGGTCTTGTCCTGACACTCGCCCATGATGCCACAGTAGCACTTGCGAGACCCGGGGATGCTGCCGCCCCAGTAGTCCATCTTCTGGTTGTGCCGACTCACCCACCATGAGAACGGCTGAAACATCTGGTCTGGCTGGGCTGCAAGCACCACCAACATGACAACCACTACAACACATCTGCGGAAACCACGATTTGAAATAGTCCACCTTCTATAAAGGAGGGCGAGTATTCGAATTTGTCGAGTTTGTCACAATTCAAGGACCAAGGAGTTAATCTGACAGTTATTTTTTTACCAAATCACACAGTGAAATAAATACTGTAATCTAGGTGAAATCCAAGAAATTTGAATCTCGAATTCAACTCTTAAAAATCGAATCTTGATTCTCGAATCTCAAATCCAAATTATGAAACTCAAAGTTTTTTTTTCAGATTCAGATAATTTATTCCAAGAAAAGAAAAGAAACACAAAAATACAGTAAACATAATTTTTGGATTTCCCCACAACGATTTCACGTCTGCTTGTGGGGAGAATCTTTAATGTTACATAATTTTTCTAAATTCACTAGGTGTCTGTGAAGAATAACGTTTTGACCACATTAAATGACAGAACTAAAAAATAATAACTTACAAAATAAAAGAAAACAAATAGACAATCAAAATAAATAAAAGTTTTTTATGAACAAATCAAAAAGCTTGAAGCCATAAAAAAAGGAAATGTCACTGAAGTTTAAGAATGGATTGAATGTTATAATTTAGTGGATCAATGCTTCTGCCGCCCCATCATTTAGGCCCTGCATCCACTGCACAACCCCCCTCTTGACAACAGCGCAATCTCCCGCTCAAGCTCGCTTATTTCTTGAGGCAGGTTGTAATAAAGTGTGTGAGCTATATAAAAGAGTGAATTCTGTTGAATCTTACAGTTTCGTTTGGGAGTTATAATTCCGATATTTGCCTTATTCTTAGTTGAATATGGATGTTGAATATTTGAAAACATATTGTTTTTGTGATTTTGCATGAAAATTATTAAATGTTTTAGGAAAAGATTTCTTACCGTTAACACTGGAAAATCCTGAAACAAGTTATGAGTAGGATATCTTTGATCCTTTCGCAAATTTCTTTTCATTAAAGATCTTTGTGTAACTTCAAGTGGAGGAGGACACTCCACCTCATGCCAGGACTCCATACTCCAGTATTGACTGCACATAGGCATAGTAAACATTCCTGCAGTGGTTCACGGTTCACAGTCAGAACACAACCGAGCCGCAAGAACGTGTTGGTCATGCACCTTAATCTGTGTTTCATATTTTGAATGTGAGGCACCCAGCTTAACTTATTATCAATGAATACTCCTACATACTAGTAGTTAGCAATCTGTTCAATCATCACGTAACCACAATCCACCGTAGGAGTGCAACCTCAAAATCCTCTGACCTGGATTGTTAAGTTACGTCTGACCTGGTTGAGGTTCCTAAAGCGTCAGCTTTAGGTTCCTTGCTGAATTTGAGTGTCAGCTTTAGGTTCCTTGCCAATTTTGACCGTCAGCTTTAGGTATCTTGTAAAGGTGTTAAAAATATATTTATCATTTTATTACAATTAAAATAAACCTTTTATAGACTTTGATAAGTTTTAAAATATATTTTAGAAAATGTTTTACCCAAAAAACTTTTGCCATCAAATTTCTTCTGTAGTGCAATAAATCTATCAAAGGGAATTTTTTCTTGCTTCAGGTTAAGGCGCCTTTACCTTAAGTCTACTCAAAACTTAAACAATCATCACAAACAAAATAAGAGAAACAAGTATTTTTTACTTTAAAATACTTGCTGATCTTCAAAATCTTAAAATTATGTAATATAAAATCTTAAAATTAACGATCTTAAAATTTTTAAAAGTGACGGTAGTGTTATGGTAATCCTTACAAGGGGAGTTGAACAGGCGGGAGTTCCTGCAGGCGTAGGATATGCGCTGCCAGCAGGAGGAGGAGCGGTTGATGAGGGCCTCTATCTGGTCGGCGTCCGCGTCATAGACGATATTCTGCACGAAGCTGCCGGGCTCCTGGAATCCGTCCACCGGCGTCTCGTCCTCGTTGCGATGGTGCAGCATCGTCACGATGCGCCCGTCCGCTGCAGAACATTCAAATCATATTTATCATCATACTGACACAGAAACATCTGTTTTCAGTTCCCTATTGTTGGCTCGAAAGTTACCCATTGCCGTTCTAGGCCGGCAAAAACTTTTATCCGGCCTAGGCCGGATAAATCAGCTGATGTGCAGCAAACCGAAGTTTAATGCTTGTTTATTGGTTACTTTTTAGAGGAATGTAGTGGCAGCACTGGCAGCAATAGCAAATTTTTGTTATGTCTGTTTTAGGTTACGTTAGAAGGATTGAGAAATGTATTGGTTTATGCAAGGACTACGTTATGACTGAAAGTATGGTTTTTTTCTGAGTAGTATGAAAAATATCGTAGGTTACACGGCCAGGAAGTTTTGCTGTACTCGAATGAAAATCCCGCACTCGCTTTCGCTTGCGCGGGAACTACCATACTCGTTCGGCAAAACAGTATTTCCCGGCCTAGTAACGTAATATACTATATCATCACTGAATCGCATTTTGTTCACAGCAGTGCGACAAAAACTGGTAACAATGCAAAAGTATATCTGAAACTAAGACAATCATAGTGTATCGGTTAGTCAGATGTAAAAAAAGCTTAGGAACGATGAAAACAGAGAAATGTGATTTACAAAGATAAAACAAATACATTTACTTTTTGTTGTAAAAAATCAGTTATACAGTATAAAAATTGGTTCAATAAATATTCCTGAAGGAAAGTCCGGATCTTTTCCGTTATACGTATACCACTGTTTCAGGTTTGTTTTTCAAGCTTGATTTAGGTAACATTTCAACCACGAACAACCGGATTCCATCAATTCTACTATCAACCATCTATCATCAAATCCTAAATATAGTGTCCCGGTTGCACCTGGCACTTGACAACTCCAACGCCGCAGCGGCCAGACGGACGCATCAATAGGTACAAGGTACAAGGTATAGGTGGTAAATTTGGTTAGGGTAGGTTAGGTTAGGTTATGTAACCTAACCTAACCTAACCTTACCTAACGTAACCTTACCTAACCTAACCTAGGAAACTGGAAGTGGGACCGCTAGACGGGCAGACGCTGGCTTGTCGTGTCTAGGCAGAGATAACGGTAGATAAGGTAACGAAACCGCAGGTAAAATATTCTTCCAAGGAATTTCCACTTTAAAACGATTAATAACAATTATTTGACCTAGTTTATGGTGCTCTGTCAAATATCAAGCTTGAAGGGTAAATTTGGAATGGTGATATACGTATAACGGAAAAGATCCGAAAGTCCTGTAACCACAAATTTTATAATTGATGATAACTGGAGGTTTATTGAGAGGTGGGGAGGTTATTCAACAAAATAGTCTTAAACACTGAACTTTGGATTAGAAAATTCCTTTGTATCCTTCTAGGTGTTCCATTTTCCGGAAACACCGCTACTTCTACCAAGAACTTGGGAAACTGCTTTTTAATTTGATACCCCTTACATCAAACTGAAATATGTCAACACTCCACCATTTAAAAGTGAGTTACAAGATTCTAAAATATTCATAATCAATTGGGACATGAAATGTGCAAGTTGTTTACGGCTTACCGTAGTATTCACAGGTGACAGGGAAGGGTTTGAGGGGTCCGCTGCCGTCGACGTCGATCTTGACTTGAGCTCTCTGGCCTACGGCCGCTGCATTCTTGTACGCCTCACACGATAGAGGGTTCAGAGCTGCAAATAAGACAAGGTGAATGCAAGACTAAATAGGTATATACCTCTATCGTCGAAAAAATGTACCAGATACTTCTACATTATGGCATTTTGAAGTGATATTCCTCATAAAAGGATTAAATAGTCTACATTGACACACATTAGAATTAGAGGGAGGTGTGCAGACAGCAAATCTTTGGATCGGATCAGATCGGATAATACCGGGTTCAGATATTTACGGCGTAGTTCCTTCAAGTTTTCTTACAGGCCTAAGGTAAAAATTGCATAGAACAACAATATTTATCCTAATGTGTTAGGTAAGGTAAATAGGGAAGTGCACGTTTGGTGTTGTTTGGATGAGAGCTTTCAAAATGTAGGTCTGCTGGTGGTTGGTTGGTTTTGTGAGTACAGCAGCTGAGATGTATCCATTGGCAGTCTTCCCTGACAACCTATATTCTGAAAGCTGTCATCCAAACACCAAACGTTCAATTCCCTTGCCCTAAGAGACCTCGAAATCGATACCACTGAAGAAGATGCCCATACATGTAACAAGGAGTCCCACTAGCACAAAGATACACAGAAAAAACACATTAACTTGAAACACATTAACTGTTTTTTCTGTGAATCTTTGTGCTAGTGGGACTCCTATTCATCCAGATGGGTAAGTTCTCTGGCAATCCTTTCCTCAATCACCAAATGTAGCCTGGCCTAGAGCCATCCTAACCTCAAACATACATATAACAATAAACTCCTAACAGCCCTTGAAAACAGAGGATATCCCACCAAACTTTTCAAAGCTCAAATAACTGCAGGCATCAATAATTTCAAGCCTGGACCTTTCCAGCTGGACCTTTTTCAGCAATAACCACAAAACTGAATACAAAATTAAATATTTTTCTGAAGTTAGACGAAAAGTTAAGAATTAAATATTGAGCACATATCTTATTATTATCCCCCCCTTATTGATCTTATTCCTCATTACTATTGCCAAGGCAGTAGCTCAGTGGTGAAACACTAGCCCAGTAAGTCAGACATATTTGGTTTAATCCCAGCCCCGACTGATATCTGTTTGATCATGAGCAATTGGCTTGTCAATGTTAATTTTGCCATCGTAACTCACAGTTTTGATATCTCTGCACAGGCCCAAGGCTTATGACAAAGGGCAATCGAGGTTAAAAAATTCTTTAAAACCACTCACAAGTGTGACAGACAGCCCCGGAGTAACCGGTCCCAGAGCAGTCGCAGTTGAACTCAGTCGAGCTCTGGTGACACACGCCCCCGTGCTGGCAGGGGTTGGGGTTGCAACGGTCCAGCATCTGGCAGGTGTCAAACACCACCTCCCCCTTGCAGCAGTACTCCTGGAAAACCACCTGGATCAGTGGTGAGGCATGGCACTTACATAGTAAATGCATTATTCAACGATTCTGAGCTCTATCTAACGGGTCGATCTATCCTTCCGTAGCTCGTGGGATCAATGAGCAGGTGAGCGTATCATCAAAAGGATGAACTGCAGGATTTAGCTACGAGATGAAAAAATGGGGAAATCTTTGGGAAGAATTTTAAGAAATTGACTCTCTTAAACAAATTTATACACAGAAACTGAAAAATAAAAAAGACTCTCGACGTTTAGAACTTTTTTACCTTGCTAGACTCGGAAAATAATTTCAAAAACAATCACAAAGCATTAATGTTTTATTTCATGATTTTATGACAATTCTTTTAAGTCTTCCCTGGTTGCAAGTCTGCTAACTTAAGTAGGTTCTCCAACCAAACATGGACAACAAGTGGACTGTGATTGTTATTCCTTCCTCAGTATTATTAATTTTAGAGTAAAATGACAGTTCTTAAGGTTTTTATATCCTTGAATGTAATAAAAAGTATAATGAATTTAAGCTTCACTCGAGATTATCAATGCGTAGCCTTACAATTGAATTAATTAAATCAGTTACAGCAGTTCCCTTTTGTTCGACTGAACTTATTCATCTGTGTAAATTTATGTGTGCATAGTTTAACAAATAAAAAAAGTCTGAAACAATTTTTATGGTTGCATACTTACATCCTCTTTCCAGTCAGTTGGTAGTTTGTAGTTGCCATCAATGCTGATCAGTCGCATGCAACCGACAAACCCTGGGATTCCCTTCAATCCTCCTGCAAAAAGTTATTTAAATTTAAAGATTTCAACCATAAAACTATTAAGATTGCACATACTAGCTAGAACAGGCTTAATTTGTTGGTTGCCAGTTGGAAAGTGTTAATAGAGCTGATAAAATTTATTGGAAAAATAAGTCTCGACAGTCAATGAGAAGATAGTATAAAAATATTGAGATAATATTAGCTGTAGTTGGTAAATGTTTACCTCAAGCCTCTTTGATAACTGTTTGTATTACCGATACCTAGATAGGCGGATTAGTACACTCCTCAGACTAACTGAAAATATTTATCACCTGCATAATGAAAAAATCTTAAAAAAGAACTTTCATCCTAGTAGCTAACCAAACAAAGACTAAAGACAACTGCAAAATTTGAAAGCTCGCTCTTCAAGATAAAAAATTATTCTTTTACTAAAAAGAGGCTAGTAGCCTTGAAATATTCTTTCACTAGTAGTTTATATGTGTTCGATCTGTCATGCAAACAATTTTCAAAGTCTCTAGTCCTATCCATAATTCCTCTTAATTCAGATAAAAAACCTCCATAAGAGAATTTGTGATGTAAGCAACCTTTAAAAATATTTAATATTCCAATATTTAATTCCTATAAAATATTTTTTATTAATTTATTAATATTTTTATTCAATATTTAATTTTCTATAAAATCTAAATATTTGTTCTCTCTAACATGATTCTAACATCAATAGTTACAAGTACTGGGTCTTAAACTCGGAGTCACTGTATAATAGCATTTGAACTAAACTGATTAAGCCAAAAATTTGGAAGTTTTAAGGGTAAATGACTATGTCATCATCTTCAGGCAGTACCGCCATCATTAAGTAGTACCGCCATCATTGAGCAGTACCGCCGTCATCAAGCAGTGCTGTCATCTTCAGGCAGTACTGCCATCATTAGGCAGCACCGCCATCATTATGCACTACCGCCATCATCAAGCAGTGCCATCATCTTCAGGCAGTACCGCCATCATTAAGTAGTACCGCCATCATTGAGCAGTACCGCCGTCATCAAGCAGTGCTGTCATCTTCAGGCAGTACTGCCATCATTAGGCAGCACCGCCATCATTATGCACTACTGCCATCATCAAGCAGTGCCATCATCTTCAGGCAGTACCGCCATCATTAAGCAGGGCCGTCATCATTAGACAGTACAGCTATCATTAGGCAATACCACCATCACTAGGCAGTTGTTAATCGAATACCCACCTCCTATCAAGTAGACGGCGCCAGTCTGCATGTTCAGCAGCCGAGTGGTCCTCATGGGCCGGTTGTCCACGGACAGCACCAGGGTGTTGGTGGAGATGGTCAGCATAGCTGTGTGCCATCGGCCGTCGTTAAATCTCTCATTGTAGTTGTCCAGGATCGCCTTGGGTCCGTTGTCCGACACTATCTCCACTTTGATCTTACCTTTCTCTAGGTACAGCTGAAACGTAAGCAAATAACTTCAACCATAAATAATTTAAAGATATTTTAAATCACCTCTTCCTTTGTTTAGGACTGGCTCTGACAATTTATGGTTGGTTACAAATAGTTTGAAAAAAGAAAACCGCACATTAAAGACCAGATAGTAATTGATAGATAGAAACCATTTAAAATGCTATACTCATAAAGAAAGGAAAACTAATGAGGAAAAGTTCTCCTAAACCGTTAACAGAACTGATTAAAAATTGAAGTAATGTTTTGGAGCAATACTTTGGGTAAATTTTAAGTTATTTTATAGTTTGATTTTAACACACTAGTTTAATTTGGAACAAACCTTTACAAATCCTTTAGATGTGAACTTGTGATAAAGCAAGAGCCCTTCTTCTTCGTAGGTTCTGAAGGAGAAAGATACATTAAGAGAATTCATCCCTTCATAACCTTGAAGTTTGGCAAAAGACTTGGTTGACAAAAATGTAACTGGAATTATCGGTGGCTCCTGAAACCAAAGATTCAAGGTTAAATAAAACAAGGTTGATTTTCAAACTAAAAATAATAGTGGTGTACTCTTATAACATCCTATAATACTTTCGTTTCATCATCTTGCCCAAAACACTTAATCAAATTCATTAAAGCATGGCAGAACAGTCAAGAAGTTAACAGGTTTTCTGTCAATGTTGTAGCCTTTTGATTCAGAAGAACATGAGCAATGACGTGAAGACTGGGATTGCTACTCTGGAGTCCAGTCTTCGACACATCGCCCACCTGTGGAGGTCCTGGCAATCATGCAAGGTTGGCTCGTGTACCAAACAGGTGACACCCTCTCTATGCGTGCGACTTCTGCCCTCAGGCTCCTAAGGCACTGTCTCAAGCCCTGACGAGCTGGAGGCTGAGGAGAGGCAGAGGGACAATGGCCCGAGAAGTCTGACTCTCACCTGTGGTCTCAAGTCAGTGGAATGTAGCAGCAGGGTGGGACTCAACTTGGTGACAAGAAGCCCCAGAAGAAGAGGTCTGTCAAGAAACGTCCGTCCACCATTCTTGTCTGACCGATGGTTGGGAAATCTAACGCTGACGTGCTGGGCGAGATCTGCGGGAAGGTGAGGCCCGAGGACAAGGGGGCTGTCATCAAGGGCCTCCGAAAAACAAAGGCTGACGACCTATTGATCAAGCTTGACGAGGGCACGGGGAGCAAGTCTGACTTCAGTTTCATTCTCCGGAACATCCTATGCGAGATTACGACTGTGCGTAAACTCGAGCCCCAGTTGAAACTTGAAGTCGTCTAATGGAATGGAAGCTTCTTTAACATAACGCTCGTGAGACATGGAAACAAGAGTTGAAAGGTCATTGCTTATCCATTTTGGAGTGGAAAGCAGTTTTCCATGCAGATTTGATCAACCTGGTTAACAACATCTTGACACTCGTCAATTAGTTAGCACCTCCAAATTTCGTAAACATATCTACCTTCGGACAAGGTAGAAGTTCCTAAGGGATATTGATTACCATGGTCAGTTACAAGTTGTTTCATTGTTCTTAGTGCTAGAAATTAAGCACATGATAACCTATTGGTTACAGTTTTTAGTCGATATGTACAAAGCTGTTCATTATCATACCATAAGAATCTTTGAAGAGACAAAGATCCTAAATCTTCCCTGGATCTTGTTGTTTTAGGGGTTAGGGGACCCCGAGTAAATGGTTAATGGATTTATCCATGATATCCCCCCCACAAGGCACCAAGGCATCAACCCCCCAAAAGCCCCCCCATTAGGAAATTCAAAATGACCCCCCACCAGAGAATCTATGTCTATGATCGACCACGTCTGAAGTATAGGCGGTCCTAGTCAAGCAGTGGCCTTGGCAATGCCCCCCCAAGACGGCAGCATGACCCTGTCACCAACCAGTACTACTACGGCCAGGGGATTTTTGCTGGCTGATAGGGCAGCAAGGTCATTGCTGGCTAAGCTGATTCGGCCCCCTGTACTATCCGGCAGCCTGTGAGGTGCAGAACCCAGTTTTTATCGCAATGGAGGCTGAAGAACACAGAGTTACCCCGGCAAGTGGGTCGGAATGATTTGGAAAATAACCAGGCTATTGAAGTGAAACACGAAACGTAGTTAATTGTGAAAAGGTGACGCGAGAAAAATGACCAGTGCGTTCGTTATGTTCGTTGTAATAAAGTGTGGCTTTATGATGATAATAATCATTGTGATAATAATGAGAGCCTGAGCCCTGGTCATCGCCGAATCCTGTATGCTGCCAAGGAAGCCAAGAGAGAGAAGCATTATCAGTTCCTCTGGATAAGAGGTGGAAAGATATTATTGAGGAAAACGAACGGCTCGCCTGTAATTGCTGTAGAGACTATGGAAGATGTGTCCAAACTGTAGATTAAGGTACGTGTTTATTAAGTATTTTGTTTATGATATGCATTTCTGTTATTACTTTTTGGTCATTTGTGTTTTTTTTTTTATGGTTATGTGTTATTGTACCTATATTTGTCTTTTGTAAGTTAGTAGCAAATTGTAATGGACTTACGAAGAAAACTAATGTATTTAGCCTAGTTCTTTTCTATAGTAATGGATAGTTTACAAAAAACTGAAATTGAAAACACTTCATTAGTAATCATAAATCAAAACATAAGAAGCCTGAGGAGCAATTTTGATACGTTTTCATTAGAATTAAATAGTTGGTCAAATCGCCCTCATATAATTGTCTTGACAGAAATATGGGTATCAGAAGACGAATGTTGTTATTATGGTATAAATGGTTACGAGATATATTACAAATGTAACAGTAGTTACCGGGCAGGCGGGGTCGCTGTGTATGTTGTGGACACTCTCTCATGCACTGACGTTTCATTGTTGTCTGACGTAAAAACAGCTGACTGTCTCTCTCTGTCTATCTGTCTCGGCCGCCTATCGTTCACATTGGTAGCGCTGTACAGGCTGCATGCCGGCTCAATAAACCCTTTTTTTGACGATTCAGAATACATTCTCCGACAGTATGATTTGAAAAACCTAGTTGTTACTGGCGATATAAATTGTGATATCCTTTCTGACAATTTTTCTTCACAAACTTACACAGCTTTGATGGGCAGTCTGGGATTAGAATCTGTTATTGATGTACCTACTAGAGTAACTGATGTTAGTAAAACTTGTATTGATCATTTTTTTGTTAGATTTTCTAATTTAAAACAAACAAAAATAAATTTTACTGGAGACGTACACCACTTGAATATAACAGACCACTCGTTGGTATCACTAGAATTAATGTTTGACTATGTACATTACGAGCAAACCGTTTGTAAAAAAATTATTAATTTCAAAAAGTTGAACGAAAATCTTATTAATTTTGACTGGTCATTAGTTTATAAAGAGAGTTGTCCGTCAGTAGGTTTTGAGTTGTTTGTTAACATGCTAAACAAACAAATTGACAATTCTACAGAAGGTATTCATGAAAACCCCAAGGTTCAGAAGCTTAAGCCTTGGATATCCGAACGATTATGTGTTAGATGTGAACTGAGGAAGAGATTATTTAAAATTATGCGCCTTAGACCACATGATGTTATATTCAAAAGATATTACACTAAGTTTAGGGATAAGTTGAAGCACGATATAAATCAAGCTAAGGAATTTTATTATTTGACAGAATTTGAAAGGTATAGTGGGAATACAAGGGCACAATGGAATTTAATAAACAAACTAACCAACAGTTCAAAAAAAGATAGCCACATTTCAAAATTGTCGTACAAAGGGAAAGAGGTAATAGAGTCATCAGAAATAGCAGATAGTTTTAATAATTTTTTCCTCAGTGTGCCTCAGGTCTTAAAGGATACTATATCCAATCCACAAACGAGTACTCGTTTAAATGATATATTTTTGAATCACATTTGTGCAAAATCTTTATTTTTATCACCAACACATAAATATGAGGTTCTGAATATTGTAAACAAGCTCACAATTGGAAAAGCTCCTGGGATAGACAGCATGAGGGTTGAAACGATAAAGAAAATTATTGTTCATATTGTTGATGTCTTAGTTCATTTGTATAATTTAAGTGTTGAGAGTGATGTTTTTCCTGAATGTTTGAAAACTGCTGTGGTCATCCCACTCTTTAAGAAAGGTAATAAAACAGACCCTTCTAATTATCGTCCGATCTCATTGCTTTCTTTGTTTGGTAAAATATTTGAAAAAATAATCAAAATCAGAGTCCTAAATTTTCTGAATGGCAATGACTATTTTTGTGGAAACCAGTTTGGATTCAGGGAGGGGAGGTCAACCGAGGACGCACTTTTAAAATTCTTAGAACCTATTTATGAAAATATAAATGACGGAAAATTGTGTTCAGCATTATTCATTGATATCACTAAGGCATTCGATACTGTTGATCACGAGGTACTTATTGACAAAATGTGGTATGCTGGAATTAGAGGCATCGCTCTGAATTGGTTTAGAAGCTATTTGTTTAAGAGGTCTCAATGCACAAAAGTAAATGGAAAAATAAGCGACAAGGGTTATATTGAACATGGAGTTCCACAAGGATCAGTCTTAGGACCTGTTTTATTTTTAATCTATATTAATGATCTTTGTAATGCAAAATTTAATGGTACATTGACAGCTTTTGCTGATGACACTGCATTGACATATTCAGCTGATAATTTGATTGATCTAAAACAGTATATTCAAGAAGATTTAAAGCTTTTACGCTATTGGTTTGACAACAATTGTTTGATTATGAGTGAAAAAACTAAGTATATTATTTTTGGGTTAAAGAGTGAACAAAATTTTGACACAGAAATTGTTTATCATCATTGGGATTGTTCGGGGTTTTGTAATTGTAGTGTAATAGGTAAAGTGGACGAAATTAAGTATCGTGGCCTTGTTATAAACTCTAATCTGTCATGGAAGGGACATATTAATAAGTTAAGGAAGGAATTAGTGAGCTTGGTACACAAATTTTACCTATTACGTAACCTTTGTCCAAAAAATGTGCTCGTATACTTGTACCATGCTCTTGTAAATTCTAGGCTAAATTACGGCCTGAGTTGTTGGGGTGGGACATACCTCTCCTCCCTTCAACCTATTATAATTTTACAGAAAACGTTCATTAGAATTATATTAAAGAAAAAGAGAACCGTGCATTCTTGGCCTTTGTTTTGTAAATTAAAAATCTTGCCTCTAAGACACAGTTATATTTTAAAGGTTTTAAGTTTATTTTACGTTCGATTTTACCTTAATCGAAGAGAATATGAAGATGACAGATACAATTTCAGAAATGTGAATATAGCACCGGTTCCAAGACCGAAGCTCACTCTTTTTAGGAACTTTTATAGTTTCAATGCTCCCAGAATGTTTAATATCACCTTGTGTCTTATTAGTAGGAAAAATACCATTTTGCAGTACACCAAGAGTTTAAAGGCTTGGCTATATGATTTTGAGGATGTAGAATTTATTTTTCAAGTCAATAATTAATGTATTAGGAATATAACTGACCCGATCTTTGTTTACTCATTCTTTGGTTTATGTATTAGTCTTTATTATTGATTAATTGCAATTAATATGCTATTTTACTGCTATGATAACTGATCCGATCTTTGTTTACTCATTCTTTGGTTTATGTGTTAGTCTTTATTATTGATTAATTGCAATTAATATGCTATTTTACTTTCACTGTAGCTTACTATAATACTTTTGTAGTCTATTTGCAGAAAGCTATATTATTCTTGTGTTAAGTTATGTACATTACAATTATGTTTTAAGTTAACCGACCTTTGTAGCCATTAAAATAATTACCTTAAGTGAAGGAAGCCTCAAAACTGGCATTGCCTAGGAGGCCCCTATATTTATTCATCATATAGAAATAATTTATCTTTGTACTTTAAACTATTTGTACTGTTAGAATATGTATAAGAAGACTGTACTGTATTATAATTGGTGATGATGGATAAATAAACGTATTATTATTATTATTATTATTATTGTTATGGCTCTCATAGTTTTTTGGCTGAATTTGTTCACATATTATTTTTTATATTAATTTCTTGTAGTGGGTTAAAATTTAATTATGATTTAATTTTAACCTACTACAAATTATTAGGTCTCGATAGTGAGTTTTAAATTCCGTCTATTTGTTTATTTAATTTCTTGATTTAGCTTATTTTTTAGGTTGTATTAATTCATATGAAAGTACTTGCCATTTAATTATTTTTGGCCCGACCCGATTTCAGCCTGAGACCCGAAAGCCAAAATTAAAGGCCCGACCCGAATTTAAAAAGTCTGGCCCGCAGACCCCTAATTTTACAAAGTAAAAATCTAACATACCATTCACCAACTTATTACTTGCATCTATACAGTCAATAGATATTCATATTCATGACTAAACATATTATTTCAGAATATATAAATGAAATGGTATTTATATTTTATAACAAAAATATTCAACAATAATTTATTTTCATCATAAATTTAGTTCTATTCTAAAACTTCAGTGAAAAAAATAATAGTTGGTTTAAGAAATATGGAAGAGGCAGAAACCAGAAATTACGTCAGAATAGAGGAAGGAAGGAAAGAGAGAGTGAGAGAGAGCTAGAAAAAACAACTGCCTCAGCACTCTCCCTATCAGATGGAAGGGGGGGCGTGGGGAGTTTGTTTACTCATCAATTAAGCCTGTTCGCCAGTCCGCTGTTATCTGCTTGCGTGCTACGTCTGAGCTCGTGAGATAATTAGGAGATAAAGATTCCCTATTACGAAATATGAAAATCTAAACCACTTCTCTTACAACCACATATAAGGGGTTATATTTGTTGTCTAATTTTTATAAAAAAATTAGACAAAAATGAAACTTCTATCTCTTGCCGTTCATGAGAAAATCTACGATTCAACAATGGACTAATGTGTTTTTTATGGTTCTTCAAGGTCAACTAAATATAGCAGAAACTTTCCAAATTCCACCTACTAGAGATAATATTTCTTTTCACCTGTCAACGTCTTTTCCTTATCACTTCAGGGATTATTGTTTGGGTATTTTTTTTGTGAGAAGGACATGCTCTTCCGGTTTAACATGTCCAAAAATAGATTGCAACAATTATCTTCTCGATAAGACCTCTCATATCACATACTCGGCTGGTACGACTATTTCATTGCGTCAAAAGGAGCAACATTCCTTTAGGTTGCAATACGAGAATACAATAATAAGCAGTAAGTGTGATAATTTTGAGCCGGCAAGAAGACGGCTGACTGTCTGAGTGTGACGACAAGTACGATATTATATCGTACAGTGAATATTGCTTCCAAGTTTGACATCGCGATCGCGACCGTCTTTGTTCCCCACATTATTATATTGCGTGGACGATGTAAGACAACTGCGCAAATTAATTATTGTTGAACATTTTTTAAGTTTTGGGTTTCTTTCGAGTAGTATGTCGGGTATCTTCAACCCGATTTCTTTCGGGTAGTAGGTACCCGCCTGACCCAAAGTGTAATAAAAACCTGCCCGAACAAAGCCCGAGACGTGTCGAACCCGCCCAACCACTCGGGTTCACGTAATTACCCGAAGCTACCTGAATTTTCGGGTACCCGCAGTCCTCTAGTTAACAGATTAAACATGCTTACCGGGCAACTGTAGAGAATGTTGAACTTCTTATAGGTCTCAGAGGCCCAATGTTCGTCATTCTCATAAGCTTCCAATACTCTCCACATCATGTTAGTTCCGTTGAAAAACAGGTTCTCCAAGCAACCGGTGAAGTTTTGGGATACTATTAGTCCTTCTTGCTTGTTTGGTACACCTCCGATGTAAAACTGAAAATGTCAAGAGTTTATTAAAAACAACTTTTAGGGACCTTTTACTTTTGCTTCACTGCGACAGTACAGTTATAAAATTGTTCATGAAGAGCCAAAACCTTAGAAAAATGGCACTTGCATAATACACAATTGCAAAGACTACTGATTTAATAATTTAAGTTTGAGTTATAGTACTGAAACCTAAAGTAAACAATACCACCAGTAAGTCATTACATGAGCTCAAAGCTCTGGCCAACTAATTATGACATGGTTCATTTTATACCAGTTACAGCAAACTCCTGTTCAGTCATTTGTAGTCACGGCTAATGGCTTGGACCATTACGTTAGAAATTACATCTCAGTATGTGCAAGGGTCCCGGCGGGGATGGTGCACTTACAACCCCCCGTTTCACTGAAAAAATCAAAACATCTATGAAAATTAAAATTTAAAATATAATTTACATACCTACGTTCCCAACCCCGCAGCACGGGAATGCTGTGGCACTGCCGGTCTCTTGGGATCAGTCCGCTGTATGCGGTCAACCATTTTAACTCTGTACTAATGGCAAAGCCACTGTACAGGTAACACAGGTCTGTGCTGTGTACTGCGGTAATTTTTACTTTGACCGCGGCAGTTGGCACGACATTGCCTATATAGTGTGTGAATGTTACTAAAATAGTGCTTGCATTTGCAGGCACAAATAATGTAAAGTAACGTTCACACCCCCCCCCCCCCCCGCACACCAAAACTAACCTTAGTTTTTGCACCTCTGAGTTAAATCCTGCTGGCACCCATGAGTATAAGGGGCGAAAGTTTTTAATTTAAAAGCTCCCAAATCGTCAGATAAGAAAGCTGACTAGAAGAATTTCTCTTGCAGAAAACAATTGTTTTTTAGTTTATAAATACAAGTTGAAATTGGGTAATTCATTCTTTTTTAGAAATAGAAATGTATAATTTTAAGCTTTTATCCGTTTTGCAAGATCCTGTTTGTGTTTATCTAAATTATTCATTGTTTACATAAGTAATTCCTAGTTACGTTAAGACACAACATGTTGCTGCAAAGTGATTTTTTTATTTGATCGGTCGCTGACCTCTCTATTTAGGTTGAGACGGAGGAACTCGCCCTTGATCTTGGAATGTATCTGCACCCTGTCAACGGAGAACATGATGTCACGCCGGTTGCGAGAGATGATGACATCGTGCCAGATGTTGTCATCCAGCAGAGAGCCCACAGACAAACTGGTCATCATTCCTGAGCCTGCCGACAATAAAGAGATTAGTAACTCCGATTTCCAACAAGGTTACATAATGAAATTATATTAGACTTTCTGAATCATAACTATTAACAGACAGCTCCATGTAAAGCCAGAGGTCCTGTGATCCTGTTAACTTGGTTATGATATGCAATCAAACTAAATTTTTAACGGTCTAGAGAGTAGAGATTAATAAGGGTCGCAAGGTCTGGGGTGGGAATTTTAAAATATCCAAAAGAAGGCAGCGTTGACTAGCAATGCCTGCTTTAGATTTATCAGAACGAAAAATTTAACAAACAATGGCCTCTGCGTAAGGATTAGTAATCAAACTGCTGATGCTGGTATGTTAAGTATGATTAAAAGTGGCTTACGTACAAGCCAACATGTTTATACCTAGGTCGATATTGAGCAGCATCCTGTTGTCCTTGAGCTGCAGGGCCAGGAAGTCGCCCTGGGTACCGCGGGAGTACAGGACCACTCCGTCCGCTACCGTCGTCTTGAACCTGAACCTCACCGTCTCCCGTGTCGCCGAGATGATCTGCTCCCCCCGCAAGTTCCACTGCACCATCGCTGTCCCATTAAAGTACCAGTTCTTCGAGTCTGAAACATCCCATAAATTAGGTTGAAACCACTGGCATAATTAGCTAGGCATGGCTTCCTCTACCTCCCGGCACCCAAGGAGGTAAGAGTCTATCTGGAGGTAACATGCAATAGTATTCCTGCGGCCCTATGGCTTCGTCAGGTTGGCCATTGCATTTGCATGCACGAATTATGCAAATAAAGTTCACACCCAACCCCCACCCCCCGCACCAAAACTAACCTTACTTTTTGCAACCCCGAGTTAAATCCTGCCGGCATCATTATGATAGGGAGTAATTCCGTTCTTTGCATTACTAATCAAAAACCAATGAACTCAGTGATGGGAGTCAAAGCATTTGACTAATCGAACATAAAAATAGATTTTCAAATATTCCAAGATATTAAATTAGTTTAATCGTGTTCCCATACTTCTATTTAAGGGAATACGCAAAAAGTGTTTTTGATTAATCAGTTTATTAGCATCAATGACATATCGTTCAGATATTATTCGAATCTTTGGTCATTCTTATAAGATTCTAATCGTTTCATATTACCGTTCAAAGAACAGTAGCTCATTACTAAATACTGCATTACTCCCTCTAATCATTGCCAACCTGGCAAAATGAGAGCACCTGGCTGTTTTTTTATCAACTAAAGCATTTTGCGGTACCTCCAGTATAGACTCTAACCTCCTTGCTTGCACTAGAAGGAAGAGAGAACCATTCCCGACTGTTCTCTGAGGGTACACCCTCTAACCCCCCATAACCTCACAAGCTTTCCTAGAAAAGGACTGCCCCCCAAGAGCCCTCCATGTCTGGAGAGTCTCACCCGGATTTGACCTTCAGACTGGCGGACCTTAGCGGTTTATCAGTTATGGGCCATGCCCTCCCAGGTGAACAATCCAGGATGGTCCATTCCTTCCTTTAGGGCTCTGACATGACAGGGAATCAAAGTTCAGTCAAGAATTAAGTTCTATGAGAGACAAGGAAAACCGATATGAATAAAAATAATTTTAATATTTCAAATTAAATTCAGCCACTATGTACCTTTCTACTAAATGAAAGGTAGTCCGATACAACATTTTACAAAATAAAATAAAGATACAACGATTTTAACAATGAAACAAACATGTGGGACATGAACTACCTTGAAACCATATCACAATGTGTTTGCAATTTAATACATTTTGATTCTCATTATTTCTACTAAATTTACCATATTGCCGATTTCAGAATTTATAGCTTACCAAAGCAGCTGCCACAGCAAATGTATTAAGGACAATTAATTACTTCTTAATAGTTCTTGATAGAAATCACATGACAGTTTTTGGGCGGGGTGAATAAATTATTTAACACCCACCTTAATTTAATGATGTGCTGATCCTTGACAATTGTCACATACGAACACAGATACCAGATCACACAAAAACTGTCCTGACGTTTCGCGTAAAAATGGAAAACATCACGCCTCTTGACTCGACTTTGAAACATCATGTTTTGAGTTCACTCCTCAGCAATATATATATATATTAGGGATGTGTCGGTACCACTTTTTTCAAAGTCGGTACCGGTACCGGTTCTTGACAAGATCGGTTCTCGGTTCTCGGTACCGGTACATCGGTACCAAGCGTTTGTCACAACATGTTATATAATGTAATGTACCCTCAAACCTACAGACAATTTGTATTGTATATTACTGTTTTAAAAATGTTTTAATTTTCAAGTATAAGTTTCACCAAGTCATAAAATACTATCTCACTTCTTAATTTAATTGTTTATCCCTCTGTTGATATAAAAAATATATACTATGTGAACAAAAGAACAAATTCCAAGGTGGAAAATAACAGTTTAGAAATTTGTTTCCATTCACAATTTTACAATTCTCAAAGAAAATAACCCCATTCCAATTAATTTAAAAAATTACAGTAAAAATCAATCAAGAACAAATGCTAAGGTGAAAAATACCAGTTTCCAAAAGAGTTTCCATGGATAATCTTACAATTCCCAAAGAAAATAACCCCATTCCCATTAATTTTAAGTATTAGAGTAAAAAATCAAGCAAGAGTAAAAAAATGTAAGATAAATTTTGAATCAAAAGTAATTTGAGAAACATTATTGACATTCAATAATAGTACGCAGTGGCATTTGCCATCGGCGAAATGCCCGTGGCGATGTGCGGTGCGATCGATCGTCTTTCGTGACCGGTAGTTACTCCCGCCGATTACCATGGGTACCGAAGTACCAGTACCGTCATTTTGACGTCGGTTCTCGGTACCGGTTCTTTTGCCAAGAACCGACTTCAGGTACCGACACATCCCTAATATATATATATATATATATGGATTTTTTTGGACAGCTTGCCATCAGTAGTTCTAATAACGTGCCACTTTGCTGGTTTAGATATCTGGCTGATGTGTTTTGCATATGAGAGGATAATGAATTGCCAGATATTTTCTTAAATTATCTAAACAGACAAAGAACCACATAAAATTCACGTTAAAAAAGGAAGTTAATGATGCGCTACCTTCTTTGGATGTTTAGGTTTTCAAAGTAGGTGATAGCTTAAACACGTAAGTATTGGAAGCCTACTAGCACAGGCCAATACTTATGTTATGAGTTAAACCATGCTGAAGTGTAAAATTAGCCTTGGCACAGGGATTATTTAGAAGAGCTTCTAGATACACTACTAGAGAAATTGATTCGCTGACTGAAGTCGAGGCAGTGTTTGATGAATTAAAAGCAAATGGCTACCCAGAAAAAATTCTTAAAAAGGCGCTGAATAGAGTTAAGAAACCCCTCACTCTTGATAACAGTCAAGAAAAACCCGTAACAAATGTGGTGGTCCCCTGCATAAAAGGGTTATCTGGAAAAATGAGGAGAGTGAATAGAAAGTTTGGAGTAAGAACGGCATTTAAAAGCAAAAAAATGTAAGGAGCGTGATTACTGGAATAAAGCCGGATAGCAGGGAGTGAAACACAAAAAATGCAGTGTACAAGATCAGGTGTGGTTGAGGGCGAAGTTACAACCGGCAAACGTCGAGACCGGTTGCTGTGAGATTTAATGAGCACAAAAAGCTGTTTTCAAAAGCTGACCCAAAAAACTCCAAGTTGGTTGAACACAGCATGTTTGAAAACCACTGTTTACTGGGCCTCGGCTGATATCATTCTTAATGAGCCAAGATGGAAACAAAGAAGTATATTGGAAGCAGCTTGTATGGCAGGGGACAGCAATTTCTCAACCGAGTGCCTAATTTTATCCAATGTTTGTCTCGTTGGTTGAAAGTGAAATTAAAAATAAAGTAAACAGAGGCAGGACAACAGGCCCCCCCCCTCTGCTCCTGCTGATAGGCCAGTCGCAGTGAGAAAGTTGGAGTGACTCCTCGCAAAACATCGTAGGCGATATTTTAAATTCCCCCGAAGGGACGCGATGTTTCCTGTTTTCACAAGAAACGTTGGGACTGTTTTTGTGTGGACATATACTTTACTGAATATGTTTCATTATACCACAAGGAATGATTGGAGATGAAAAATAAAGCTAAGTCTAATAAATGAAACTTAACCATAGGGGCAAATTTACCATAGGGGCATCCATAAAGCTCAACTCTCATAGAAATGCGGTCTCGCCATCTTGTAGGGTTGATCCTTATCCATTGGGCAATGATTGGAACTTCAAACCTGTTTTCGTGTATGTCATCTCCATTCACATTTCCTTTGAACATCTATGAACAAGAAATACATTAGTGTTTTATAACATACGACCATTAAGCATTATGTAGTATAACAAATATATATCTCAATATTTTTCATGAAAATTAAAGGATGAAACTATTTAGGTAAACTTGATTTGCATTAACAAGTTTTGGAAACCAAACAAGTTAAAGAACTCTAAAAAAACATCATTTTTCAAGGTTTAAGAATCACCAAAATTAACTGGATTTCATACTAATCACATAAAACTCAAAATAAATTAAACCAAAAAAAGCAGTTAAGTTGGTCCCTCAGTTGATTTTTTTTAAATCATATCAAATTCCATTGCATCTAAATGGGATATTACACCATTTTAAGCTTCAAAGAGAGGGACTCCAGTCACTTTAAACTTTGTATCTTTGCTTTAGACAACTTATTCAATAAGATATATTTTAATTTTTTAATCATGATCTCACTCAATAGATTATACAAAACATCTAAATATAAAAATATAGCTCGATCCAATTACCAAAGCATATTCCTTAGCCATCAAGCCAACACCTCCTTTGGTGCAACTATTTCCCCACAGTACCTGAACCACTATTATGTCACTAAATAAGATCATTAAATGTGAAATGTACTGCTGAAGAGCCATGCAATTGTAGGTTAGCAATTTAAAATAGCTTTTTAATAAAGAATAAAGAAACACTGAAGAAGAAGAACCAATTACGAATACATACAACCACTTTTTAGACAGTTTTAAAATTTAAAATCGATAGAAAATGGAAAAACTGTAGAAGTAATTAAAACTTCTTAAGGACATTATTATTATTCTTAGTAGCCAATGAAAATTGATATGTGTAAATACCGTAGCCACTTGATGTAGTTGGGCACTTCATGAAGTGTCCAGCACTACCCAGGCACTTCATGAAGTGTCCAGCACTACCCAGGCACTTCATGAAGTGTCCGGCTTGTCTGGGCACATGGTGTAATTGAACGGTTTAACTAAAAATTATAGCACGTGACCGACAAAACTGGACACTTCATGAAGCGTCCAATGCTCCTTGGGCACTTGCTGTAATTATTGCTTTTACATCATGCGACCAGCTCAGATGTTGGACATTAGTTATAGAAACGACAAACTGCAGTTTATGTCGCTGTTGGTAGTATCTGATAAATTATTTAAAATGATGATGACTTATATTTTTTTATCATTTCATTTTTTTTTATGTTCTGTTTTGTATGGTTATTAAACCTACAAAACAGAATATTTTAAAATAATATGTTAGAAAATTATCAATAAGATTGTCTAACACTAAAGGGCCATTTTCGTTGGAGCGACTCTTGCAATTGACGCTCCAACATTATCGTGGGACACTGCTCTTATGAGGTTTGCGTTCATCTTTTTTTGTTGGAGCGACTGTCGCTCGAGTCGCGGTGGCTGCCATTGCTAAACTGCTCTGGGGACCAGTGTAGCAACTCGCAGCTGCTGCGACTGAATGCGCAGACGGCAGTGGCATACGGGGCGTTAGTGCCGTTCTATAGCAAAACAATGGAGGGAAAATCTGATCCGATATTGAGTTTTTCCAGTGATGATGAAGACCATGAGTTAGTTGCAGCCGTGGCTAGCATCCCAATTTTGTATGACTAGAAAACCCCATTGTCAGGGCTGTACCCAGCTTTGGCAGGCCCCGGTAGAGATATTAGGCCGGGCCCCTCATGTCCTGGTACTGCACCCGTTCCACTCAAAGCCGTAGCTGATTTCCACCGGCAAGATTTCCGGCTCGTCAAAAGTGGTGACCTTTTTTTTTACTCCCACGTGTCCTTTTTCGGGGGGGGGTGTTCACTATTTTGGGGGGTTAACAAAATAAAATAAAGATAAAAACAAAAATGGATAACAAAAATTTTTTGTTATCCATGCTGAAATTGTTTCTCGTAAAATGTTATCAGTTACATTATGGCCTATAACCTATTTCATACTATACTGTATATGTAAAATAACATAAACAGTGTTTAGGCCTAAGCTTATACAAACACCATTGTTTATTAATAATAATCTTTTTATTGTCAGTCCAGAACTTATATTGATTTCCAATTTTTAAAAAAACTTTTAATTTCATAGTTTAAAAAGTTGTTGATAAAGTTTTGCAAAAGAAGAATTAAAAATGGGCCCTACAGGTTATATTTAGTTTTTCAAATTATTTGTGAACTCAAAAAAATGCAAAACCGTCACAAACACAGATTACAAAAGAAAACTCAAATGTATTAAATTTAAAAATTGGAATTACAGTTCTTCTCAGATATAGGCTACTTTCAGCCCTTTTTACTGTGTTGTGTCTTTCCTGATTACTTCTTTAACTTCGGCATGGCCAACACATCCAATATGACCTCATTTTCCAACTCCTCACAAAGAAGGTAATTCACAAGTTGTGTTCCACGACTCTGCTAACCAATGCATGCTAACGCTAGTGTAGAGTAGAATCAGGTTGAAAAATTGCATAGCGGCTGAAAACCAGTCGCTCCAACGAAAACGGCTCCCGCGACAGCGACGATCGCGGAGAGTCAGTCGCAAGAGTCGTCCAACGAAAACAACCCTTGAGCCAGACAAACCAGTCAATTCAACTTTTAAGATTCAATAAGAAATAAATCATGAAACATTTTACCTAACTCATTTATATTTAACATTACACATTAATACTAACGTTAACTCAAACAGATTATTTATAGTTTGATTATTTCATAATTAGGCCTACCAGGTTACCTTCATTAAAACTTAAAATTATTAAAAATACTGCAATGTAAAGCAAATTTACAGAAAATACAAAAAAAGACTTCCGTGCACATATTAAAAAACAACTATAGAGTTACTTCTTTAATATACAAATTTCAAACTTATATTTAACTTTTTTTTTATTCCATGGAACGTAATTGGAATTAAAGTTTTTCTTTTACGTTTGTATAAATGAATAAACTTAACATCAAACCTTTTTATTGTAAGATACTTTTTTAGTATTTGTTTATAAAATAATAATGAAAACCCTACATGAAGTGACCTGTTAACTTACACCTTTCCAGAAATGTTCTTTCAATCATTTATTCTATTCCTGTTGACATCAAAAGTTTATATTGTTTAAAGTTAAAGTTTATCAAAAATCGGAGTTTATATTGTAGAACAAATACCTACACAGTGTTTGGAAATTCATATAAAAAAGTTGTATAAAGATATAATCACCAAGTGTTAAAAATTATTCAAAGGTTACTAGCAAATGCTCTATTTTTAATTGTCATTACTTTGTTATGAAGCAATCGCTACCATTTTTAAAGTTTTAAGTGGTAATCGCTCAGACAAATTTGAAAACCAGCCCATCAGACCACCGGAAGGGGGGGGGGAGTACAGGGGCATAAACTCCCCAAAATAGGGTTTTTGGTTTTTTATGTATAAAAATGATCAAATTTATTACGTTATTCTTATAGAGGAAAATAAAAAAGTCATAGGCCTATATCCCTTGTTAGGTTAAAAAATTATTGTAAGCATTATAAATAATTAATTGTGGAGTGTGCAGGTCTGTTGCAATGGAGGTATTTAACCGTATTGCCCATCATGTTCTGACAGTTACAGCATGTGTCCACCCGTGCTGGGCACTTTTTGAAGTGTCTAATAAGTGGATACGATATATAAGATTTCAACTATAACTAAGTTAATATTAGGTACAATAACATCTACAATCGCTCACTGTTAAGGTATTTGACATGTGGTTTGAAGAGAGGGTTTTCAGTAACTATTATTATTTTGTTGAAGAGTAATTACACTCTACTGTGGCTCAACCTGGCGCTGTTTTTAATTTTTGAAGGTTGTTTGAATAACCTGGTAATCCAAAAGTATGATCAATCCAAAGAGCAGTCAGAATGGGATCTTTTTACTGATTAAGGGTAAAAGTCGGATGTAACTTTGCTAAAAACGTAAAACAGCCATTAAATTAAATAGTATGTAAATGGCAAAAGTAACTCATGAAAGACCATTATGCTGGTTTTAGCAATCACAGGTATAAAAAACGAGGGCAACTCTGTGAATAAATTTGCAAAATAAACAAACCGCCACAAAATTCAAGCGTACATATTAACCACATGTTAGTTAACAGCTGCAGTAATATTGTTCATTATGTTATTCATTGTTTTTTATAATTATCTTCAACGTCGTATTGATTCCAATAGATACGAAATGTTGAAATATTTGTTAATCCAAAATGAGCCTGGCCAATCATTTAGGATTACTAAGAATCCACTGAATCTATGTATGTTTGTTTTGAAGTTACAGGCTTTTCTTGGTTACTGTTTGTACATTTCACAAACGCTGGCTTGATTTGTGCTGCTTTAACTCTTCCAGTCATAAACAGGCAATCTTAGTTTACAGTTCTGTTGACACAACTAGATATTCACATTTAATTTGGATCTTAGAAATAACTCCCAAAGTTATTTTTAATCAGAGATGCTTATGAAGAATTACATAACAATATAAATTAATAATGTACTTGAATCTTTAAATTCACTGTATTGTTTTTAAAGGACATCATTATATTAAAGATGAAAACTGAACGTTTTCAATACTAAAAATGGTGGTACAAAACTATTGATTTTTTAGTTAATATATATCTGTAGTTAATATATATATATATATATATATATGTATATTCAAGGTTTTTGAGGCTATTTTGCATTCTAGATTATTTTTTCATGTCAAAAGTTTCATCAGCACACAACAACATGGCAGATCCATCACCACTAATTTGTTACAATTTTTTGAATATTGCTTGTCTATGATGGATTCTAGTCATCAGGTTGATGTAATTTACACTGATTTCGAAAAGGCATTTAACAAGGTTAATCATTTGACATTGCTCTCAAAACTGAACTAATAAGGTTTGTTTAACCCGCTAGCTAAATTTTTTTTTTCATATCTGTGTAATAGATTTCAATATGTTTCATTTAATGGTTTTTCATGTGATGAGTTCTGTGTGCTCTCAGGAGTTCCTCAAGGATCGAACCTCGGCCCGCTTCTTTTAACTATATTTATAAATAATATTTCCGAATGCATCTTGAATTGTGAATTTCTTCTCTATGCAGATGATCTAAAACTTTAAAAGACCGTTGATAGTATCTCTGATTGCCTCAAAATATAAGAGGATACTGATCGTCTTTTATCTTGGAGTGATCATCATTTAAAATTTCATGTTAACAAGTGTTTTGTTATGTCCTATACCAAGAAAACCTATGTCAATAAAATTCTGTTTGATTATATCATGAGAGGGAAAACTATCTCGATCAAATCAAATATCAAGGATCTTGGAATTACTTTTGACCCAAAACTTTCCTTCACTCACCACATCACGTCTATCTGTAAGTCTGCATTTTCAATTCTTGGCTTCATTCGCAGGGCGAGTAACTTTTTAAGAAGTACTCATCTTTTGAAACTACTATTTTGTTTGTTAGTGAGATCCAAATTGGAGTTCGGCTTTGTAGTCTGAAACTCGCATCAATTTTATCTTTCCGAAGCAATTGAGAGTGTTCAAAAGAAGTTTCTCAGATTCCTGTACTTTAGAGAGTTTGGACATTACACCACGGATGTCCCTTACTCGGAGCTGTTGTCAGTTTTCGAGCTTGATCCTCAGATAAGCGGCGGCGTGTGTCGGTGTTGGTGTGCCTGCATAAGCTGGCGAGTGGAGCGCTGGACTGCGGTGCTCTGTTATCGCAACTTAAATTCAGTGTGCCTCGTCGGAATTCCCGTTGTCGTTTCCTGCTCACCCCCTACTACTCTCGAACAAACCTGGCGTTTTCTCACCAATGAATGCAATGTCTCGAAATTTTAATTCAATTGCTCCAAATGTAGAAATAGATTTATTTAATAATTCATTATCAGTGTTTCGTAATCTAGTCCAAGATTTATTACCGGCATAAATTAAGACACGCTGTTTTAATTAAATTTTATTTTTTCAACCTTTATACATATCTAAAATTATTTATTTTTAATATTATAATATCCATGGTTTTAAATTTATTTTTGCATGTTGACTATTAATAATATTTATCCTTGTTAATACTTTAAATATTTATTTGATTGCTTCTCCTTAATTTAGATGTATTTGTCATTCCAGAGTAAAGTGTATTTATTTTACTGTATGTAGTGCATGAGGACACAGTGAATTGGTGGACTGGCATGTTCAAAAATTATTTGTAAATGAATGCTGCAATGTAATTGGGTGTGTGCCTGTTTTGTAGTATTTGCAATTAAATAAATAAATAAATAAATAAGATAAATAAATATCCCAAGTAATATTATTTGAAGCCAAAAATAATATCAGCTTTAAAACAAAAAATAAATAGAAATACCTTTTCTATCTTGTAGCCTAAGGCCTGTAGATTAGAAGAGAAAAATAATACTATTATACTATCAGGTTACCTAACTCCAAAGGGATATTCTTTTTTGGAATTTATTTTTTTAGACCCAATTTACATTTCTAAGCAAGCTCTAATAGCCTATTGGGTAAAAAATGTAGCCTAAATGAGCATCAGAATTATGCTTCCACTGATCGGTCAAGATTTAAAACTTTTGTCCCAACTGAAGGTTGGGTTTCCAGTCTACAAAAGACGTCACGATTTGTTCACATTTTTTACTTCGATAACTTGAGTACTGCTATTCTTATTGTCTCTTCTTTTTTACGGACCTTGCTTGAAGTCTAACTTTTCATCCCTCCTCATTATCAGAAAATCTTATATCTGTACGACCTCCCTGAGACCTAACCTAGAGATCTTGGCAAAGGTGGCCATTTTTTTATAGAAAAATAAGTTTTGGAAATTACATTTTGGATCCTTTTAACTTCCTTAATGCTTTCGTAGTCCTTTTTTCTCCTTTATGCAGCCTTTCTATAGCGTGCGGCCCTAAGCCCGGGCAGGCTTGGTGGGCCTAGTGGTAAATACGGCACTGTTCCTCTTGGACTCAAATTGCTACTAAACACCATTCAACAACCTAACAACCGTAATTGAACCTAATCTCAAAGTTATGTAATATGTAACAGTTTCAGAAAAATTACGTAGGTTTTCAAATAAAAGGTGATGAAACTTGATCGATAAGTATGGCCCTAAAAATTGGTTTTACAAGTTTTGATATACCTACAGTAGTTTTAAAAATTGTAATTGTGCAAGCGAATCAAGGTAAGAAATACTGCAGCCCAGTAGTAATAGAATCAGTAGTCTTTCAGTCAGTACTGAAAACAACTACTAGCCAGAACCCGGATTCCAACACTTGACATTTCAGGCCATGATTCCTTAGGCTGGCTCGCTGACACTCGGTCATTGATTCACTAAAGGATTTGGGTTTGGTAACCCAATTTGGACGGACCAAATCAACATTTACATATCTGAAACCTAACTACAAACAACATGTCAAAACAAATTCATCCTTGTAGAGATCTGAGCACAACCATATGGATTTCAAGCTCAGTGACTACCAATAATTAGAATATATTGTAATAACCATCTTCAAGTTAAAATGAATCAGATAAATTCAAGGTGAAGTTAACCAAGTTAGTAAAAGAGCTGAACTCACCCTTGGCTAGGATTGAACCAACAACGTTTAACACTCTGGGCCAGCACTGTCCCACTGAGCTACCTTCTGGATTGCATGAAAGCAATAAAAACGACCAATTTGTGTTTAGTTGAAGTTATTTCACTCATTACATTTTAATTTCGCTTGTCAAATAATTATTTTTTATCACAATACCTTGGCCAGGCAGGAAAACATTGAGTAGGCAGCACGTCTGAATTTTAGTAAGCTGCGTGCACTATGATTCACTACACTTGAAGATGGATGTTGCAATATGTCCGAGACATAGGTGTAGTCACTTAGCTGGAAATTGACGAGGAGGAGTCTGGAAACTCTCTACAAGCATGGACTAGGAATTGTGGAAGCCTACACAACAATACCTCGATGTCTCCCAGAGGGTCCGTGACGCTCTTCCACAGTTCACCATCGTCCGAGTACTGTACGATGTACTCGGTGACGTACTCTAGTGTGCTGTCCCGCCCTTGCGTCGCCACCGACACTATCTCCTTGCGCTCGTCAAAATTTATCGTCAGGAAGTGATAATACGTGTTATTGACTGGGGTCCAAGCCGAGTCCCCTGCCCCCACCAAGGAAGGTTAGGTTAGTCGTTGTGTCTGAGCAGGTAGAAAGTCTTCTTGGAGGGACGTGTTTGATTACTGGTGAATGGAGTTAAAATTTTAGACAGTCACTATTTGCTAATCTGTAATATTATGAAAAGGAGGTAGTATTTGTCTGTTTGATCCAGGAAAATGTTAAAGTTACTGAACTGATCAAGCTGAAATTTAGGCTTAGGTTTTTTATTGAAAATTTAAATTAGGCTAATTTATTCCATATTTTGACCCACTTGGGTCCCTCCAAGAAGATGCTCTTTCTTACTGCTCAAACAGAAATAAGATTAGTTAAAAGTAAAGAACAAGCAGTGTTCAGAAATCATGCTTGGACAATATACCCCAGGAAGCATAACATTTAATCCCAGATTTAATTAATAAACCCAACTGGACTGGATTCCACAAACCCAATGTACAAGAAGCGTGACTACTTGCACACTTGAGTTTATGTATCTTTATTCACAATTTTTCACTAAATATCACTTAACTTACCTGTAATAACCTGACAAAAGATAATTGTCAAAGAATAATACTTCAGATCACTGATCACCCCAGTTGTATACAGAGTTGCATGTGATGAGAATCTTATTCACAAATCAGAGTGAAATTTGATGTTTAATGAGTATTTCTAATAATTTTTTTTATTTTTTTATTTTAAGACAAAGAAGTTTTTACCATAGTCAAGCACTGTTTCTTCTAAGTTGGTGGTGTAATTAACTGTATGAAAGAATTATAATACCCCAGGTTGCACTGCAGTAATTATTTATGCTTCAAGGCAGGCATTGGCTAATTACTCTTTTAACACCCTAAACATAGGATAAGTGAAATTATTTTAAGTTAGGTTTAGTGATAGGGGTTTGAAATGAGTTAAGCAATGTTTGGTTAGGTTTAAGAGACATGTTACAATCCTATGAACCTTTCTTAACTTGATTAACATTTATAAACCAATCAGGGTGTAACCTAACATAACATTCCATAGGTAACATAACTTTACAAAACCAAACCTCACCTAAACTAATATGCAATTCTTAATCCATCCTATTTCAATGAAATCATCAGTTGTGGGCAAATAACGGAATTAGACCTAGTTTTGATTGACAATAAATTTTTTTCTATTTTCATAACTAACTACCACATATATGCAGGTTCATCACCAAAGATGTCCGTGAGTTCAAACTTAATAAAAAAATGCCCTATAAGTCGTAAAACATTCAGAGATACATTAAAACATGCAGAAAATCATAAACTTAGGTGACATACCCAAGATGTTTCTATGTGAGCTTCCCCAGTGGCACGACAGATATCCAAACAATAGTTAATCTCCCATTTTCGCTGAATAATTTCAGGAATTAAAGCTTCAATGGCTGCTAAGATTCTTTCTTGCAAGCGATGTAGATAGCGGATTTTCTCAGAATGAACGCTATTGGACTTTTTTTATGGGGGTTACTGCGAGGCCGTTATCGCGCTGGGCCCGGCTTGACCACCGATCTCTACACTACTCCCCCCCCTCCCAACAACGCTCAATCTGCTTAATTCAACTGCATCACAATTTAACTCCGGACACTCATTGCAAACAATTCCAATTTGAATTTCATCACAAAATAAAAATAAGTTTCCATTTTTTATTATTCCGTAATTTTTATTTGGCCTCTGATTTGCAATGGGTCTACACACAGGCTACTCGCCCATGTAGATAGCCTCTTCCTATGTTTAATATGTGGAATTGTACTTATTTAATATTTTTGGAAATAAAGTTTATTTCATTTCATTACTTTAAGAACATCACTTATTCTGAGGAAATCCACAATCTACATCACTTGTGAGAAAGAATTTGAGGAGAAATTATATAATATACAGTTAGGAAGCTATTTTAACCCAGAACCAAGACTCCAAACTAAATTAGGAATTAGTGTGAAAACTTTTTTTAATACGTAAATGTTTATTTCAATGTAGATGGTCGAGTTGAGATGGTCTGGTCGCCACAAATCTTTCCAACTGAGACTCCTGAAACGATTCAGCAAAAATGGCAGGAGGTTAAATATCGCTTAGACATCTATCGTGCCACTGGTGGAGCTCACACAGAACCATATTAGTATGCAACAAAAATTTATGAGTTTCTACATGTTTTAATGCATCTCTGGATATTTTACCTTTTCTACTGTACAGCAATTTTTTACTAAGCTTTGATAAATCATGGACACCTTTTCCAATGACCCTGTATTTTAAAAAGGGTAGACGCTTAGTCTAGATGTGTTTCTATAAAAAAAATATTAAGTCAACTAACCAGATGGAAGCTTACTGATGAATAGGTTTGTATGTATAATATTATGTACTTTAGATCAGTGTTGAAAACAAGAATATATTTTTCTGAAAATTTTAATCATAACATATTATCTATGTTTAATGATAAGGTTTGATTCAGACATAATTCATCCTAGGCCTATTGTAAATGTATTTTCAAATATTTTTAACTGTACATATTTAAGAAAAGCTTTGATCATAAATTGTAGTGTCGTCTTTTTTTAGTTAAAAAAGAAGAAAATACGCAGGTATAATAATTAGGGGTGTGCAGGTACGCGAGAACGAGCTTTTTTCGAGCCGGGTATACACTACTCGACTCGACTTACTGCAAAATACTCAAAAGTTTGGGTCGAGTAGGTACTCCCGCCATTTACCCAAAATCAGTACATGCGAAAGAAAATTATGGTAATGTTTCATAATGTCAATCCATCTTTAATTTACTTAACTAAAAACCTCGTTTGTTATACTTAAAGTAGAGAGAGCTAGAGTTTTTTTTGAGTTATTAAAGATACATTTAGATCAGCCAGAATTGCTTGACATTTTGTGTTCCAGAAAATTATCTTAAAAACGGTTTATTTTGCATATTTTAAATCCATTTTAGATATGGCCTGGTTTTGTATGGAGTTCTAAAGTCAGTGATTTATCAATTCTCCAGAAAAAAGCAAATAGGGTAATAATTAAATCAGAAGCAAGAACTCACAGCAGGTCTTTATTTGTTCAACTAGAAATGAAATCAACTATTAACCTTTATATTTTCGATCTAGTATCTTTTGTTTTTAAATCAGAACTTGGTTATACCTGTTCATATTTTACATAACTATAAAGACAAGGCAGCAATTGAATTTGACAGGTTAAGCTGTGATGATGGTTTGATGTTTCATGTGAAAGATTCGTATCTCTGAAAAAATCTCTAATTTTAGTAATATATGATCAAATTTGTTGGCTTCAAAATTTAACATTGCTTGGACTATCTATTTTTTTCTTTATAATCAATGGTTTAAGTGAAAAGTTTCCTTTCTGTTTTTGGTAGTATTCATTTGTATATTATCTACTCTTAGTTCAGTAACTCTATAAAGTTTATTTGTTTAAAATTGTAATTTGTATTTGAATTTTTGAAATGACGATTAAGAAACACGATGACTACTACATTATAATCTTAAAAAAAACTCGAAAAAAGCTTGTAAGTGAGTATTTTTCAAAACTCGACTCGACTTCAAAAATCACTCCTTGCACACCCCTAATAATATTATATGAAAAATGGAGTTGAAGAAGAAAAAGTCAATTCTACCAACTACCTAACAATTCACTTGCTCAGAATAAGCAACAAATACCAAAAAGAGTAATCATTTCTTATTTAAGTGACAAAAATGACTGTAGCTAGTCACTACACCAAAGCTGCCAGATTTGAGAGGTCAACAGACAATAACAATTATCACTATGACCTTTGCATAAACAAATAAAAAAAGGGATGAACTCTTTCAGTGTTAGTTAGATCAGTTTCATGCCAGTGAGATAGAGGGAAGAATCCAGATGGCAACAAGATATAGAAATGAGATTGTAAATTCATGCAAAGGGAAATCCAGCAAACACCAACTTATAAATATGAGATCATAAATTCATGCAAATAAGTCTATGCGTTGTTAATCTTGTCCCAGAACCATCATCCTCAAGAGTGTAGAAACGACATCGAAGACGGATCAACCAGTGTTTCAGACCTGAATTAAATTTTTCTCGTTACATTTTTATATAGATATAATATCTTCAAATATTGTATCCAACATGTAACTAACGGGATTGAGGGTTTATGATGTAAATACTTTTAATCACCACAAGGCAACAGGTCTCTAAAGTGAACTAACAAAAAAGCTAAGGGGGGCAAAAACAGTGGTCGTGTTGATTCATTTATTACCAGACTGGCTAGACCATGACCTGGCCTAAAGAGGCCATGAAATGTATAAAATAAGTTTTTTTCTGTTTTAGATACATTATTAGTCCATTACTAGAGAGGAACATTTGAGACGTGGTGGAGGAACAGATTTTCTTAGGGGAAGTACTTTTTTTTGCCAAACAAAGTTTCGTTATGCTGATATACTGAGAAATCCAGCTAAAGAAGGTCTGCTGAAAAGCTAAGGGGTCATTCCGATAGTTCGTGAATTTGGGGAGATGGGGAGAGAGTAATAGAAAAACTGAGAGGCCTTTGGTTCCAAGGCTAATTAGGTATAGGGCACAAATAAGAAGGATAAAATTTCTCTTTACAGTCGAACCTGATTAATTTGAAATTTTATTATTGGATTTCTTATTTGATTCGATTATTTCTTCAGGTCACTGGCATTTCTTATGTTAGCAATGCCAAAGAATCGTGGACAATAACAAATAAAAACTCAATATGTTCATTCCTCATAACGTATGAGGATTTAAATTTGTAAAACCACTATATTGAGTTTATTTTTCGAAAAGTGACCAATTGTCTGCCAGCATAGGTCTGGACACTGGTAGATCCGCGACAGTCGGCCGCCACCGCTGCACCTTGACGTTGCCGCCGGGCTCCTTGTAGTCCGCGTAGTCCAGCCCGTTGCTGCCGTAGCTCACCGCGTACTCCATCACATACTCGCTCGAATGCGGCCGGCCCTGCGTCTGTATCCTCATCACCCTCATCGTCTGTCCGAGGTCCATGATCAGGTGTTGCTCAAAGTCTGAGCTAGAAGCCGTCCAGGTGCTGCCACCTACGTCATTTCATGCACTAGGCTAACACTCACTAGGCTAACGACACTCTGTCAGCCTGGACTGTCTTTGTTTCATTTTAATTGATTGTTTTGTTGTAACTTCTTGTAACTTCTTTCTTTCCTATTTTTTCATCAAAAACCCTTTAAAACCCCGGGTTACTCAAAAGGTTACAAAACTAACAAGCAGCATTTTGTTTCCATGGATGAAATTGACTGATGATTGGAACAACCGATAGGGCAGTTTTTTATTATTTTTAATACGTTATGTTCTATCTGGGCTGCTTAAAAGCTTGTAATGGAGCTGTTTATTAAATTAAATGGCTGCTGACTCACGGTGTGGAAAAATGAGTTTTTGATTTTGAAGCTACTCAATTCAAAACCATTGTGAATTTCCATGAAACTCCTGATCAAATTTGTTGTGTAAATGTGAATATTTATAATTTGAACATACAAAACATTCCTTATTGTATTTGTAAACCTTCCTAGGGTAAAGAAGTTAATGTTTTCCATGAAAGGAACAGAAAGTTAATCTATGAAAGAACCTGAATATGAGGATATAAGTTTTACGATAAATAATTAATTAGTAATATTGTACCAAACATTTATCTCATTTTTCATTTTATCTTTTTAGGCTTATTGTATTAAAAAAAATTTCACCCTTTCGTTATACAAAACAACATTATTCCCACAATATATCATAAACAAAATATTGTGTTTTCAACAAAAACAGTCCAGATATCTAATACACATGACAATAAACAAGCAAAAAATAAATTTGCCAAATGAGCATTCAGCCTAAAGAATATCACAACAAAACACTCAATAATTAAAACAAAAATGTAGGTACCATGAATAAAAATAAATAAAATATGAGTGATTTTATTAAATCTGCATGCTTTTGTTTCATGCTTAAAAACACACTTGATAGCTACATGAGGAAAATAAAATTTCTGATTTGAACAACTAATTGTAAACAGTAAATTTATGAAGCCTTAATCTAAGAGATGATGGTACAAACACAAAACAACAGAATACCAAACCCATCAGAACAACAATGAATTTGGAAAAAAAACGACATCCATTTTTGAAAAAAAAACCGGTTTTGAGACGTGAGTGCTAAAGGCTCTTCTAGTAGGTTACTGCATAATTTTAAATGTGTTTTTACACCTTAATTTCAATATTTAGCACAAATTAAAACCATTTCTTAGATGAAAACTCAAAATTATTTAGAAATAGTTTTCATATTGTTACTTCAACCACAAAAAAGTTAAACACAATTAGTTTTTAAAGTATCTATTTTAATACAACTTTTTTGAACCATTCTTTATGTTTATGTTTATTCAAAAGCTATCAGCTATCTTTATGTCTATTTATCAGTATTGAAAACAAGTAAGTTCTGAGATAGAGTTCCTAAGTCATTTGATTTTAATATAACTTTTTAAATCCAATTTGAACCTTTTCAAAATTGAAAAGTTTTTTTAGTAATATTTAATATCATGTGTGATGAAAAAATACTACCAAAACATTGTTTAATGTTTTTTATTTGTTTTAAAATATTTGCAAATTTTTTATTTAATTCAAAGTTTAACCAAATACTAAATATTGGGCTTACAGTTTTTAAAATACATAGGCCTATTGTTAAACTTCAAGCACTATATTTAGAAACAGAGAGTACTTGGAATTGGGTGTTTATATAATGCAGACCAAGGCATTAAATGGCTTCCTCCTGTAAACTAATAACAATAGTCTTTGGCTCAGACAGCTAGAACTAATAAGATCACTATAAATTTGATTTTCTATTCAGTCAGGTAAAAAATTGATTATTTCCCTTGAGCAACTCTGGATACTTAACAGGGGTTTCCTTATAATTTTTCCTTTTGAATATCAATATCAGACACTGATAGTAATGTTTTATTCAGTTCTTGAATGGAAATATTTAGCATGCAAAGTAACAAATATTTTTGTTCTATAGATCTTTTCCTTGAAAAAAAAAACTATTTATTATTGTAATTTATGCTTACTTGTTTTATTGGTAGGCCTAATGTTCCATTAGCAACTTGTTAAGTATTGTGTAACAATTTTGAATTCTCCTCTGTCATTAATCTCATATTTATCTCTTTTATTACTTTTTACTCTTTTAATACTTAAAAAAGTATTAGTAACGAAAATACAAACAAAAATTCTGTAAATTCAGATACAAATTGAATCCGAATTGTGACCTCAAGTTCATGCAATGTTGCATGTCCTCATTAGCATTAGAGAGTCAAGTTAAGCTCCAGCATTTCAATTCTGATGAAACTTTATTTTGGCAGACAGGACTTTAATCAACACACAGAAGCACAACTCATAATTATTATCATTAATATGTAATATTCTAGGTCTGTTTATATAAACAATTTTGATAAAATGTTATATCTAGGGATGTGTTATATCGAGGTTCTTTTCAGCGAATTTCGCCTAAGGGGAATAAGCAAATTTCCCCTATAGGCAAGAAGCTATTAGGCCTACTGTAGGTCTCATGGTAAGACCTAAGTCCAAGACCATGATAACTTTTTGTTTTGGGGCCAGTGTATGTTTCCTCCCAAACATCCATAAAGACTAAGTAAACAATTACTTGTTCCATAATTCAATCACACTAAGTCATAAAATTGGAAGGCAGAAGGGTCTTGAAGGTCAACCAACAAGTATATATAAATTACCAATGGCAGTGCAGTGAATCAACGGATGGTCGGAGGGGAGCACCCAGGTGCATACAGGATGTGGTTTATCCCCCCTCCCATTGTATCATGAATGCCCCCATCTCACTCCCTACCTGATACTGATACTCTACACCGTACTCTATATTCTGATACCCTACTGCTATGAAGACATCACATTATTTAAATTATCACCTTTAGAAATTTAGAAAAGCATGTTTAGAACAAGAATCCTTAACAAAGAAAAAGGTTCCCTCCAAACCCCCTTTGAAAAAAAATTTGCAGAAGTTTGAATTAAATAAATGAAATGATATTCTTATTTTTCCCCTCAGGACAAAAATCAATTACAAGGACGCAACCAAAATCGAATATGTTCATTTATGACTTGGTTTATACAAAGTTAAAAATTTATTTTGCCATGAAACTTTAATTTATAGAGCTTAATGGATTGTAAAATACATTCATTTAATGAATGGATGAAGATGAGAACATGCTTTCAAGAGCTTTTCATTTGTTTAATTATTCTAACATTTGTTAATCACCGTGCATAATTAAACTAAAAGCCTATCAAGGCAACCAAACATTATAAAATTAAAAATTGGGATTGTAATTTAAAAACAGAACATATGAGTTATTAGTACTTGTAATAATGTATCTTGCTGTTAATATATATTTGGACAATCATAATAGTAATGATTTTTTACTATCCTTAATCAAAATCTCCATGGTCATTAGTATTAAATTTTGAAGCCGCACAAAACCCCATTTATTTTTAATAAATTTCCCCTATAGGGAAGAAGTTGTTACCGTAGGTCTCATGGTAAGACAGAACATGTACATTTTAAGGTGAGAGCACAGAAAACTAAAACAATTTATATGTAAATAACTGTACATGCAACAGTTATTTACATACAAATTTACACTTTTTTTCTTTCATGGACGATAACTCTTGTAAAAGTAGTTTGGTTACATTTAAACCTAGTGAATATATTAAAAACATAATCTAATTGGACCAGTTAAAAAATTAGCCAGATCGGTCAATTCTAGAGGGGTTAAAGGATTAATATTTGAAAGAGATTTCTCTTAGAAATTTTTTTTTCAAAAATGGGTGTTTTGGCATTTTCACAAGTAAAAGGTAGTATGTTTGAATTTTATGTTTCATATTTCAGTTTACCTCACAAAAATGAACAATTTAGTTTTTTAATCATTACTGTATGTCACACAGTCAGTGAGTTGGAGTAATATATTACTTTACTTAAATTTTATGGATCAATCATTGACAGATCACAAAATCCCCCCCTTAATGCAGTTGTTACAATTGGCCGACGTGGCTAATTGTTTTAACTGGCCTAATTGTATCACATGTTTAAAATATATTCACCAAGTTTGAATGTAATCAAACTATTTTTACAAGAGTTATCTTCAATAATTGAAAAAGTATAAATTTATATATGTAAATAACTGTATATGTATATGCGTGTGTAAAATAATTTGAACAGATGGTCTTTTTGGGGTCTGGGGACATCAAAATGAAAAGTTATAGTAGCCTTGTGGCCTAAATTTTACTATAGGCCTAACTCATACTGGAATAGTTTATTCTTTATAGGAAAATTAGCTCATATGGAAAATATCATCAATTTTCAATTTGCATCCCTGGCCATAGGCTTTCTCACAGAGATAAAAACAAACAAGTATTGTATATTTTATGTACCTTCTTTTTGTTAATCAACGTTTATCACATAAAATTGACAGTTTGAATTTTAAGTAAAAATACGTAGAAAAATCAGATGTTTGCCTTATTTTGCATTTTTTACAATGTTCCGTCACAAAATTTTGCTAAAAAAACAACGGTTTTGGATTCAGAGTCCCAAAAAACTTAAGAAACAACAAAAATCAAACTTAACCCAAAACTTTCCCGTGAAGGGGTTTTTTGAAGAAAATTTTACTGGACTACTTGTACATAAATTAAGTAACAATAATATCCAACTTCTAGCAACATATTTAAGTTTTTTGAGGGGTTAATCATATTTACGTAAATTCGACATAGACTGTGAATTTATCCGACTCAATGAAACTTGGGTGCAACCCAGAGTACGCTTGAAAGACAGAAGTCCTATATTTGATCAATATCCAGGACTGTACCAGTCACTGCTGCCATCGGCATCATATCAGTGCTAAAATAAATTAGGCCTACTTTGTTTATATCCGCCCGACATGCAACCCCTTCTTCAATATTGGATGCCTGCCAGTCAAAACTACTTATTCGTAACCACCCCTCACAGAATGAAGGTTTAGGAGCAGGCCCCTAAACCTCAAGAGGGCCCCCCCCCCCAAAGGGGGGGGAGGGGGGGGGTTTTTTTTGGTTTTCTCAAGAGTGTTCAACAATAAACTACATATTTTGTATTTGGCAGTTGTTTTGCCACAAGTTACTTGAAATAACTTTAAGTCTTAAATCATAATCGGGATGATTTTGTAAAATAATTCAACTCACAGAATAAATGTTCCAAAATTTACTATCATATGATTGAATAAAAATAACAAAATTGCTACCTTTCCTTCATGAAAAAAAAAAACATTAATTAACACAGAAAGCCCGGGTACCAAAGTTTGTTTGGCCTATTTGCAGCTTACTTACATTCCAAACCATATTGGAAAGAGCCCTTTAAAACATTTTGAAAAATGTATAATTTGTCCGATTAGGCTACAGAATTATCGATCTATGGCCTTCTAAAAATTACTTATTTAGGCGTTTTTTCAAGTTTTTGGCTTGTATTAAGTCTAGAATTTTGAGGTGTATTTGAACAAATTATAACATTGTTCAAACAGTTTTAAAAAGCTCTCTGCATTTTTCATGGCAAAACTTTTGTACGATTATCAATGTCCAGCATAAACCAAATTACGATTAGGCCTATTTACTAATTTTCTTATGGAGTTTTACATGTTAAACTTCAAGGTCATTGCGCGATCAGAAGATTTTATATAATTTTGTTAAAGTTATTATTTCAGTATTCTACATAATATTTTGCAACTTTTGAGACCTATTGCGATTAAAAATTCCAAAATTTTGTTTTTTCGCACCACCCTACTGTATACCTACTCCACTACATATGGAGCCAATTGTAACGTAACGAAAGCATTATTTCCAAAACTTAAACATTAATAGTTTCAAATGGTAACTTTAAATATATACTCATGAAAATACAACTTGTATAATGGGTTGAAATATAAAATTTAAAAAGTATCAGAAAACAGTTGTTTCACTATAAGTACCAGAACGATGCATCCAAGGGGTTTAGATGGTTATCCTGCCCTGCCCCTACCACAATTAAAAACATCCTTATATTCAGATGCTTACTTTAATGTTCGGAAGGGTTTTGAAGGTAACTTTTGACCACACAATAATAAATTTTGTACATTAAAACTGCTTATAGATTTTAGGCTAACAGTATGTATTTTTTATATTTTAATTAACTAAAAATGTTTTAGAAATTTAGAATGTAGCTTTATAGGTTCAACAAATTATAATAGAGGTACAAGGAATGAACAAACCCCCCTTTTACAATGACTAAACACTTCATGCAGTGCTCAGATTGTGATGTTGGCTACACAGACTGAGACAGAACGCAAACTTTTTAACACTATTACAATACCAAATTATAGACACAGGACACAATTTTACACCAAAATAGATTAGTTGCTTCGCTTTCTTTCAACATGTATCAATGTGTTTTCAGAAGGATTCACACTAACATTTAAATATAGGCCAAATCATTTTATCTAGGCCTAATATTTATTTAAAAGCTTGTCATCGAGGACAGTGAAGATTAATGACTTCAGGATAGGAAAATTTTCGATAGGCCTAAACAAACAAATTTCAATGAACTACTGATGATAGCAAAAGACTCAATAGAACAGATTGAGCGACGAAAAAGTAATAAATAAGCCCTATACAGTTGTATGACCCTTATATGTATGTGACAAAAAAATACCTCAATAGCCATAAAAGGTTTGAAAATTTACTTTTTGTCTGACAGCAGACGAAACAGTAACTACACATCATACACTAAATATCGATGTTTTTGTAATGCATTAGTTTTTAAAGGTTAAGTAACAAGTTTACATAATGTTTTAAACTTGAAAAGGAAACAGAGAGTTTTATTTTTCCAATGATTTAGTTGTAGGGTATTCAATAGTACAAACTCTGCTTTCTTGTATTCATCTTGACAAAACCGGGAACCTCTAAAATAGGTGTTTGCCAGTTATTTGAGATAATTTATCACCAAAACCAATGCCGGGACAGCATTACTGCATCATGACACCACTGTTGCAAAAACGTGAAAGATAATGTTGTCTGAGGTACAGTTGTACAATATTCTTTAGAAATAAATTTAATGTCTGAGGTACAGTTGTACCATATTCTTTAGAAATAAATTGATAAAAACTATATACATCATACTACACAGTTTGGAACATACCATTCAGTCTTGCGTTTTTAGGTCCTCGTTCTCTTAAAGATGAAGTTGCTGAAAGAACAGCTCTGTCCAGGAGTGGCTCATTGCATTCATATTCTGAAAAAAAATAGATTCTATATCCCCAATATCATATAAACAGGTAATAGCCAGACTACTCAGTAAAACATAACATGGGTTTTTTGTTTGTTTTTAAAACAAACAATTTCACGGGAAACCTTGTAGGTCTTCTTAGACCAACATTAGAATAGGGTACCAGTATGGTAGGCCCTAATGCAATATAAGCTCAAGAAGACTTCAAACAAGAAGACAATAAAATTTAAACTTTTCTTTTGAGTCTGAATTTTAACGATGGGTAGGTTGCCTACTCTTTATATAAGTACTGTACAGGGAAAAATAAAAGCTAATTAATTGCAGAATTTTCTAAAATAATTGTATTAGGCCTACCTATATTTTAATTTATAACGTTAACAAGTTTACTTATGTATCGGTTTGTGTCTTAACCTGTTGACCGGTGATTTACACTTAAATAATTAATTACTGTATCTGAAAATTCCTTAATATAAACTAGGCTAGTGATTTAGCATGAAAAACTGTTCATCATTCTTTCATATCAAAACTGACACTGAGCTTTAACGCAGAATCTATCTGCCGAGCATATCTTTGCCGTTTTCAGATTGGATGTCATTGACAAGCTGCCAACTGGAGACTTCCACCAAACCTCTAAAAAAGTCTGATTGGATAATTTACTGATTTTAAGTATCTTGATTGAAGGCAGATGACTTTCTATGTGTAGTTATAGATTACGATCAATAACGTAATGATCAGCACTGAATTAAAATAAGCCAACAACTACAAAGAGATTACTTTTTAGCTTAACTGAGTAGTTTGCACAGTGTATGATGTAAACAAACTGAGAGATAATAGGTACAATATAAAAAAGACAGATACTACTGTAGAATCAGAGTATTTCAGAGATACTAGCGAGTGTAAGCTGTGAGAAATATGTTGTGATATTTGGTTCCTGTGAAGCGGTCGAATAATCCAAAGACGGGCCAGTAAAACCAAGGCTAGACATGAGGGGCTCTACTGTATTTAGTCTTGGGTGAGATGAAGGATGAGTTTATTAAATAGCCAAGTAACTTATAACAAAGAATTACCGTACTTCAGATAGTTTATTAATAATATGCCTAGTTTTAAATTAAGTGACTGGGACTGAAATCTTCCTATTTTCTGAGACTAACCCTTATTCTTATGGGGCCCTCCACATAATTTTGCCCCGGGGCCCCAATCTAATCTCCTTGGACAGCCCTGCTGTGTGAAAACCAACTAGCCTAGTAACTATTGGAGGGCTATAGTTCACCTGCAGAAGGTACACAATTCGCCTCACTATCTAGAGGACTCTGTGGGAATTGGGGTTATCGGATGGGGAACTAATGGTAGTCAAACGCCCATAATAACGATATTTTACCAACGATATCGATATTTTACCGATTTACTTGACATTACTTATCTAGGGGATTCGGTGGGAACCGGGGTTGTTGGGTGGGGAACAATTGATTATCAACGACTTGGTCCAACTGCAAATTACCAACATTGGGAATTTGGCCAGACTACAAATTTCCTTTCTCTAAAAGCTTGGCCGCTGCTGCAGCCACGGGGCCGGGGATCACTTAAGGCTGCAGCAGTCAGCCACTGGTGATGTCCACGGCGCCGTGGTTTCACTCAGGGCATCACCAAATTGGGTACCAGTACCACCAAATAAACGGGCACTAGTAAACTTAACAGTAATTCACTTTTTAACATAATTATTTTCTATGTCACGCGCAGGGATTATTTCCTTTGTTTTCATACGACGTTAGTAATCGTTGTATCGCGCAGGAAACAAAGTGCTACACATTACAGAGCTGGCACAGTGTCACCCAATAGCTGTTCGGAGATCCGGTCATTGCATCGAAAGTCATTAGATCGAAAGGCACTGGACCAACACAAAATAAAGTCATTAGATCGAAAGGCACTGCACCGAGAGGCACTGCACCGACAGTCACTGGATTGAAAGGCACTGGACCGACAGGCATTAGATCGAAAGGCACTGCACCGACAGGCATAGTTCCGACACTGCACTGTCGGTCCAAGAGTGCCTTTCGATCTAGGCCTAATGCCTGTCGATCCAATGCCATTCGATCTAGTGACTGTCGTTGCATTGCCTATGGATTTGATGCCTGTCAATCCATTGCCGTTCGATCCAGTGACTGTCGATGCAGTGCCTTTCGATCTAGCCTGTCGATCCAGTGCCATTTGAATATGAACGTCAAAACAATGCCATTTGTGAGATTACTTTTTTATTCAGAATAAACTAATTCAATCTGATCAAAATGTCACCAATATTTTAATACTTAAAAACTAGTCTAATAATACCCTCGTTATTTTTCCTTGCAGTAAAAAAGCTAGTTTTTATTTCTAATAATTTATAAATTATGGTAATGCCGCCTATGCCCAGGTAGGATAAGCGAGTGCTGTATTAAATAGATAACCTTTGTAATTACTTCAAACTATTTGGTCTACCATGGGTGTCGTTTACTCGCGATCGGAAGCCTCAACCCCAGCGAGCTCTTAATAAAGATTATTTTGTGCTCGCTACTCAACCCTCACAGTTGTTTTACAGCCGTTTATTTTAGTAATTTATTAGATAAGTTACTTACTGTAGTTCCAGTAAAAAATCATAGAAAAAACAGGACAAAGTCTTGTTGATGTTATATCTTCAATAACAAATTATTGAAAATATGCCTTTAATTTCTCTTTAGTTAAAAAAGGTAAATTAATTGGTTGGAAAAGAAACATTAACATGGCCACAATTTTGATCTTTTTTTAAATATAGATTCACTTTTTTTAATCTCTCTAAAAACATGTTGATGTTACATCATCAACAGCAGCTGTATTAGCACTAGAAAAAATGTTGAATGCCTCAAAGGTAATAAACTATTATTTAACTAATCTTTCTTCCCAATTTGTTTAATCACGGGTATTTTGAATTTAACGATTCAATTTGATGTTTTCTCCATCGTGAAACTTGTAAGGACGGTATTGCCGGAACACTGAATTTAGAAGTATAACTGTCGGAGCAGTGCCTTTCGATCTAGTGACTGTCAATCCAGTGCCGTTCGATCTAGTGACTGTCGATGCAGTGCCTTTTGATCTAGCGACTAACGATGCAGTGCCTTTCAATCCAATGCCTGTCGGTCCAGTGCCGTTCGACGTTAAAACTTTCAAAAGAAGAAAATTTGCTTACAATAATTTAAATATAATCTAACGTAGCCTAATCACGATTTTCCAAACTTAATACAGATATATCTTCGAAAGGCACTGCATCGACAATCACAAGTGGACCGACAAGTGTCGATCCAGTGCCATTCGATCTAATGCCGGCGCGGCCCGAGCTGTTCGAATCGATATATCGGTAGGCCCTATGTACAATCTACACGACTATCAATAAATCGTTTGCATGAGGTGTCTGACTATCAATAGTTCCCCACCCGATAACCCCGATTCCCGCCAAATCCCTAACGGGTGAAGCGTGCACCTTCTGCGGAACTTGTACCCAATTGGAGCTTTCTAGGAAGTGAAATTGCATTACAGCATTAACAGAGTTAGAATTAAGAGAAGTAGAATGCAGCAAGAAATATATGAAGCCCCTAATGTCACATTTAATTGAACAGTGTTATTATGACCTGCCTAATTTTTCCTAGCCTATCCTTCAATCCATCCCACCACACGGCCATTTTCCAACCTAAACACCTGATCAACAAAGTCAAGATAGAAGATATGATTAGATGGCAAATGTTCACTTTACAGTACTCCTCTAGATATATGGGGTCTCTTGCCAGTATTGTCTTTAGGACGAACTTCATAGATCAAGATTGAGGTAACATTTAGAAATGACCTTAACTTGGGCCCCTTTTTGCTCCTAATCTTATGAACTTGGGATAGCCTACAATTAAAATACAACTAGGCTATATTACATTACTTAGTTACTTGAAAGAATTTCATACATTAACATTTCTAGTACTGTAGGAGCCTAGAGATCAGTCTATGGGAGATGACAGTTAGAGGTTATCAAAAATATTTTCAAATCAACATTGTCAAACCGTTTGTATAATAAGGCCTAAATATTTTTAATAACTTAAAGTTTCCCTCTTGGTTATTAAAAATTACCTGAACTGATGAAAAATTAAACAATTACAGCTAAATACCATAATATACGTCAGATGTTTGCCCTATGTTGCAATAACTTTACCTTAACCAAAGCTATGGCAAGAGTCTAATACAAACATATGGGCTAAAATAAATTAATTGGCACTGTAATTACCTGAGATAGTATTTCCTACAACTAAAGAACATATAAATAATATAAAACAAATCATTTTGAATTGCTAACTATCATCACTAGAAAAATAGCCTCACTGAAAGTTCAGGAACACAAAATCTCATTCCCAAACGGCACGCCCCACGCCCCTTTCAATCGAGTAAACGTCTCAAATGACTCAAATGCCAGGTCTACCAACAACAATGACTTATGCAAGAAAAATTACCCAAAAATCAATAATTAATAATTAATCATAATAATTACCTTCTCAGGTTTTTTTAAGTAAAAATTTTTAAGTTTAAATTAATTTGACTCCGTTTGACTCTGATGTAAAATATTATTATTGGGCAATGGCAATGATCCAGAGAGAGGGGTCCGGCAATGCATGACACAGATACACTCGAAGGGGTTCGGAAAGTTAAATTCGCTTGACACAACGTGACTGAGTGGGGGGGGTACTCAGTACTCAGCATGTGATACCGCACTTTATTCATTTAAATTTTGATTTATATAATAAATAAAATAGATGTTGATTTTATAACGTAACGTATCGGTAACACATATGAGGATGAGTCTAGTCTGACTTAGAATGGCACTTTAAGGTGACCATTCATGCTCGTGCTTTGTACGTCATGTAAAGTCTATAACATTGGTCACAGAGAAGAATCAAACAGAGGTATCTTCTAATGTTGCGCTCAAATTGTGTCGAGCGCTGGCTAGCTGGTGTCGAGGACTTAATTCGCCATTAACGCCGCCAAAGAGCAGCTCTGACGCTGGCCTCTCCTAATGTAACTTATCTGTAGCTAGTATAAATGGATGTAACTAGTAACTTAACTGTAACTGTATTTAACTGCAACTAGTACTTGAACGCAACAGAAGACCCAAGGGTGCATACTCTAATTCCCCTAAGGGGAATTAGAGTATGCACCCTTGGGGAAGGCATCTCTAATTCCCCTTAGGGGAATTAGAGTATGCACCCTAATTAGGGGGGGGGGTTGGGGGGGTCTATTCCTCTAAGGGCTAAGACTCGAACGCCTAAAGAACCGACTCTTTAAACAGTTCTGCTGAGAGTCGTTCTCAAACTTGTTCAAATATCGACTCACTTTTGCCATAGAGAAACTAACTTTGGTTGCTGTATCTAAATAATTATTTATTGATTTGTTATGTATGATATTGCTATAAAATGTTACGTATTCGTGAAAAGTACTTGTTTAAAGATTATTTTTTGTTTAGTTAAATAAAAAAATAAGTAATTATAAAGTTTTACTTACATGGAGTATATAATATTTTTCTAACGACAATATTATGATTACTTATTATTGATGTAATTATTTGAAATCTGCTGTAATTTGACTCAGTCAAATTACAGAAGACAAATATTTCGGTCTGCCGTTTGTCCCACGGCTCACTCAGTAAAGATCCGTCCAGAAATTACGTCATCGATTTTCGGCCATTTTTGGACCACCTTCCAACAATCATCTTACCGTTTTAATCCTTCTGACCCCCCCCCCTATTTAAAAATTACGCCATAGGGTACAAATTCCTAAAATAATGCGAGTCTTTGGGAAAGCCCTATTAAAGGGTTTTCTATTGGATTGTTAAAACCATAAAATAAAGTTTTAAACCCATTTTGAGCTAATTTGATGTTAATAAACTATTCAAACCAAAACTTTTTGAACTTTGTGGTACTAAATTTACTGAAGCGATGGACGCTGACGCTGACTGCAAATCTAAAAACATAATGATCATTAAAATCTGCATTTACTGTAGCTTTGTTTTGAATTGGAGCTAAAATGACAATCAAAACGGATATTGTAAAACTCGAGTACATAGTTTCTAAGTTATTAAGCTATAATTTTATTAATTTGCATAAAATGTTCGCAATTTTCCTATCTAAATTAATTTTAAAACAAAATTTTAAAAATGACGTCATCTCCCCCATTTACCCGTCCCATGCACAAAATACTACCGTCATTCCCATTCTGGACCCCTCCCCCCTTTTTCTGATGACTTAATTTATGGACGGCCCCTAATCTCTCTGTAGTATCAAAGATAAAATATATCCGTATATTTTATCTATGGTAGTATTGCAGCCAAAAGATCACTCGCTCATTTTACGGAAATAGCAAACGCTTCCGGTTCCAACTCCAACTCGACCCACAATTGTAGAATGTTCTTTTGTAAATTCAGCTGCCCCACTTTCTACGATACTTGATGCATATTTCAGAAGTTGAAATAAATGTACTTTGTTACAATACTAGCTTGATAACCATTTTTCTATAACATTTGTGAATAAAAACAGTGACAATAAAAGAAACATATTGCAGTACATTTTAAACAAGAAAAACACTTCATTAATTTCATAAGACAAATATTAACTCATTAAAGAAGACAGCATAGACCAAAATATAAGTTTATTTTTATTTATTGTGGTAGTGTAGCAAAAGAATTAATCATTACTTATGCTCGATAAATCAAGCTAATAATAATTTTAGTAATGACAACAGTAAATTTCTGAACAGAAATATTATTTTTGTGTGAGGTGTGTGGTATCCTATCCTATACTCTCATATGAGCAATGTTGTTTCATAAAGACTGTACATTAAAAAAAGGTGTTTTGAGTTATTAAAATTAGTGATAAACAAATAATTGTTATGATGATTTGCTTTAGTTTACACCAAATTTCAATGTTTAAATAAAGTTAATTTAAGTTGTTAAAACCCGAGTATGCTTATTTAATATACACGATGAACGATCGTGAAACAAGTGTTATCTTCCTTGGTTGTTTATTTGTTTGCACAATTATTTCGAAAACGGCTATATACGAGGATATCCTTGAAAGTTCGAAAGTAACTAATTTCTGACTAAAAAAGTTTCATGTTGGTTACTTGGCTAGATAAAATATAATGAAATAACACAATGCAATGATTTTTAAAGTCGAAAAAATAACGTTGGTTCTTATGAGTTGCCATGCTAGCAACGAAATAAATAACAAACTGTAAACAATTAAATTAAAAAATCGTAACAGATGTTTGCAAACAGCAACCTGTAAAGAGTAGGTAATATTTCAGGATGTTGAATGGAGATTGCAAAAGAAAGTTCATACAGATAGAATAACAGAGATTTTTTATTTAGTAATGGGATGAACTGTTAAGAATGAAATATTACCGAGCAAGGCTCGGTCCACCAGCTACTATATCCCTACTATATACCTTCCTCAACACAAGGAGCGACTATATCGAGAAAAAAAAATCATGACACTTGGGTTGCGGATTGTATTGAAAATGAAAATAAGAGTGTAGAAAAATGGAATGTACGGAAATTAACTATAAAATAAGAAGTATCCAACAAATTTTTTCAAACTTTTAGAACCTAAAAAACTATTCTCGGTGGCATACAATTGTCAGCTTCAAATTAAAGGGTGTCTCAAATTTAGTTGAGGCAGGCTACCTGACCGGAGGGGTTGACCAGGACAATAGCCGGGCCGGCCCGGCGAGTAAATCCCATTAGTCACGCGTCGCCGAATACACCACTTAAAAACGGAAATGTAAGAAATAAATTTGAGTATGTAATTAATGCATTGCATGAGAAAAAGCATTATACTGTATTTTAAGTCATAAAAAACAAATCATTATGTGTTTGTCCCATGTTAATCGGCCGACTTTAAGTGTTAAAACTAAAAACTTTAAACATACAGTTAAACACTTAAAGTCGGCTGATTAACTTGGGACAAACACACAATTGTTAGTTTTTTGATGACTAAAAATATAGTATAATGCTTTTTCTCAGGTAATGCATTAATTAAATTTTCAAATTTATCCCTTACATTTCCGTATTTAAGCGGTGTATCCCCTGAGACACCCTTTAATTACTAAACATCTGAACACTGTTATACACAGCAAAAACCTCGTTTTGGCGATTTATAAAAAAAATCGCCATTGTATGTCGCCGAGGATAGGATGAAGTTTACTACAAATTTACGACGGACTTTTTTTACGTTTTTACGTTACGCCATCAAGTGCTTTCTTTCATAACAAGAGTACAGTCGTGGAAGTGACGGAAGGGCATGGAATGCATCAGGACACCGGACGGATGCTCAGACCGATAAGATAGGGCAAGAGGTCTGATCCTGCATGAATATATGTTCGTAAATAACTCAGTTATGGTTGAATTTGATAAACGAGGCAGCACAATTGGCCTATGTCAGCGCAACAATTGGATATTTTCTCCAATACTGCGTGCTGCCTGGTCAGTTAAATTCGATCATAAAACTCAGTAATTTATGAATTGATTTTCATAGTTAAATTAAATTAAAAATTGGAAATTAAATTTACAAAAACCCTTTATTCTTTATAAGCTTTCTTAAAACTTGCCGTTTTGCGCTATCGCCGGAATTTTGAAATTTACCATTAGATCGTATTGATTTTTTAAACTGGCGTTCAAAAGTTATAAATAGGTATATATAGATAGTTTCAAAACAATCGATTAAAAATCTTCGGGGATATAAAATATTTTGTGTAAATACAACATGGCGGATACCCAGGTAAATATGTATTTTAGGACATACCTTCACACTTACTTTTTTCTAAATTTACATGTAAGAAATCACAAATCGAAGTTCTGAAACGTTTATATGATCGATCACTCAGTACATACAGGGCGCCCAGCTTCGATTGTCAGAAACTTTTTCAGGTCATTCAGCAGGTCAAAACGAACAAAAATGTCATGACGGATATGGTATAACTCGCTCCGGTTTCCGTCTGACGGCCCGTACGTATTTTCCACTTAGGCCTAATCCATTTTAACTTGATAACCAATTGATGTACCAGATTCAAACTTGGTACATGTATGGTGACTAATAGGATCTATATTTGTGCGGAGTATCAAGTTTCTATTTTGTATTATTTAAAATGGCAAACATTTTTGAATAGCAAAGCTGAATATCTAAAAAATTGTTGAAAATACCAACAATTATATCAAGCTAAAAGATGCAACATTGAATGTAGGTATTTTTAAACATGTTTGGTTTTACTAGGTTTATAACAAGAATACCCTTTTGTTGTAAATTGTATGAACTTAAAATTAGTCCAAATTGCTGTTGTATCTTCAAAAAAAAAAGTTCTCTCTGTTGTTTGTGTAATAAGGCTAGTAAAACCATTCATTTTTTTAATTAATTATATTTTGCATAATTTTATTGGTTTACAATTGTTGGTAACTTCAACAACTGTTTAGATATTCAGCTTCGAATACTAAAAATGGTGGCCATTATGAAATGCTGCAAAGTAGAAACTCGATGCCAAGTACAAAAATACAGAAGCTTCTGCTGTTAGTCATCATACATGTCCCAAGTTTGAATTTGGTATAACTGACGCCAATTCTTGGAGCCCAGTGCGGTGGATGCGCGGTAGCAAAAACGGCTCTGTCATTCTGCTCTCAGCCGTCAACAGTAGCGTGTCACTACATGTCGTCCTAAAACATTGACCGACGGATCATTGACTCTTACTGGCGATTAATTATCTGTTTTAATTCTATTCAATAATATAAAATAATACATTCGAATTTATTGAAGCGTCTTGTTACTCTGAACAACGATTTATAGAGAAGCAGTAACTATGTGCGAGCTGCCGAATGTACGCAGCCACGCTAGTACAATGTCGGCCGCCGCTGCCACTACTACTCCCCTCTCCTCCCAGCCTACCCACTCCCCACCCCATGCTCGGACTGGGCCCCAAGAATTGGCGTCAGCTATACCTCAAGTGGTTTTAAAGTTTTAATTGATTACAGTAGACTAGAGGTAGTCTACTGTAATCAATTAAAACTTTAAAACCACTTGAGAGGTTATCCGGACGCGTGCGTCTACAAATCTCCTACGGATTGTTGTGCTCCGCGCGACGATGCGCCGTCAACTGTAGGCCTACTACCACTACAATCTCCATAGTTTATCAATACAGTATTGGGGGCCCGTGTTCAGAATCTGGTTCTGTGCCCGCTATGAGATTCTGTGACGGCCCTGGCCTGTGTGCAACGTAGTAAAAAAGTAAGCACACCGTTAGAAAAGTACTTTCTTGTAAATGTGCACAATCGCAATTATAATTCAAATTAAAACACAAAACACAAGGCCCACGCCGCGCCGCCGCGCCGTCCATAAGCCCTATGCTAAAATTAACATTAGTCTTACGGGCAGACTGGGCCTTATTTATAATTTGAATCGGCCTATACATAGTTTTGAGAATTGCGAAAAAAATATATTTTCAGTTATAAAAATTAACATGGGCTTTATGAGTTTGTTAGTTATGGAATTACAAAATATGTAAACAAAGGCATTCACATATTTTATTGGAGCAATGAGTAAAAACTAAACCAAATTATCTCCTTTAAGGATTTCCGTCTTTTCAATTGATAGGCCATTCATTAATTTCGTACCATTTATTAAATTATTTTTTAATAAAAAAAGGGGCAATCGAGGTTGAAACTAATATCATTAACTCAATTCCTTGATCTTTAAATCTTTGAAACCCAAAAAATGTTATTGATGCTTTATAATAAGGAGGTTAAGTCCAGCTCTAAGACCTACATTCAAATATTTTATGATGAATTTTCATTAAAAAGGTGTGCTCAAACTGAAAAAGAATATTAGTATCAAAATAAAAAACCTAATTAAATTGTTCATAAGTGAAAACCCCAATTTAGGCTTAAAGTGTTTTTTAACCAGTATCGGATGTAATGGGAAATTTAGTTCTATCAAGACATGAGAGGGAATAATATTTTTTATCACGTAAGAATGTTTGAGTTTTGTGGGGACTTAAAAAAGATTAATCAATTTAGAAAGTCATTATGCTATATAACCCTTTTAGACTTTTCCTTTTAATTTAATCTTTTTCACGTTCTGGTCACTTTTCTGATGTTCTTATTTAATAATAGTACTACTTATCAAATAAGAGTGTTTGTGTTTCATAAATTCCTACAATTAAAATTTACCTATTAGTTTGGACGAATTTGCTTTTAAAATCATAAATTCCCGGAAATGATATTTAATTATAATTTCAAATTAAGTTAAATCAAGTTTATTTCGAGAATAATCATTACAATAGTAACCTTGCACACCTTAACCGAAATTAGCCCCCACATGAGCCAAATTGGCTTGTGCGTGGGTGAAAAGTTCTTCACAAAGGAATAAGTGCACTCTGAAAATTTTGTTTGAAAGAAATTACATTAAATATGAATAATTATTAATAAGTTTAAAATATTATGAAAAAAGAGGGATAGTAACAGACAGACGTTAATTTGTTAGTATTAAGAGGCAAAAGAAGAAATATAATCAAAAATAATAGAAACAAATTAATCATAAAATAACAAATTCCAAAATAACCACAAGATACATTGGAGGCGTCATTAGAGTTTTAATTAAAATGAAAACTGAATAATTGAACAGAACGTAATGCAAAACAAGTACTGTTTTATTTTAGAAGCGAACTGTAAGTAATTAAGCAAGGATTATTTAACAAGTAGGTTAATTGAATGTGTAAAGCAAGTGTAACAGATATAGCGAGGTTAATTTCAGTTAGCAGTCAAGGAGGACCAGTGACAAGGGGTGGCAGGGGGGGCAAATGCATAGGGGCCCGGGCTCACAGGGGGCTCAAAACGATTGAAAACAGGGCCCAAAAGCACACGAAACAAGTAAAAATGAAAAAAGGACGTCAGGTCAGGGCCCGGGGTTGAAAATTGCACAGGGGCCCGAAAATCCTGTCACCGGGCCTGCAGTCAAGTAAAGGGTATGGACCAAGGAACAGCCAGGAGGGATGCTGAGTACTCGGGTCCGACCTCCAACAGCCAGGCAGTGACGCGCTTTTTATATACCGCCAACGTGACCTGCGGATTTCTTAAGTCTGTAGGAATTATTCTCAGTAATAAATTTGCTGTGTAAATGGCATTTGTAAAGTTAATAGATTTTACGACTCTCGGAATCCGCAGGCCTAGCCGGATAGCGCTCCTCGTCGCATAATAATGTTTAAGACCATATCCCCATGCGAAAAGGTGTAGACTAGAATAGATTTGATATACAATTGTCTAAAAGAAAGTAGGCAGGATTCTTTAAATAACAAGGAAGAGGAAAATCGTCTGTTATTTTTCAAAGCTGCCTCGATAATTGATTTTTGGACTATAGAGAGAGGTTAAATTATATTTTGGAAGGAATTTCCCCACACAAGAATTCCATACTGCAGCAATGATTGCACATGGGCATAATACACTATTTTAATTTCATCAAGTGATATAAATTGAATAAGTTGGTAAAAAACAAATATTAGTTTGGCAAGTTTTGCTTTTTTAATTGCAACGTGTTTATCCCACCTTAGCTTAGAATCAATTATAATTCCTAAATATTTATACTGATCTACCCTTTCCACAGCGGGACAACCTCACGAGGCCCCCACGAGTGCACGACAGGGCTTAGATCTGCGGGCGGCTCACCCGCGGGGCGCAGCGCGATAGGCATACATTTTGTTTTTGAAAGATTCATTGTTAGAATATTTTGATCAAATCACGTTTTTATGATGGCGAGTTCCCTGGTGGCACTCCTAAAACATGGTCCCAACTACTTCCCTCAAATACTACCAGCGTGTCATCAGCAAAAATTGTATTTTTCGTATTATATTTAAATGCTTCGGGTTATTTATATATATTAAAAACAATAATGGTCCAATGCTTCAGGTTATTTATATATATTAAAAACAATAAGGGTCCAAAGAGTGCTGCCTCTCTTGGGGAGTGGACAACCCCATAATCAACCTTCCTGGGGTCACTTATGATTTTGTTTAAAGATACAATCTGTTTACGGTCCGATAAATAGCTAGTTAGGAGTTCTTCTTTCGAATTAATTATTTCTCCTTTACTTTCATATTCGAGGATTTCTAAACTTTCTTCAAGTTTTCCATATTTATGATCATTTTCCAGAATATGTTCGGCAAACATCGATCTTTGGGAGGTTTTGTTATTTGATTTTATAGCTTGAAGATGTTCTGAAGCGACATTCAAAACTTCTTCCTGTTTGTCCAATGTATATATATATATATATATATATATATATATATATATATATATATATTGGGCATTCTTGGCATTCATGTGTTTAGAAATCCTCGAATATGAAAGAAAAGGAGAAATAATGAATTCGAAAGAAGAACTCCACATATATATTAATTCAAAAGCAATGCAAACACAAAAATATAATCCTATATATGAAAAAATAAGAGACATAAAAAATTAACAAAACACCTCTACCATATAAGAATTTTCAATATTTCTACACTTATTTAAAACATATGTTTATTTATATAAACTTATATTATTCACATTTTTAATATACGTTACTTAACTGTAATCATAGCCTTAGGTCGAAACAATTGTCAGTTAAAGTAAAAAATGTTTAAAAAACAGGGTACTTTGGTTTTAGCGAATTTCCTTAAAGGAATAAGCTATTACGGTAGTACTCATGAAAAGACCTAAGTCCGAGACCATGTTAACTTTTCATTTTGGGGTCCCCAGAAGCAAAAAACACCATTCGTTCGAATTTATATAAATAAATAAATATATATATATATATATATATAGCGGCCGCAAAAATGGTCCGATCTTAATGAAATTTGGTACGGACAAGTAAAGTGGTAATCAATAGGACGAGTTCGTGAACCAGCCCGATCGGAACACCGGAAGGGGGGTAAAGGGGAATAAACCCCCCCAAAAATGGTTTTTTTGAGTTTTTTACATAGAAAAATAAAATTTATCGAATTTTTCATATAAAAAAATAATCCAATTTTGGCTAATACCATTGAATTCAGCTCAAAAAAACAAACAATTTAGTATTTTGAATCACTGCTCTATGTCCATTGGTTACCGAGATATTGAAAGTGGTAAACACAGTACGTTGTCCCAATGTTAACCTTATGGGAAATAAGTAAAATTCTATTATATCTCGGTTATTTCTCAACATATCTTGTTAAAACTTGGTAAATAGCTTCTTCTAGTTCAGATCTACTAAATATTGAATTAAAACCACCCAGTTTTAATATACCTGTAGCAGCAAACCTGCATACTCATTCCTCATGTTATTCTTATGGAGCTTACCAAAACATGTCAAATCTTGCTATGTTTGATTGAAATATGTTGTTTTGCATTTGAAATCCGCTGAGTATGCAGGTCTGCTGCAACGGGGGTATTTATTTTTAAAGTAATATTAATAATAAATGTAGCCCTTCAAAGTGAACAAGAAAATCCACATATATATATATATATATGTGTGTGTGTGTGTGTGTGTGTGTGTGTGTGTGTGTGTGTGTGTGTGTGTGTGTGTGTGTGTGTCTGTTAGCACGATAGCGGCCGTAAAAATGGTCCGATTTTTATGAAATTTGGTACAGAAGTGTAAAGTGGTAATCAATTGGACGAGTTCGTAAACCAGCCCGATCGGACCACCGGAAAAGGGGTAAAGGGGAATAAACCCCCAAAAATGGTTTTTTTGGCTTTTTCATGTAAAAAAATTATCCAATTTTGGCTAATACCATTGAATTCAGCTCAAAAAAACAAACAATTTATTATTTTCAACCATTGCTCTATGTCCATTGGTTACCGAGATACTGACAGTGGTAAACACAGTACGTTGTCCCAGTGTTAACCTTATGGGAAATAAGTAAAATTCTATACCTCCCTTATTTTTCAACATATCTTGATAAAACTGGGTTTGTGGCTTTATCTAGATGAGATCTAATGTATATTAGTCTAAAATCCCCGATATTTCAATTTTTATGGCAGCAAACCTGTATACTCATTCCCCATGTTATCCTTATGGGAAGTAAAAGAAAATGCTATATCTCCATTATTTCTTAACTTATCTTGATAAAACCTGGTACAGTCGACTCTCGCTAACACGAACCTTGATATCGCAAAATCCTCGATATCACGAATTATTTTGAATCCCCTTGGAAAAACCTGTCTAACACGAAGAAATTACTATACATAACACGAACTAATTTTCCGGTTATATTTTACCTCTATAACTCGAAGGGACTCAAAAATTACCTCTATAACATGAAGTTCAGTAGATAAGACGAATTCGATTCGCGCTTTACCTCCATAACTCGAAGTTTACCTCCATACCACAAAATTTTCAGAATGGACCTCTGCAATACGAAATCCCGGTGTTCAGGATGCAACCTGGCGGGTGAATCTTAAGATCCTGGGGTGATCTTTGTTTCTGTGGTTTGGTCAAGCGCCTTTAGACTGTCTGCAGTCTGGAGTATGTTTACCTCGTGCGGGACTTTTTGAGTGTGTGACGACCGTTTGTGCGTGAAATATTCGAGAATGAGTGCGAAAAGACAACCCAAAGCACTGTATGTTGGTGAAAAGTTAGAAATAATAAAGCTGGTGAACGTCGGGGCGCTAAAGAAGAAAGACATCGCTGCCAGGTTTAATATTCCAGCTATCAACAATTATAAAATACCCCCGTTGCAGCAGACCTGCATACTCAGCGAATTTCAAATGCAAATCAACATATGTTAATCCAACATAGCGAGATTTGACATGTTTTTTGTAAGCTCCGTAAGAATAACATGGGGAATGAGTATGCAGGTTTGCTGCTACAGGGATGTTTAAACTGGTTGGTTTTAATTCAATATTTAGTAGATCTGAACTAGAAGAAGCCATTTACCAAGTTTTATCAAGATATGTTGAGGAATAAGCGAAATATAGAATTTTACTTATTTCCCATAAGGTTAACATTGAGACAACGTACTGTGTTTACCACTTTCAATATCTCGGTAACCAATGGACATAGAGCAGTGATTCAAAATACTAAATTGTTTGTTTTCTTGAGCTGAATTCAATGGTGCCAACAAAAATTTGATAAATTTAATTTTTCTATGTGAAAAACTAAAAAAACCCATTTTTGGGGGGTTTACCCCCCTTTACCCCCCCCTTCCGGTGGTCCGATCGGGCTGGTTCACGAACCTGTCCGAATGATTACCACTTTACACGTCTGTACCAAAGTTCATTAAGATCGGACCATATTTACGGCCGCTATCGTGTTAACAGACATATATGTATATATATATATATATATATATATAAATTCGAACGAATGGTGTTTTTTGCTTCTGGGGATCCCAAAATGAAAGGTTAACATGTTCTCGGACTTAGGTCTTACCATGAGTACTACCGTAATAGCTTATTCCTTTAAGGAAATTCGCTAAAACCAGGTGTAAATTGAAAAGCAGGCAAGAGAAGGTAATAACTGTTTTAATAAAAATTATGATCGATACTGTAATTAATTGTTTTTACATGTTTAAGCAGAGGAAGATTACGGGCTTTTTAATCAGAATTAATGTGATATTATCTGTTTTCGTGTTTTACAGGTTATTATATCATAAATACGTATTTATATTTCCTACAGGTATAATATTTAAATATAAGTTAAAAGCTTAGATTTGTCGGAGATGTAGGGAATAAACTACATTTTTCTTTATCTCTGTATCATGAATTTTCATTTGGTTTACCTCTATAACTCGAACTATGCCTACGACGAACTATACGTAACACGAAGAAAAATAGCAGTCCCGTGGAGTTTCAAGTTAGCGAGAGTCGACTGTATATGGCTTCTTCCAGTACAGATCTACTTATTGAATTAAAATCACCCAGTTTTAATATACCAGTAGCAGCAAACTTGCATAATCATTCCCCATGTTATTCTTACGGAGCTTAAAAAACATGTCAAATCTCGCTATATTGGATTGAAATATGTACTTTGCATTTGAAATTCGCTGAGTATGCAGGTCTGCTGCAACGGGGGTATTTAAGTTATTTTGCTTAATAAATAATAAATTCCAGTGAATTTTGCATCTCTAGGTCTACGTCAAAATTTGACTCATCTTTTATCTCCTGGGATTCCGCAAAACGTATTGTTGAGATGCTGATTAGGCTGTTTTATCAGCGGCTAGAGAGACCAGTGGACCAGCTGGGGTCACTTGAACCTGATAACATATGTCCATCGCCAGGGCGTCAGTATGCCTCCGTATCTAACTCTGTTTTGTTTGTTCTCGTGTTTGTTCTATTTGTTCTTTTTGACATCATCGGTCGCGGAGTCGCCCGGAATTTGTGCCGTGCCCCGTGTGTAAGTGTTAAGGTATATCGGATCGCATAAGCGCAGTTTTTATGTTATACAGTTTGGTTTGTGGCAGGTTTCTTTGTGTGAATTGAGAGTTAGGATGGATTTGTTTATGTGCTTTCTAAGTGTAGTGATAGTAATAATTCATACCCTACGTACATTTTAGGAGACAGATAACGTTCGTAGGCTGTTTCTGTGGTTTGGACAAGGCAACGTTTACCATGGATCATAGACCAGTCAATTTGAACATAAAACCTCACAAACGCGCATCATATTCAGATTTCTTTAATTTTGTTAGCATCCTTTGGAGTAATATAAATCCAAGTTTGTAACACTGTAAAACCTGTGTTACTCCCGTGGTATTCAAAAAACTACCAAATTTAGGTACTTTTTACGTTTGTATAAAAACAACAACCTCAAGGGAGCAATTACACTCAACCTAATCATGCATACTAAAAAAGTAGACAAAAAAGTAAAAACAATTGCAATAATTTACACCATTATAGGTTATATAAGTTAATTGGTTGCGGAGATATAGTTAGACAAAGATAGACAATTTTCATGTAAAAAGCGCTTAAAAGTTGTATACAGACGTGTTTAAAAAGTCCACCCAAATTTTAGATCAGTGCTTATTGCTTTCTTAAGCAAAATAGAAACAATATTACTTTATATCTAGACATTGATCATAAAACCCCACCTTTTAAGCAATTATCAATTTTCCGCTCCTTCAGGGGAACGGCCCACAAGGAGTAAGGAGAAAATCTTTAATGAAAGCATAGGTTGAGATGTACATCAGGTAAAAGGACTTGATTAGTAGAATACAACGCTGCAGACTTATCTCAAAAGGTCAATTCCACACGAACTGGCAGCGAGTTAAACTTTCTATTTATGTAATAATTTAGGATTCTTGATTATTTATCGTGTTAATTTCAAATACTTTTACTGCCTTAGAAAAAGTACTCAGCCTAGAGGTTTTGAATTAGTGGCAAAGTAAAGATAAATTCTATTAAAATAAATCTGTAATTTGAGGATTTTTTTTCATAAGCCATTAACTTTGGAAAATGGCCCTACCGATAAATGTTCACAGTTTGCATGAAAATTGCCTATCTTTGACTAGCTGACTAGCTATATCACGGCCACCACTAAACATAGATAACTCAAATTTCTGTCGAATTGTACCAATTTTTACTTTAGCTCCATAAATGGTTTAGGTTAAATTACTTCCTTAAAAGCAATATTTTATGGAAACTAAAAAAAGTTGCTAGTTTTCAAGCACTACGGGAGTAGCACAGGTTTTCCAAATGTTGCAAACTTGAATTTAAATTACTCTGAGGGATGCAAACAAAATATAAAAATACCCCCACTGCAACAGACCTGCATACTCAGCGAATTTCAAATGCAAAAAAACATATTTCAATCCCACTTGGATGGGGTTTTGCATGCTCCTTAAGAATAACATGGTACTAAGGTACCAAATTTTATGGTGGTACTAAATAGTTCGAAATAGGTACTAAATAATGGTGCATTGTCTGCAATGTTTTCTGGAAATTCTGACATGGCCGGGCCAGTGACATGGACATATTAAAAATGAAAAGATATAATGATAACGATAACAATCATGTTTTACTGCAATTTAAACTTAAGCTTCAACCTCATATTTTTCTCCAGCAAATCTTTTTTCTACCGAAAAAGCTGCTTCTTTGTTTATGAAAATTACTAAAAATTAGACGAAGGAACTAAAAGATTAATTGCATTGTGTTGATATGTGTAAAATATATTTGTCGTATATTTATTCGCTGGTTTCTTTTGTAATTGAAATTATTTTTATTCACATTCCATAGCATGTAATTGTTCACCAATGTTAATTTTATGGTAATGGATTCGGCTTGTCATTGTTTGTGGGTTCATCCAATTACGTGATAAAAGAGCGTATTCCTTGTTATTTGAGTTTTCACAAATTCAAAACTTGTCGTTTTGGAAATTAAACATTACAATGAACAGTAACCTTTGTGCCACAGGAAGTTGTCATAAGTGATAAATGTTATCATATTTTAAAATACAATCGCTAAATTTACAGTATTTGTTTACGAGCAGTGGTTTGTATTTTCAATTATCCTTTTTGCTAAGAGCTACCTATTGTGTGTCTGGTAGCTTAACTACTTAAGAGATAAAATTTAAACGTCAAAATAGAAAATTTGTTGTGAAGATGTGTGATCTTTTGTCATAATCACCCGTAATGTGTTATATTGCACATTAAAATAATCTAATTTATTTTCAGAGTGGAAAAAATTCGATTTGGATTGGATAGGAAACAAAAGAAATGGATAACTCAGGTGGGGAAAAACATTAATTTTTGTAGAGTAATATTTATTATTATTTTAATGTAGTTTAAGAAAAACGTCATTCAATATGTATATCTCATTGTATATTGTACAAATAAAGATATTTTCAATTCAATTTAATTTAATAGATAAAAATATTATTTATCTAATAACTTTTTTCTTGAGGTAAAAATGGCTCATAATGCCTTCACTTTGTTTCAATTTTACGCCTCATTTTTTCACTTTTTAAGCCTGAAAAATGAGTTTTGAAGCATTTTTATATTGAGGGTTTAAAAATAATTTTTTCCATTTCATATCATCCAAAAACGTACAAAAATTATTGAAAATTGCAAATTTGTAAGCACATCAAGAAAGTGACATTAAACTACATTTGTTTTCTTGTGGTTGCAGACTCCCAGTCGGCAGAGCTACCAACATAACGTTAACGTGATAAAAAATTCCGGATTTTCTAAAAGATTTCCCTAATGTGTATGTATAAATAGTATATCAGATATGCGGGAGATTTTCTACTGAAAGCGGGAGAGTGGGAGTGGACGTCAGATTACGGGAGACTCCCGTATTGTGCGGGAGAGTTGGAAGGTCTGATAGAGGAGAACAACAGATATTCATTTATTGAAATATATAATTTTTCGACCTCCGACCCTGAAAATCTGTTTCTAACTGCTTTTGTTTGATAACACTCAACCCTTACAAAAAACTTGTCCCCTATATCAATTTTTACTATTGATCTTTTTTCAGTGATTTCGAACACGCCTCGATAGTTGCAATATGTGTCCAATGAGCGTTGGGCACATGCTGTAATTTTGGATGAAATAATCAAGTTACACTATGTGTCCAAGCGCTCTGGGCACTTCATGAAGAGCCCGGGCTGCGTTGGGCACTTCATGAAGTGCGTTGGACACCATTAAGTGCCCAATCACAGTAAGTGGCTACGACAGATACATCGGGTACTACCAATAGCAACATAACCCGCAGCTCTACGTTTTTCATCAAGTGCCCAGCATTTACGTTGGACACATGGTGTACAATAAATATTTGCAGCAAGAGCTCAACGAGCGTTGGGCACTTCATGAAGTGCCCAGTTTTATTAATCGCATACTGTAATGTTTAATTAAACCGTTCAATTACATGATATGCCCAGGCGAACTGGGCACCTCATGAAGTTCCCAATTACAGCGAGTGGCTATGACAATTCATTCCAGAGATACAACGAGACGCTGGTGCAAGAAGAGTGCTGCGAGGGGTACCGGCCCCTGGCGGTGAGTCCGCTGCAGTGCCTGCCGGTGTGCGACCCCGCCTGCGTCCACGCCGACTGCGTCGCGCCCGCCACCTGCGCCTGCCACGCGCGCCACGTCATGATCAACAACAGCAACAGCACCTGTCTCGAGGTACCTCACTCAGGCTTGGGCTGCCGTAGTTAATAAACAAAAATCAATTTCTAAAACTAAAGAATTAATAACAAAAAACAAATCCATAACGAATAAACAAAAATGTAAAATAAAATGAACAACTAATAAATTAAACAATTAATTAAATTGAATCAACAATAAATAGATAAATTAGTAACAATCAATTAATTTTGTATAAGAAGTTTGAGTTCCGTACTCTTTGTTCAGAGTAAAAACAATTCAAATAAAAATTGTTTTCTAAAAATACCCATGCAAGTACCTTGTTGGTCTGGTGGTTGCTGGAGGTTAATAACAAATAGGTACTCAAATTTCGTAACTGAAGTGTAAACTTTTCATTCACTTGAACTACCAAAAGTTAAACCGGACAAACAAAATCTGTGTTTCAAGTTTACCATGGTTCTCTTACACCAATCATAGAAATCTACAATGAAATTAAAAAAAACTTATAAAAGTCATTATTTTTATTTAATAATGAAATTCCAGACTTGCAAAATATGAAAAATGTATTACTTTAATGTCCTAATACTTAATAATATCCATATTATTGAATCCACCCCTATTAAGTTTCTTTTTTATACAACTGTTCTTAAATATAGAACACTAATAATAATAAGAAGTTCTTGATTAATAATAATGAAAAATAATAATGATGATTACCCATGTATTACAAACTTTATGTCCTGTAACCATAAACTGCCATTATTTTGATCACTCAGGTGTGCGACGCTTGTGTAAATGGAGAATGTCTCACGCCACAGGATGAAGAGTGTTCCTGCTTCCTCGGCTACATGTGAGTAGGGTGTGCCGTAGATATCAACCAGAGATTAATACTGCTTGTTAAATAAAGTCAGATTTCCAAAGACCTATTATATTTTTCAAATTCATCCCTACAATGACAAACTCTAAAATTAAAAATTTAAAAAATAAACAAAAATAAAATTTAGAACGCCATATGGACCATGGATTGCTCCTCTGCATTTCAGGAGGTGATTTCTTACATCTTAACTAAGAGAAAAGTTTGTATGCAGGTAAGTCCTGAAATGCATATTTATATACCCAGATATCAGCCATTTTGTATTTTTCGCAAAATAATTTTTATCTCTGAGGTTGTTTAACCAATTTTTTGATACCCAGTATTTACCTATAACTAGTCAAAATCAAATCAAATCAAATCAAAGCAGCTTTATTTCAAAAATAATTGGTACAAAATATAAATGGAAGTCATTTTGTCTACTTTTCAATTTTTAATTTTGTTTACATGCCATTTTTTCTTTAACCTAATTTTTCTTAGCAAACAAAATAAATAATTACAAAAAATGACTATTAAAATATGAAATACCCCTCACATAGGCTACTGCCCGTGCGTGAGAGTGTCGTTATCGTTAATTATTTTACAAACAATTGAGCTAAGACGTATTTAGGTAAAAAGTCAAGGTCAGTGTAGGAAAAAATAATCAACCTGATCGAATGGTAAATTTCCAAATGGCGGTCGTTTAAAGAGTTTAAATTAAAATAACGGAAAATTCTACGTTTTACAAAAACTATAAAGAAACAACTTTTAGTAGATTTAATTCCTAATCTAAAGACACCAAAATTATGAAAAACGGTTAATAAACAACTGCGTTATGGTCAAATTCATCTAACAAGGCAGCACAATTGGCCTATTACAACGCATGACTATTTTGAAAACAGCAACAGTGGACTATTTTGCTCCAAATTATGCTGCCTCGTATAGCTGAATTCGACTATAACTCAGATCTTTATAAACAGATTTTCATAATTTTTGTGACATCAGATTGAATATTGCATTAACTAAATGTTTTAATTATTTATATTTTTTGCAAAACATGCCACTTTCCCGGTATTTTAATTTAAAGATTTTAAACCACTGCCACCTTGAAATTTACGCTTGACTAGTTATGGGTACATACTGATTTTAAAAAATCGGTTAACAAAATCCGGAGGTAAAAAGTATTTTGTGAAAAATGCAAAATGGCTGATATCTGGGTAAATATATATTTTAGGACATTCCTTCATATAAACTTTTATTCTTAGTTAAAATATAAGGAATCATCTCCTGAAATCCTGAAAAGTTTTTAATAGACACCCTGTACATACATCTATATATAAATAAATTGTCATTAAGCACGATAACTCGCGTAAAATGGTCGGCGATCAGAATTAAATTTGGCACAGATTTATAAAGTCATAATTATTCGGACGAGTTCAAAACCCAGCCTGATCGTACCATTGGATGGGGTGGTGGGATAACGGGAGGTAAACCCCTCCAAAAATGGGTTTTCGGATTATTTTTTCATAGAAAAAAAATCCGGTTTAGACTATGAATTCAGCTTGAAAAAAACAATCAATTTGGTATCATGAATTATTGTTCCATGTTCATTGGTTGTCGAGATATCGCTGGGTGGTAAACACAAACACAGTACGTTTGTCCCAATGTTCAACTTAAGGGATATGAATACAATTCTACATCTCGCTTATTTATCAACATATCTGAATGAAACTTGGCTTCATCTAGTTCTACTGGATTATTGCAAAAAACATCGCAATACCACAATAACCGAGGGGGGAATTCACATCGCAAAGGGAGAATTTATCAAAATGCGATAGTCTATAGTTAACTTTTAAAACTTCAGTATTTCAACCATGTCCATATGTTTAGTTGTAGAAAAGCAAATTGAGTTTGATCTAGTATCGCCGCATGGCACCACTGTTCCAAAAATTCAGCCCTTTACCGTACTTAAGCGATGCTCTTTCTTAAATTCTGAGACATATCGGCAAATCTATATAAAAATCTTTTACCGTTAAAATTTGTCCAGCCATTCTCGAGCTACAACTGTGAAAAGAAAACCCCACGCATATTAATATACATTTACTGTAATCGATCATTTTTATTTGCAGTTATTTATCTTCGTACCTGTTTATCCTACTTCTGTCTTTTTGATGTTTGTTCAATGTCCTCCATTATATAAACAGATACTACATGTTTCTGAACTCTAAGATCATCCTTGCACACACATGTGATTTCAAAACCTTGTGGGTAGTTCTGCAATTGTATGAATATGTTTAAAAGCATATTATTTTTTAAATAAATTTGATTTACAGTCCAGACGCACAGACGCCTCACATATGTGACCCGGTCTGCGCGCCTGAGTGCATCAATGGTACCTGCACCTCGCCCGGCCACTGCGAATGTTACCCAGGCTTTCAACCCTCAGACGAGCCGCACGTCTGCCAACCCCTCTGCAGTGAGGGCTGCATCTTCGGCACCTGCACCGCACCTGACGAATGCACATGCCTAGAAGGTTAATTATTTACTTAAATACTTAATCACCACATCTTATCTAACACCCCTTATTGTCTATTTCTTTGGCCGTGGCGCCTAAGGGATTATGAGATCCTTACACACTCAGGCCCACAAACGCAGCTACCCCCCCCCCATCCGTCCCGTCACGCTCCGCCTAGCAGGTAGATGAGTCATGCTCTGGTGCCTCTAGTAGTGAATTCTAATTTTTTTAAACTGTTCAGTTTTGAAAATCAATTATATTTGTAATCTCTGTGCAACCAAGAGAAAAATGACATCAATTACGTGCTACTAAGGTGATATATAAAGGAAATACACCCAAAAAGCTTTGTTTGGTTTGGATGATATTTGAAAATAATAATAGTAATAATAATTTGTTTAAAGGTAGGTGGAACCCATTTACGGACGAAGTGTGGACTCGCCGAAGCCCTACACACTAAACCACCTCCTCGTTCGGGGCGAGTCTCCCCCCGGGACTTTTAGCACATTACTTCAGGGGGAGGCCCCGTGCTGGAAAGCCACATCCTGGGAACCGCGGTCTGTCAGAAGAGGGGACTACTTCTCTCTTCTTCTAGCCGGCTTAGACTTGCGTTTGCTTGCGTCCTGTTTGCGTTTTATAGGGCAAGCTAGTAACGCGGTATGCCCCAGAACCGGCGATGTGATCGCTTTGCGCTTGCGACTGCAACTCACTGCACAAGAAGCAGTGAGGAGCTTCTTCGCACTCCCCGTGTAGATGGCCCGACTCACCACATTTGAAACAGTGATCGGACCGATCAACCCCTGTACACTCGCTTCCTGTAGCCCAGGCCCTTGAAGCATCTTAAGATTACGGTACGCAGGCGCACCGCGCAGCTAAGATAACCCACCCGAAGATGGCCTTTCTTTAGAACTTTGGCGGCCTCGTAATGGCGGCCTCATTATTGTCTCTAAAGAGACATATCGAGTACAACCCTAAACTCGTGCTCGTCAGAGCTCTCACTAGGGCTGTGCACCCGCTTGGATGGAGCCGAGGCACTGGCTGCAAGGACGGCAACCTTGAGGAGCCTCCCTTGGATCCGTGACCTAGTCCTCTTTCGTGATTCTCTCGCCCACTCAATGTCGTTGACGTTGTCGTGGTACCTATCTTGGATTTCTTCCACTGATCTGTGCAGGAACTTCAACTTCTCAAACCACACAGATAGGGAGAGGACTCCCTCCTTCACCGTGTTGTTGACGTTTTTCTGGATCCTGCAGGCTCCAGTCATGTTGGCCAACAACGTCTCTACTTGACTGAAGATCTCCTTCTCTTCTTCGCGGACTTTGAGGACGTCCCCCCATTGTCTCTCGCAGTATTCCAGGTTTTGCTCGGTGGCATGGCTGAAGTCACTGCCCATGCTGCTTGTGCTCGCCAAGCTGTTTCGCCGCGTCTGTGGCACAGTCAAGAATGTCTGGTTGCCCTCCCCAGACTCCGTAGGGCAGCCCGAGTGAACGGGGTGGGGTTTCGGACCGGAGTCCTGACCCACCTGGGGTACGTTTCCGTTGTTTTCCGCAGACATCATGCTTGCTGTTCCCCTTGTATTCGGCTTTTACGGCAAGGGTTGTACTGTTGGACATGTTGTACTGTTGGAACATTCTGCTCCGGCCCGACACGGATAAGAAGAAGGTGTGAAAAGGCACTCATGGATTGGGGTCGAAGAAAGAAGATGAGCAAGATTAGCTCAGGAAAGAAGAAAGATGGAGAGCCAATACCCAAAGGAGGGGGAAAAGGTCTTAGCTCTAGTAGAAGAACTGCGAGAATAAGAGTTTCGCAGCTGGGCTCGGGAACCCGGGGTCGCCAGACACCCACACATTCGAAATCCGGCTATTTCTTGACGACGATCGGCTATAGACCAGCATTTGATCTCTAGTTTACTCTAATATGATACTGAATTTTAAATTTCATTATTTTACATTTTTTGTAATATACATATTTTATTGATATTGTTTTTATAAATTCCAATATTTTCAAAGAATAAACGTTGTGAATTGCAACACGATAAAGAATCATATTATTTATTAAATGTTATTATTTGGTCATCCGGTCATCCTCTATAGGCCCTATTCCGAGGGGGTGATTAGACGCCACCAAACACGACAGATCGCCAGCTTGCATGAACAAGTCAAGTCACTAGCCCGACAACTCGCCACCGTCTCTATATTCCAAAGGGCCAGGCGGGCGGGCTCTTTTTCACCTTGCCTTTGCCCCGCCCACATAGACTATTGATCTGTGCGTGGACGTTATCAAGCAAAGCCAAGGAGTGAGCCGGTACAGTACAAGGGTGAACAGTACTGCTAAAAGTAAGCGACACGCCCGAGTCTCGGACCTGCGACGCTTCGTGGCCACAGTTCCGAGGCCACCAAACACATTCGTGGGCGATTAGACGCCACCAAACACGTCAGATCGCCAGCTTGCACGACCACGTCAAGTCGCTACCCCCGACAACTCGCCACCCTCTCTATATTAAGAGGTGACGATTTGACGAGACCGCACACGACAGTTCGCCACCTATAATGACCGCGTCAAGTAACCACCCCGTCTAATCCCCACCTCTTTAAATATGGCGATCTGACGGGGTGGCTACTTGTCGGAGTGGCAGCAAGACGCGTTCCCTGCCAGTGGCTTTCTTCGGTGAAGTTGCCTCCACAAAGTGAAGAGGTCAGTGATGTGTTTTGCGAAGAAATCGTAGTATCGAAGAGATACCCTCTATAATTTTCAGCAAGTATTCACAAGCGAGAACGATATTTGCTTCGGTAATTCAATATTTTTACTTGGAAAAAGTAACATGGGACCTCTTAAACTGCTAAGTTATTACCAACTAGCCGACACGCGAGATAATTGTACATACAAACTGTATCAGCTGTTCTGCCCTTCTCTTTATATTTCTGCTCTTAGATAATTTTTTTCAAATAAAAACACGAGTGATGCACTCGTAACTGTGTTGCACCATACCAGATAACTAATGACAGACAAGAGAACGGTTGGTATTCACATGTTCTTTATTTCATGATACTAAACATCTGGTTGTTTAAGAGGGGGCTAAAGGGCAATTCGATGTCGCCCTTGCGTAGAGATACGTACTAACATCATACCGTGATGATAATGGGAAAAGGTAGTGCGACGTAGTAAATAACCAGTTTTTCTATAATTGCAGTCTTAGCTAGCATATAAAATACTCTTTTCCACTTTTCATGTCCAAGAAATAGCTTTATAGGTTGATATAATATCGCCGCGCATTTATATAAGTGTCCCAAACAGTGATGAATATGAAGTAAATATTCCTCCGTGGAGTCGGCGATCAGCGGTGTAAAACGTTCTCGCGGTCGCAAATTACGGCAATATATTTAAATTAGAGAAAATTATTTTATTTCACCTTGAAGACAAACGGATTCGACATTAGGTTCATGAAGTACATTTTGAATTTTCTTTTTACATTCCGAGTTTTTTAGCTCAAAAAATCAAATAGCTGAAACCCTCTGTTTGAACTCGAACGCCAGTGTATTTTTTATGATATCGTAAAAATAAAAATTGTATATTGTAAGGAGTTTATTGCTCTTCATTTTGATACGTGGCTAATTGTACGTTGAAAAAAATCGTCAGGATATGGTTTCGCGCGATGTTGTAACCTGCGAAAATAATGACATCATCCTTGTGTGCGGGAACGCATTCCGACAATAATTTTCGATTAACAATCAAAACAGTATATATTTAATTAAAAAGGAGAAAAAAAACCTACAAAATAACACCATTTTCTTCCACGATTCTAAGAAAAGTAAAAGAGTAATTACTCCTAACTTTTAGTAGGTGATTTTTACGTGATGTTAATTAGGTCAATTCAATTTTGTAAATTCAGAGGCTGATTATTTATACACTTTTCGTATGTAGTGGAAGCAAATGGTAATATTTTGTAGGATTTTCCCCCTCTTTAACTCGATATATAGCGTTGTGACTTTCGATCGAAAATTATTGTCGGATTGCGGCATTGCACGTAAGGGTGTTGTCGTTATTTTCGCGGTTACAACATTGCATGAAACCATATCCTGACGATTTTTTTTCAACGTACGACAATGAGCTACGTATCAAAATGAAAATAAATGAATTCCTCACAGTATACAATTTTTATTTTTACGATATCATAAAAAATACAAAAGAGTAATTGGCGTTCGAGTTCAAATAGAGGGTTTTAGCTAGTTGATATGTTGAGCTAAAATAGCTCGGAATGTAGAAAGAAAATGAAAAATGTACTTCACGAACCTAAAGTTGAATTAATTTGCCTTCAAGGTGAAATAAAATCATTTTCTCTAAATTAAAATATAATGCCGTAAATTGCGACCGCGTGAACGTATACACGCGCTGATCGCCGACCCCGTTCATTACTGTTTGGACTACATTTACTACATTCATTACTGTTTGGACTCCTATATATGAATGAGCGACATTATATATCAGCCTCTGGGGCTATATCTTGGACAGGAAAAGTGGAAAAGAGTACTTTGTATGCTATTTAAGACCATAATAATAGAAAAAACTGGCAAAACTAGTTATTTATGCTATGTCGCACTACCTTTTCTCATAATCATCGCGGGGCAATGTTAGTACGTATCTCTCCCGCGAGGGCAACGCCAAAACGCATTCAGTCCCCTTTTAACTACTATTATTGTGATATTGTAATTTCCGTAACTGTTTTTGATACTCGTTGTGTAACTCTTGTGGTTTTGCCAGGTTATATAGAGGACATGGAGTCGCCAAGTATTTGTTTACCGATTTGCAACACTACGTGTGTCAACGGTGATTGCATCGCCCCAGACATGTGCAAGTGTCGAGATGGCTTCATGCTTCACCCGCTGGATCCCTACAGATGCGTCCCCAAGGTGCCAGAACACTCGTCGTTGAACTATTGTGTGTTGTCAATGCCACAGGCTGTAAAATACGGTAAAAGTTCCGATTCCGACTGTTTCCTGATGAAAGAAAAAATATCAGTTAGCGTTCCCTCTGAATGTAAAGTTTTACAAAGGCGATCGGAAATCATCTGTACCCGACCTGAAAATTATCATCTCAGTGAATGTGGTTTAAACTTTCGGTGCTCTATGAAAAACTTAACCGGGTCGAATGAAATACACTGCTACTTGGAGCAGGGTAACTTTTTGACGGATTCCCCGACGGTAGAGCATATCACGACTTCAACCGAGTGGACCGATATCCTCCTAGTATTGAACTCTTATCAGCAATTCAATTCATCTGTAGAATTCATAGAAAATGTGACTAAAAAATGGACAGTGCAGCCACTAAGTAAAGGGTGAGTACAGAGGTTTATTTCATGTAGCTTTTTACTTGAATCCGAAGATAACATTTATAAATGTTTTGATATCATGTCAAGACCCTTGTAAAAAATTAAATATTTTTGTGCATTCACTTGCTAAAAACTATTTAATTTTCGACTTTCCAACATTTTAATATTTTAAAAATACATTTCTATAATTTTAAATTTGTAATTTTTAGCGAATTTCCCCTAGGGAAGAAGCTATTACCGTAGGTCTCATGGTAAGACCTAAGCCCGAGACCATGATAACTTTTCGTGTTGGGGCCAACAAAAGCAGAAAACATCATTCGTTCGAATTTATATATATATATATATATATATATATATATATATATATATATGTGTGTGTGTGTGTGTGTGTGTGTGTGTGTGTGTGTGTGTGTGTGTGTGTGTGTGTGTGTGTGTGTGTGTCTGTGAGCACGATATCGGCCGTAAAAATGGTCCGATCTTAATGAAATTTGGTACAGACATGTAAAGTGGTAATCCCTCGGATGAGTTCGTAAACCAGCCCGATCGGACCACCGGAAGGGGGGGTAAAGGGGGATAAACCCCCCAAAAATGGGTTTTTGAGTTTTTTACATAGGAAAATAAAATTTATCGAATTTTTGTTGGCACCATTGAATTCAGCTCAAAAAAACAAACAATTTAGTACCTTGAATCATTGATCTATGTCCATTGGTTACCGAGATATTGAAAGTGGTAATCACAGTACGTTGCAATGTTAACCTTATGGGGAATAAGTAAAATTCTATATCTCGCTTATTTCTCAACACATCTTAATAAAACTTGGTTTGTGGCTTCATCTAGATGAGATCTAATGTTCAATAGTCTAAAATCCTCGAAACTTCCATTTTCGTGGCAGCAAACCTGCATACTCATTCCCCATGTTATTCTTATGGAGCTTACCAAAACATGTAAAATCTCGCTATGTTGGATTGAAATATGTTGTTTTGAATTTGAAGTTCGCTGAGTATGCAGATCTGCTGTAACGGGGGTATTTGTCTTCTAATGTAGCCTTCTGGTTAGATTGTTAGATTGATAGATTGTGAAGTGATGGATTGTGAAGGAATTAAAGCCCCAGCCAGTGTCAACTAGGTATTTCTCCACTTGGGATATTGTGCAGCTTAAGGAAGGAAGGGATTTTTGGGGATAAGAAAGTTTTGACGTGGTCAGTCAGCCACGTCAACAGGGACGACTCGCCCTTTAACCTGAGGACACCCAGGGATCCCAGAAAAGGACCACCACAAAAGAACACTCCATATTGCAGTGGAGAGTCTCATCCAGGATGGTTTGCCCTCAAGACTGGCAGTCCCTGGGAGCCTGCCAGGTAAGGGTCCTCATACCGTCCCATATGGACAAGCCAGGATGATCATCTACAAGCCAGGATGATCATCTACAAGCCAGGATGATCATCTACAAGCCAGGATGATCATCTACAAGCCAGGATGATCATCTACAAGCCAGGATGATCATCTACAAGCCAGGATGACCTCTGGAGGTGGCTCTTCGAGTCATGTCCAGAGCTCGGACATGACTCTAAGTTCCACCGGAAATCAAAATTCCCTGAGAGACAAGATGGTATCCAGATTTTCAGGAAGCTAGTCATTCTGGATAGTTACTCAGACTTACTTACCAATATAATGACAGCTTCAATTCACCCATTGTTGACCTCTGTACTACTATAAACCAGTCAGTAAGTCTCTACAGCCTACTGCACTGATAATCAGTAGGAAGTAACTTAAACAATTACAAAGAAAGGATGGACTATACAGTGTATTTTTTATGATAACGTAAAATCGTACACAAAAATCATCTATTTCAAGGCCTATTTAAAAAAGCTATTTCGTTTAACAGCAATCACTTTATACTTTATGCTGTGTATAATACCCAAATAAAGTGCATGAATGATACATCATAATTTGATAACAACAATTACAAATTGATGGACCTTCTCCCCGGTTAATTCCCACTCCAACTTTAATTCCAAAGAGATATTTCTCACTCTGCTTTAATGCTTTAATTTGTTATCAATCATTATGCAAATTTAAGGAGATATCTATATGGCCCAGCTGAGTTTTATCAGTGTTAGCGAGAATCCAAAAGTTGAATTCATGTCACTAAAACAACAGAGTGTGCTGGTGTGAACTATTAATTATTCTATACTTTTGTTTGCTTCTCATCAGAGATCTGGTGATATTCCATTTGATTCCTGTTAAAATAACTGAAAAGCTGTATATTCTCATATCGTAATTAGTTTAATCTTTACAGTTTTGCACTCTGATGAACTTGGAGAACTTTTTTAAATCGTGGATTACACAAACATACGCACACCAGTTACACTGTAAAAATAAGAATAGGCTACTACAGTGTTTGAAGTCAAAGCCAGAAATATTAAAATTGTATTTTATGCTATGTCTTTGATTCTGCCCCATAGACCGATCTGTGGAAAGATGAACTTTGCAGTCGAGATGAGTGAGAGTAAAATTTCAACAAAAGTGAGCCAACCTGCTGACCACGTCGACTCATCCTTCAGTAAGTTTCCTTGCTTACTATATTTTCCATAAATATCTTTTCACTATCCCCCAAGTGGGAAAAATATTCTGGGACAGTTTCCAGCCAGTATTGACCAGGCTAAAGAAAATGTGATATAATGATCATATCAATTTGATAGCTTTAGAATTTTTTCGGGATATAAAAACTTTTACCTTTGAAAATTTATCATTTTATCTGTCATCAACCTTGCGATATTCAAAACCTTAAAAAATAAATTTTAGGGGATTGGAAAATGGTAAAGCAAATTACAGATAATGAACTGCATAATTGCTTGTAAATTATGAAAAGGGCAAGTTACAGCAAATTATTTTCCCATAACAATCACAATCTCATTTTGTAGATCAATTAATTGTCGGCCAAATATTTTGCATTACCATTATTTATCAGGTATCAGAGAGGTCAAGAAGCCTAAGGCACAAGAGGAATATCACAATGGTTAATATTGTTTAAATAAAGTTTAAATCCTTCCTTCAAAGTCTGTAAATAAGTAATTTATGACTATAAAACGTCTTTTATGCAGATTACTTGGCCAGAGAAAATCTAATAACGTAATAAATCGAATTTTAAAGTTGTAAAATGTTAACATTGACCTTATGGGTTGCCGTGATAGCAACGAAAATAAACAAGGAAAGTGTAAACAAATGAATGGCTTTTGGCGGCGCATGCAAATCAATTTTACAACCTCTTTATGTCATTCAAAAATCAACTCAAAGTTGCTTTTAAAAAATATAGAAGATATCCTACAGAAAATCTCTTTTCAGAAATTGGTGTCCTTACGGTTCGTCAATTATACATTAAATTTCTCGTAGTTCACATGTACAAACATTCTGACACAATCTTTGATAAAATTTCGCACAACCATAACACCCGTTTTGCTAGGAATGTTGGCATCATGGTACCGCAATCAAACAAAACTTTTTCTCAAACAAATTCTTTTTTTATTTCAAACATTGTTTATCGGAATATGTGTCAGAGGTATAATAATTCACACCTTTTTAATATTGCGCCTCTCTCATCTTTTAAAAAACTTCTCATTGAATGGCTTACATCTTTGGGTACTGAGGAATGTGAGGCCGTTATCGCGCTGGGTCCGGCTTGACCGCCGATCCCTACACTACTCCCCCCGCTACTCTCCCCTCCCCCAACAACGCTCAATCTGCTCAGCTCATGCATCAAAATGGAACGGCATGCACAATTTAATTTCCGGACACTCATTGTAAACAATTTTAATTTGAATTTCATCACGAAATATAAATAAGTTTCCATTTTTTATCATTCCGTAATTTTTATTTAGGCTCTGATTTGCAATGGGTCTACATACAGGCTACTCGCCCATGTAGACTCTTTCCTATGTTTTATTTGTGGAATTGTACTATTCATAATATTTTTGGAAATAAAGTATATTTCATTTCATTTCATTTCATTTCGAAGTAATCATAACAGCTGTTTGCAATCTACAGCCATCAAGGGAAAATACAGCAAATGGATGAAGAGTCCATGGAGCAATAAAAAGGTTTCTATTTATCAATTTTATGACACTGAAATATTTTATTGTAACTGGATGAACTGGTAAACATGAAATAACACCGAGCAAGGCTCGGTCCACCAGGTACTTATTAATTAAATGAAGTAAAATTGTACGGCTGAAAATTAACAGCTGTAACAGTACTTTTGTTTGATCTCGTTTTTATCGTTTTTATTTGGAACAGGGCCCCGGGGAATACCTCGCCTAGGGCGCCAAAAACTCTTGAGCCGGCCCTGGGGCCAACTAGACATCATTAGACATCACTTCGTTACCTAATAACATCTAGTGATATTACTAGGTATTTGGGCCAACTAGACATCATTAGACATCACTTCGTTACCTAATGATGTTTAGTTACCTAGTGATGTCTAATGATTTTTTGTAATGACTTTCTAACGATTTTTTCACTAGGGCTGCCTTAAGAAGAAGACGATAATAGTATTCTGCAATTTAACTATAAGATCATTCACCACGTGCTGATCTCACACAATATGATAACAAAACTCGTCTGCCGACATGTGATGATGGCATTGTCGCAGAAACAATAAGAAAAATAATGACTATTCAGCAGTATAAAATATTACTATAGGTCTCGTCAAAATAAGTTGAATCCTAGCCTAAAAGAGAGATGTCCGCCTAGAAATATGTCAGCCTAGAAAAAATAGTTCTATGGCCGCCATTTATAGGCCAGTCATTCTACGAAAAGTAACATGGGGAACCCCAAAAAAACTGCAAGAAAACGTTTTTGATGGAATTCTACGTAAAAAAATATGAATTTTAACATATCCAAAGTTTACAAAAATCGGACCATGGGAACCTCACTAAAAACATGTTTCAAAATGGCGGCTTTTCCCACCATACAACAATTTTTGAAAAAAGACATTCAACTGCATTTAGTATCAATGTTTTTCGAGATATAGACTTTGGACCGGCGCCAATCATCGTTGAGTGATTGGTTCTAAATTTTGACAGTATTTACATTTTTGGCCGCCATCTTGGATCCGCCATATTGGATATAAATATTTTTTTCAAATGTAAAGATGGTGTTGTGACGCATCATTATGGACTAGATTTTTATCCTGAACACTGAACACAATGCTGAAATCCGTTTTTGAAAATATGCATTTTTCAAAAAGATATGCTCAAATAAAAATTCATCCCTATACATTTCTTATGGACGTTTATTTTTTTAAGATTTGTTAAGAATTATCTCTTATATCTCCGGTTCTAATTAAGGTATGTAGTTCGTTTTGGTCTTAAAATACTTAGTCATTTAACGGCTTTTATATGAGCTATTGATCATTAAAATCGGACGACTGCTGGACGAGCTATAAGGCTAAAATCGACACGAAAATCCATTTTTAGAAATTTGTTTATTCGACAAAGATTATATAAAAGAATATAACCCATCCTATTTTTGTCAGATTTCAATTATCAATATGTCAAATGGAAGCTAGTAGATCAGAGCGTGTTTCAAAACCAATCCAACTTGCAGGCCATGTTTGGGACTTGAGATACAAATCTTTAAATAACTAAGAAATTTTGAAAAAATTGATTTTTATGTTGGTTTGAGGCTTATATCTCACCTAAAACTCAACCGATTTAAATTATTAACATCTTAAATGAAAGCCAATAATGTACTGAGTTAATTAAAACATAAAACTGTTTTGAATCTCTGTTAGTTTTCTATGTATGAGCCATTAATTATATATAGCTTACGAAAGTGAACAGATTTTATGGTAAATGAAGGTTCATAACTCAAACTAAGTAAGTACGATTTTAATGAGCCATAGCTCCTATGAAAGCCCAGAATCTTCTGAGTAATTTGAGGGGAGAACGAGCTTTTTAATCCATTTAGGACCTGCGCTATGAGTCTTTGACAAAAAACAAATTTCTCAAAAATGGATTTTCGTGTCGATTTTAGCCTTATAGCTTGTCTAGTAGTCGTCCGATTTTAATGATCGGCACATAAAAAAAAAAATACGGCTCATATAAAAGCCGTTAAATGACTGAGTATTTTGTGACCGAAACAAACTACATACCTTAATTAGAACTGGAGATATAAGAGATAATTCTTAACAAATCTTTAAACAAATTAAACGTCTATAAGAAATGTATAGGGATGAATTTTTATTTGAGCATATCTTTTTAACGAATGCATATTTTCAAAAACGGATTTCAGCATTGTGTTAGGGTAAAAATCTAGTCCATAATGATGCGTCACAACACCATCTTTACATTTGAAAAATATATATATATATCCAATATGGCGGATCCAAGATGGCGGCAGAAAATATAAACTCTGTCAAAATTTAGAACCAATGACCGAACGATGATTGACGGCGGTCCAAAGTCAATATCTCGAAAAACATTTATGCAAAATGCAGTTGAATGTCTTTCGTCAAAAATATTTGTATGGTGGGAAAAGTCGCCATTTTGAAACGTGATTTTAGTGAGGTTCCCATGGGCCGATTTTGGTAAACTTTGGATATGTTAAAATTAATATTTTTTTAAGTAAAATTCCAACAAAAAACGTTTTCTTGCAGTTTTTTTGATGTCATCTCGTAAACTGACTGGACTATTATAGGCTATAGTGTTCACTGTTGTTATATAGTAACTTTGGATTATCAGGATCTTTTGCTATCCGGTTCAGAATTCTGCCACATTAATCCTTATAATGCCATGTGAATATGTATTTATTAAAAAAGCAGGTGTTAATGTATTTAAAAATAACCATGTGTAAATGTATTTATAAATAACCAGGTGTTAATGTATTTATAAATAACCAGGTGTTTATGCATTTATTAAAAAAACATTCTTTACCTTTATCACAGTATATTTTACCTATTACTATATCTACATATTTTTACAGCTTAATATACTGTTCAACCATGGGTTAATTTTAAAATTCATTGTACTCATAATACATCACTTCGTTTTACGTATTTAGAATATAATTTATTATTAATTTACAATTAAGTTTAGGTACTAACATAAAGTAATCAGCCATTAGTAATATGTATATGTTAACCCTTTTGATGCCAACGTCCGGTTTATCGGACGTATAGTGTATGCGACTTTCGACCTTATTGGTAGATATAGTAACACATGTTGTATAGAGGTGGGTCTAGGTTTTCCAAGATAATCTCTGTGTTTATTTCTCAATATATCAGTGCATTTGCGATTTACCCTCTCTTCAAATAACATCTGTCGATGCATATAACTTTTAACCTTATAGATTAATCTTGTAAGAGGTTGACGATAAATATCGTACATCTGTGGAAGGGATTTGAAGAAAAATACAGACTGAAAATATGTATAAAACCACTCAGTCGCGAGATCGGAAGATTGCTTTAGCAAAATGAGTAGCGTTTGCGCTACGTGTGGCGGCGCCGATCATAAGAGGTCCAGTAGTTCACGATGTCCGCAGCATAAGAAGAGGGCTAGGGAGTCGGCCGAGTACGACGGACTGTCGGAAACCTATACAGTTAAACGCGGTCTGAACGGTTTCGTCTGTACTTTTTTGGAGGGCGGCGAAAGAAACAGGTTACTTTATGAAATCTGCCGCGACGTAAACGATCTGTGGTCGTTCGCCATAGACTTTTCTATGCTCGTCCACTTTTTCTACCCGTCACGCATGTTACAAATCGACGACGATGCCCAGTTCTTACGTCTTTATCCACGATTCGACGGTCGGGCACTGGCCGCCGCGCTCTCCTCGGCTTACGACTCGAGAAAAGCTAAAAGGACAGCCAGACTGGACGATCCTGGCAATTTGTTAAATATCTGGTATACCATCCGTCAGAGGCGGTACGATGTAAAACTTAGAACGTTTACTGTCAACCACGTTGTGAACGAGTACGCTACTGTTTTGGAGACTAACGTGCGCACGCACGCGTTTAGTAGAATCAAAAAAGGAATCGCCTCCAAGAGCGGTTTGGATAGAAAGACGATTCACGAGGCGTGCTACAAACGTTACTAGTAGTGGGCACTTGGGGCTGCTGGCCCAATCAAACTTTGACAGGCAGTCAATTTTTTGACAGCTACTTCCGGTCACGTGACCGGAAGTGACGTCATCAGCTGTGACGTCATCAGCTGTGACGTTTATGGGTGGGTATTTAAAGTTTAAATGCCCTGCTGTGCTGGGTATTTAAATTTTAAATGGCCGGAAGTGTGTCAAGGTCTTTTGGAGATGTTTTTAAAAAAGATCTTGCATTTTCGGAAAATCCGAAAATGCAAGATATTTTCTTTTTTATTTATTTGTTTTTTTACAAAAGTATTATTTTACAAGTTAGTAAAGTCTGCTCCCAAATTTGAAAAGTAAGTTGTTGTCGGTGCTGAAATTTCTTGTTTATTTTTATTCTTCTTGTTGTTGTAAGTTGGCAAAAACACATTTTTTCGTTTTGATTGTTTGTTGCATAAAGTTCTAAAGATAAACCAAACCCAGTGGTTATAAGTTGTTTTAGTTCTTCACTAAAAAATTTCCAAATCCTTGTAGGTTGTAAGATTGATAGCGTTGTAGTGAATCCCGCGAATGTTGAGAGACATGACTAGAGTTGTTTACTCGACGAGAGGTGTAGCAGGAATGACTATTGCAAAGCCGGTGCTGCAGGTACCTCCGATGGTAGTGGGGGTAGTGGTGGGGGGTAATGGCAGGTGTTTGTTTAATCACTTTGAATTTAATCGTTGCCACAATAGACCGAGTCGATGTTGCAATTCTTCTAGTTTATCCAACCGGTTCTTTTGATATGTTTTGCAACTACACTTACAATAGCAGAAAGAATTACATTTTGTACAAGCTTTTCCGTCAACTTGATCTTCAGGTATTCTAAAACATTTTTCTTTGCAACAATAAGTTATAAGTGTTAGATTATTTCTTTTGGATGACATGTTGGTTGTAGCTTGTCTTAAACAGAACTGAGCCTCTCAACGTTAAAGTTTCGTATTTATGTAAAGTATTCGAATGAAACTATCGAATAAAATAATCGAATAATACTATCGATCAAAATAATCGAATAATATTATCGATTAAAAGTTCAAGGTCATCCGTTTGAATTTTTAAAAAAATACAACATATCAGTATATAAAAACATATACTGATATGCAAAAATCAAGTTGTAAAGTAGCGAATTTCTTTCTTCCTCCGTTGTTGAATTTTTAGTCGAAACCAATTAATGATAACATTACTGCTTGCGCATCAGAACTAACAGTTGATGAAATTTCATTTACTTGTAGTAGGTAATTGTTTGGAAGTTGGTGTAGATGCAGAAGAAACAGTATTATCTTGAATCATAATTTTCCGGAGGATATACTAAAATTTGTTGTATAGGATCTGCATCAATAGTAAAACTTTGCGTTTCAATGCAAAGTCCATCTTTAATAAAAGAAACATATAAAACAGAACTCATGTTTATTTAGATGTTTACTCTGAGAGTCCTACATGCAAACTGATGTGTCAGTTGGGGCGAAGCAACCTTCCTCGAAATGGCATGGACAGCACGGAACATCTTCCTCCCACCAACACCATGAGAGACTCCTCACAATATTTTGGATATGTAGTGTTAGTCGCACTGTTGCTCTTGTTGAGTGAACATGTCGGTATTAAACAATCGTTCTTAACTTTTGGTTTTAAAATATTTGCAATAAAATATCGTTTTAACACTTATTTAACTTTGTACAAGTTACAGTAATTTAAAGATGCTACTTTATTATATCACCTTGATACTTCTAAAAATATTTAGTTGCAGAAATGCGAAATAAATATAAAATTGGTTTCTGTGTTATAATTTTTACATTGTTAGTTAAATAACAAATGTTACCGAAGTTTTTTGTTCGTCTCATTATTCTGCATTATTGAAGTACCACACGATAGGGTTTGGAAACATATAAAATAAAATATATATTTTAATTTTTGCGTTATGGAAGGTTGTGGAAGTTATAACGCAAAAATTAAAATATATATTTTACTTTATAAGTTTCCAAACCCTATTTTGTGAGTACTTAAATTATACAAAATTATAGGCAGAGTAGAATAGCTTAACATACCTCAACGTCCAACAGTTCAAATAATAGATGAATCCAGTACATGTTTCGAAGTAATAACTCCATTACAAAAGGGTTTAAAAAAAACGTTCATCCGGGTCGGAGTCCTTGGTTTATGCGTAAAAAAAAACACCCTGTACTTCTTTATTTTCTTTTACTTGCTAAATCAATGTAAAAATCATTGTAACATTAACGGAGGTAAAACATACATAGAAACCATACCACCATTCCGAAAAAATTAAAAATTCAAAATGAAACCGCCCAACGTGGGGCTCGAACCCACGACCCTGAGATTAAGAGTCTCATGCTCTACCGAGCTAGCCGGGCTGAACACCACTGGAGTGCTATTTCTAAATTGGCCACCGTCAGCCACTCGCCGCCGGACAGTGAAAGTGGTCAGACAGGCAAGACAAGCGTCTGAATCACTACAGTAGAACCCGTCCTATCCGGCCATCTCGGGACCGAGCCTTGGCCGAATAAACCAACCTACAATAATTATGGCCATTTGCACCAAATTAATCTTACACAACTGATAAATAAAGTCTTAAGTAGTGTAAAATACTCGTCTTTAGGGTTATTAACACACTTTGTAAAACCAATAGAAAATTATTTACTGTAAAACAAAATTAAATAACGGAATAATAGTTCACAAAAATATTCGCTGCAGTACAGTACTGTAGGCTTCATTGTAGTTGTGGTACATTATAAACAAAGAAAACTCATAATGATGTTAAATAAAGATGAATGTAAAAAATCTCATACAATAAGTCGGCTTTAAAGATTATTAGGCCTTAAAAAGTCAATAATTTTCAGCTTACTGTTTACTATCTCAACTAACTAAGTTATTTTCATAAAAATATAATGTAAACAGATGTACCGTGAGAGCATTCAAATCGCGACGAGTTATCGCGTGCGTCTACACGTACATAAGCCGTGGGAAATATATTTTAGTATTTACTTCCAGGAAGCGGCCGGATAAACCGAGGTCGGATATGAGGGGTTCTACTGTAATGTCTAAATCGCGTTTACCACCACTGACAAGCCTATGTAAAAGACTAGTGCAGTGTTTACTCATTTACGGAACTGCTCCTTATAAAACAAAGTTAAATTAATGCATATGATGTATTTTTGAGGTAAGCATAAAATTGTCCAAGATATGTTAACCTTTTTGATATTTTTTTTTTAGTGTGTGAATACGAAGCTTTCAGCTTAAACCATGTCAAATACTCGTCTTTAGGGTTATTAACACACTTTGTAAAACCAATAGAAAATTATTTACTGTAAAACAAAATTAAATAACGGAATAATAGTTCACAAAAATATTCGCTGCAGTACAGTACTGTAGGCTTCATTGTAGTTGTGGTACATTATAAACAAAGAAAACTCATAATGATGTTAAATAAAGATGAATGTAAAAAATCTCATACAATAAGTCGGCTTTAAAGATTATTAGGCCTTAAAAAGTCAATAATTTTCAGCTTACTGTTTACTATCTCAACTAACTAAGTTATTTTCATAAAAATATAATGTAAACAGATGTACCGTGAGAGCATTCAAATCGCGTGCGTCTACACGTACATAAGCCGTGGGAAATATATTTTAGTATTTACTTCCAGGAAGCGGCCGGATAAACCGAGGTCGGATATGAGGGGTTCTACTGTAATGTCTAAATCGCGTTTACCACCACTGAAATGCCTATGTAAAAAACTAGTGCAGTGTTTACTCATTTACGGAACTGCTTCTTATAAAACAAAGTTAAATTAATGCATATGATGTATTTTTGAGGTAAGCATAAAATTGTCCAAGATATGTTAACCTTTTTGATCTTTTTTTTAGTGTGTGAATACGAAGCTTTCAGCTTAAACCATGTCAAATCCTACTTCTTATACTTTACACTAAACAGTGTGTAAACAAAAAAAGATAACAGAGTAAATGTTTCATCTCCCACTACCAAACGTAACCGAACACAAGAATTTGATCTTTGACACAACTGACATGCACTATAGTGACTCCAACGCGTTCACGCCGCGGTAAAGGCGGCCAAGAGAGGAGCGCTCGAGCCTCGGACTCGCACTGAATAAATTCTCTTGTTCTAATTCCCCATTCTGTGATGAGTCTGACACACGGATATGACGACATCCACGGAGGTGTGAATGGGATTGGGAAATACCGACACCGGTGTAAACACTTTTGAACTTATGGTACCTGATCCTAGTGCGTCCTTCATTTTTTTAATCGTTTTTAACCCCTTGACGCTCAAAGAGATACGAAAACTTTAATAAAAATGGATGGTAGTACAAAAGCATCACTAATTTACTAACATTCAATAAACACATTCACTTGCAGCTAAAACAACTAGACAGCCCAGCGCTGCACATCATGATTACAGTGTGATCATCACGTAAGCGAACTCACACACCTCACCATAAGCGCACAACGCTAAGCTAAAACAAAAAATGTTATTTCGAAATAGCAAGTTGCTTAATTAAATTTAGGAAAAATGTTATACAAATATGTTTTTTATTTCCTAACACTAAAGGAGCCAGTGTCTCGCCATTAGCGACGCAGAACATCTGTGGTTTAGCGCAACTCCGGAGGTAGGCTAACTACCCATCCAGCACGTATAGAGGTTGTAAGTGACCCGCTTTGGTGAGCGTAATCACTACAAAAGCGGTAGCCGGTTTTACCATTATTGGTTTTACCGTGCAAAAGATGGAAGGAAAAAAGGAAAGGAAATTGGAATTGAAAGGTGTCCCTAACTAAAAAGGAGTACAAGACAAGAGAGGGAATGCCCTCAACAAGCTTGTTGGAAAAAGGAAATTGGAATAGAAAGGTATTAAAAACATATCATATAACATTTTTAAAAACAAAAATATTACTTTAAATTTAAACATTCCAGGCAGAAATATATTGTAAGTAAAAGAAAGATTTTAAAAATAATACTAACTACCAAACCAGCAAATTAAAAACAAACTACAAACCCTAGGGTATCTACAAGCACAAACAACTACCATGCCTTAAAATTAATCAGTCCTACGTCAAGATGTTATTATACAAATAACACCAAGATATTTTCACCAAACAGCAAAAATGATAAAATGTTCAGGGGCGCCTTCTGAACATCTTACCACCTCACTGTCTAGCGAGCAACTGATGCCGGAGCACTAGCACAGACCCCGGACCCCAACTCGGCTCGAGGTCACGGCAGCTGGTGCGGCAGCTGGTTAATCACCTGGTGTGAGCACCTGTATTGCCAACTGGTTGCCTTGGACCAAACGTTTTGGTTGTCTCATCATTTTGAATGATTTGAGTACCCACAAAATAAGGCTTGGAAACTTATAAAATGTTGGAAAATACTTTTTAGTTTTCGTGTTATAACTTCTATAATGGGCAAAATTCCTCTAAACCCATCATGCGGGTACTCAAATTGCGGGGATGCGTCGTTTCAATGAAACTCTACAAGTGTTAAGGATTAGAAATTAAATAAATTGATTAATTGTTAAACATTGGACCAAAGGTTGTTTTAAAGGTTTTTAATCCAACATGATTACTTTTACAAATTACTCACTTTAATATTAAAAGTAGTTTTTCTTTAACTCTGTATTTCACATTAGTATTACATTTTTTTCCAGTTGTGGACTTTTAAATTAAAGTGATAAAGCATGTATTTAAAATAAAGTAAATCTACGGTGACGCTATAAATTAATTATATTGTGTAAAAAAACTCATAATATTTCAAGTTAAACTAAGGCAGAGACGACAATTGTATCAGGCGAACAGAGGAGAGGAGCGACAAGCAGGTTCCCCAAACGATTGTGTATCCAAATAAATATGCGCAACACGTTTATGGTTTACATTTTACAGATTCACAGCTGATAAATAACGTTATTTTTAGTATATTTATTAAATTTTTATTCAAATGGATGATGAATAATGGATGACAGAAATGTTGAAATACAGTTGATTTGGTAGGTTATTAATGTAGTTTTAGCAAAGAAAAACAATAGATAAATGTTTTGCTCTTGGGCGCTTTTGTTCACGCGATCTGTTGATCGGGGTCCCATTTTTAATTTTTCTTAGCCAAAAAGTGATTTCAAAATGTTTTGCTCTTGGGCGCTTTTGTTCACGCGATCTGTTGATCAGGGTCCCATTTTTAATTTTTCTTAGCCAAAAAGTGATTTCAATAACACGAACACGAATCACTATACATTGGTACTTTACTTAGTTGCATTAGTACTTTACAGTAGTTAGGTTACATTACTGATTCTTGTGTATAATCCAAACATTTTGTACTGGATAATACACCTGCTGTAACAACTCTATACATCTAAACTCATTCCACAGCCCAGCCCATTCTTTTTATGTTATTATAAAACACACTGTATTATGTCAAACCCTTATTAATAGTGATAATTTGTTAAAAAAATAACCAATAACGTGTTAACAAATAACAGTATTGGTATTTCATATATCATCTCACTAATACTGATGGTATATCATAAAACTATAAAATACAACATTTCCAAAAAGTATGTCGGCTACCTAAAAGCTTTTTCAAAAAACAATCAGTTCCAATTTTGCAAGTGAATGTGTTTATTGAATGTTAGTAAATTAGTGATGCTTTTGTACTACCATCCATTTTTATTAAAGTTTTCGTATCTCTTTGAGCGTCAAGGGGTTAAAAACGATTAAAAAAATGAAGGACGCACTAGGATCAGGTACCATAAGTTCAAAAGTGTTTACACCGGTGTCGGTATTTCCCAATCCCATTCACACCTCCGTGGATGTCGTCATATCCGTGTGTCAGACTCATCACAGAATGGGGAATTAGAACAAGAGAATTTATTCAGTGCGAGTCCGAGGCTCGAGCGCTCCTCTCTTGGCCGCCTTTACCGCGGCGTGAACGCGTTGGAGTCACTATAGTGCATGTCAGTTGTGTCAAAGATCAAATTCTTGTGTTCGGTTACGTTTGGTAGTGGGAGATGAAACATTTACTCTGTTATCTTTTTTTGTTTACACACTGTTAGTGTAAAGTATAAGAAGTAGGATTTGACATGGTTTAAGCTGAAAGCTTCGTATTCACACACTAAAAAAAAGATCAAAAAGGTTAACATATCTTGGACAATTTTATGCTTACCTCAAAAATACATCATATGCATTAATTTAACTTTGTTTTATAAGAAGCAGTTCCGTAAATGAGTAAACACTGCACTAGTTTTTTACATAGGCATTTCAGTGGTGGTAAACGCGATTTAGACATTACAGTAGAACCCCTCATATCCGACCTCGGTTTATCCGGCCGCTTCCTGGAAGTAAATACTAAAATATATTTCCCACGGCTTATGTACGTGTAGACGCACGCGATTTGAATGCTCTCACGGTACATCTGTTTACATTATATTTTTATGAAAATAACTTAGTTAGTTGAGATAGTAAACAGTAAGCTGAAAATTATTGACTTTTTAAGGCCTAATAATCTTTAAAGCCGACTTATTGTATGAGATTTTTTACATTCATCTTTATTTAACATCATTATGAGTTTTCTTTGTTTATAATGTACCACAACTACAATGAAGCCTACAGTACTGTACTGCAGCGAATATTTTTGTGAACTATTATTCCGTTATTTAATTTTGTTTTACAGTAAATAATTTTCTATTGGTTTTACAAAGTGTGTTAATAACCCTAAAGACGAGTATTTGACATGGTTTAAGCTGAAAGCTTCGTATTCACACACTAAAAAAAAAGATCAAAAAGGTTAACATATCTTGGACAATTTTATGCTTACCTCAAAAATACATCATATGCATTAATTTAACTTTGTTTTATAAGGAGCAGTTCCGTAAATGAGTAAACACTGCACTAGTCTTTTACATAGGCTTGTCAGTGGTGGTAAACGCGATTTAGACATTACAGTAGAACCCCTCATATCCGACCTCGGTTTATCCGGCCGCTTCCTGGAAGTAAATACTAAAATATATTTCCCACGGCTTATGTACGTGTAGACGCACGCGATTTGAATGCTCTCACGGTACATCTGTTTACATTATATTTTTATGAAAATAACTTAGTTAGTTGAGATAGTAAACAGTAAGCTGAAAATTATTGACTTTTTAAGGCCTAATAATCTTTAAAGCCGACTTATTGTATGAGATTTTTTACATTCATCTTTATTTAACATCATTATGAGTTTTCTTTGTTTATAATGTACCACAACTACAATGAAGCCTACAGTACTGTACTGCAGCGAATATTTTTGTGAACTATTATTCCGTTATTTAATTTTGTTTTACAGTAAATAATTTTCTATTGGTTTTACAAAGTGTGTTAATAACCCTAAAGACGAGTATTTTACACTACTTAAGACTTTATTTATCAGTTGTGTAAGATTAATTTGGTGCAAATGGCCATAATTATTGTAGGTTGGTTTATTCGGCCAAGGCTCGGTCCCGAGGTGGCCGGATAGGACGGGTTCTACTGTAGTGATTCAGACGCTTGTCTTGCCTGTCTGACCACTTTCACTGTCCGGCGGCGAGTGGCTGACGGTGGCCAATTTAGAAATAGCACTCCAGTGGTGTTCAGCCCGGCTAGCTCGGTAGAGCATGAGACTCTTAATCTCAGGGTCGTGGGTTCGAGCCCCACGTTGGGCGGTTTCATTTTGAATTTTTAATTTTTTCGGAATGGTGGTATGGTTTCTATGTATGTTTTACCTCCGTTAATGTTACAATGATTTTTACATTGATTTAGCAAGTAAAAGAAAATAAAGAAGTACAGGGTGTTTTTTTTTTACGCATAAACCAAGGACTCCGACCCGGATGAACGTTTTTTTAAACCCTTTTGTAATGGAGTTATTACTTCGAAACATGTACTGGATTCATCTATTATTTGAACTGTTGGACGTTGAGGTATGTTAAGCTATTCTACTCTGCCTATAATTTTGTATAATTTAAGTACTCACAAAATAGGGTTTGGAAACTTATAAAGTAAAATAGGGTCGCCGGAATTGTACCCCCCGGATTTGTACCCCCCACAAAAAACGCCTACGTCATTTTGACGTCACAGGACGGGGGGTACAAATCCGGCCGCGAACTTTTAGGACGGATAAATTATTATGTATTTTGATCAACTGACATTTCACGGTTGGCTGAACAGTTGCATAATTTATATAAATCCAATTAAACATGGCTTCTTAAGTCCAACCCCGGATTTGTACCCCCCGGATTTTTACCCCCCGGATTTGTACCCCCCATGGTCAGATTCTTAAGTCTGACCCCGGATTTGTACCCCCCGGATTTGTACCCCCCGTGGTCAGATTTTTAAGTCTGACCCCGGATTTGTACCCCCCGGATTTGTACCCCCCGTGCTCAAATCCATTTTGACGTCCATGGAAATATACCGGGTCAATATTCATTGATGTTGTTGACTTTTTTAATTAGTTCTCGTAAGTCAACGGCTGTCCGTTAAATTATTACCTAATATTATTCTACGAAAATGTCTTATTCTACGAAAATCTTACGTTGCATGGGTGACGTATGACTTTTATTCAAGTATTTTTGCAATTAATTAAACATTTAACGCAAGCCAAGTAAAAAACGTCGCTTTTTGGTTTCGTTTTTAGAGTATTGTAAATAAAACTAAAGTTTTTAACAGATGAATTGAAAAAGAAGTTCAACCTCAGGTGTTTAACGATCAATCTGGAATGTAATTGAACTCTACGTAGAAGGGCGGATATACATTACAATTTTCTTGCCGTATGAGGGTTTCCCGGGAGGCAGGAGGTCAAAGAACATTTTCAAATGCCCTCGGCATGCCTCGGCATTCCTAAGTGGACCTGATGGAATGTACCGTTCCTCCCTCTGTAAGTACAATTGATGGGTTTTGGACGTTAACATATTTATTTTTGGGTATTCTGTACTTGGAGTATTTGATCAAAACTGATCAGAGATCAATGCAGTGTTGTCCGTTAGAACATATTCTAAAATAATATGTATACCGGAGGTTGGCGTCTTGACTACTGATTTAAATGATTAACGAATGCATTCAATATGAATATCATAAAATCAAAATCAGCTTTATTTCTGTAATCTACAGTATATTTGTCAAATACCACTGACCTATCATCACACAGCCCAAACTACTCGACCTAGAACCTTGAAACCTTGCATGAACATTCCTCTCAGGGCATAAGCACCCACTAAGAACGGATTTTAAAAAATTCCCTTAGGGCTACGCCCTATGATACATCAAAGTTTAAATGTTAACGTATAGGGAAGCTCATGTTTTTTGTCATGGCAACCTTAAAATTAAATCCAAGGAAGTTTTTCTGTTTTTCAACGGGTAACACCGTGTTGATCAGCTAGTTATTTATATAGAAGTATCAGTCACAGCACATATTATTTACAAATAAATTAAATATTTACAAAATAAATCCACTAATGCCCCTATTTCATTAATACCTGGTGAACTAAGCCTTGCTCGGTATTATTTTATGTTTACAATTTAATCCAATTACTATAAATAAAAACAATTCGAAAATATTCATGAATAATAAATGCAATTGTTATTACTCCAAGTAATTTTCATCTCTCACGCTGAATTTTTCCTAGATGACTATAATTTGCAAATAGCTGTTATGATGACTTTATTTGTTTAAATTCTCCTTGTTTAGTTCGTTGCCATCATGGCAACTCGTAAGGCCAATGTTAAACTTTACAACTTCAAAATTTTATTACGTTTTACTGCATTTTAATACGTTATTATATTTTCTCTGCTAAGTAATCTGTAGATAACACGTTTTTGAGTCACATGTACATTTTATCTATTAATTGAACAGATTTCAAAATTTTGTCTTCGCAGTTCTCTATTAAATATTAATAAGAAAACCATAACCAAGAGTAATAATCATACAATTTCAGGTAAAAGAGTAATTTCAGTTCAAAGCCAAGCATAGTTCAAGAGAAATAACATTTTTCTTAAGGGACTTAAACCTAATATGGCGGGTAGTACAACAGGCTCTTAACGGCTTATTAAGTAAAGAATGAAAGCAATATCCTTAAATTTTATTATTGATTCAGAAACATAACTATCAATACATTTCCCGACTTATTTCTTCCTGAAAATTAGCTCATAAGTCTCATGAGAACTTTGCGTCTAAATTTGAACTATTATAGATCACTTAAAAGCATGAAACACTTTTCCGCAAGCAAAGGATTTCCAACTCCATTGTACCCAGGAACAAATTGTGGTTAAGTTATTTACTAATCCGAAGAACACGTGTCAATCAAATAAAGCAGACTCTTTCCATTGAAAACGTCCAAAACCCATTACTTGCACATACAGAAGGAGGAACGGTACATTCCATCAGGTCCACTTAGGAATTCTGAGGGCATTTGAAAATATTTGTTGAACACCTGCCTCCCGGGAAACCCCTACACGGCGCGAAAACTGTTATGTGCGTTGAAAGTCATTAACTATTACGAAGAACATGTGTCAATCAAAGGAAGTATACTGTTTCCAGTAAAAACGTCCAAAACCCATAAATTGCACTTACAGAGGGAGGAGCGGTACATTCCATCAGGTCCACTTAGGAATGCCGAGGCATGCCGAGGGCATTTGAAAATGTTTGTTAACCTCCTGCCTCCCGGGAAACCCTCATACGGCAAGAAAACTGTAATGTACTTCCACCCTTCTACGTAGAGTTCAATTACATTCCAGATTGATCGTTAAACACCTGAGGTTGAACTTCTTTTCCAATTCATCTGTTAAAAATGTTAATTGTATTTACAATATTCTAAAAACGAAACCAAAAAGCGACGTTTTTTACTTGGCTTTCGGTAAATGTTTAATTCATTGCAAAAATACTTGAATAAAAACCATACGTCACCCATGCAACGTACGATTTTCGTAGAATAAGACATATTCGTAGAATAATATTAGGTAATAATTTTACGAACAGCAGTTGATTTACGACAGCTAATTAAAAAAGTCAACAACATCAATGAATATTGACCCGGTATATGTCCATGGTCGGTAAACAAATGGATTTGAGCACGGGGTACAAATCCGGAGTAGGTCTTGAGGATTTGGCCACGGGGGGTACAAATCCGGGGTTAGACTTAAGAATCTGACCACGGGGGGTACAAATCCGGGGGGTACAAATCCGGGGTAGGACTTTAAGATTTGGCCACGGGGGGTACAAATCCGGGGGGTACAAATCCGGGGGGTACAATTCCGGGGTCAGTCTTAAGGAAAATAATTTAATTTCAAACCAATTACGTGTTGATGATTTAATAATGTAATGGGGGGTACATTTCCAGTCGCGGGCTGTTTCTCGAGCGATTTAGGCCCCGCCTCCTGTGACGTCAAAATGACGTAGCATTTTTTGTGGGGGGTACAAATCCGGGGGGTACAAATCCGCTACCCCGTAAAATATATATTTTAATTTTTGCGTTATAACTTCCACAACCTTCCATAACGCAAAAATTAAAATATATATTTTATTTTATATGTTTCCAAACCCTATCGTGTGGTACTTCAATAATGCAGAATAATGAGACGAACAAAAAACTTCGGTAACATTTGTTATTTAACTAACAATGTAAAAATTATAACACAGAAACCAATTTTATATTTATTTCGCATTTCTGCAACTAAATATTTTTAGAAGTATCAAGGTGATATAATAAAGTAGCATCTTTAAATTACTGTAACTTGTACAAAGTTAAATAAGTGTTAAAACGATATTTTATTGCAAATATTTTAAAACCAAAAGTTAAGAACGATTGTTTAATACCGACATGTTCACTCAACAAGAGCAACAGTGCGACTAACACTACATATCCAAAATATTGTGAGGAGTCTCTCATGGTGTTGGTGGGAGGAAGATGTTCCGTGCTGTCCATGCCATTTCGAGGAAGGTTGCTTCGCCCCAACTGACACATCAGTTTGCATGTAGGACTCTCAGAGTAAACATCTAAATAAACATGAGTTCTGTTTTATATGTTTCTTTTATTAAAGATGGACTTTGCATTGAAACGCAAAGTTTTACTATTGATGCAGATCCTATACAACAAATTTTAGTATATCCTCCGGAAAATTATGATTCAAGATAATACTGTTTCTTCTGCATCTACACCAACTTCCAAACAATTACCTACTACAAGTAAATGAAATTTCATCAACTGTTAGTTCTGATGCGCAAGCAGTAATGTTATCATTAATTGGTTTCGACTAAAAATTCAACAACGGAGGAAGAAAGAAATTCGCTACTTTACAACTTGATTTTTGCATATATGTTTTTATATACTGATATGTTGTATTTTTTTAAAAATTCAAACGGATGACCTTGAACTTTTAATCGATAATATTATTCGATTATTTTAATCGATAGTATTATTCGATTATTTTATTCGATAGTTTCATTCGAATACTTTACATAAATACGAAACTTTAACGTTGAGAGGCTCAGTTCTGTTTAAGACAAGCTACAACCAACATGTCATCCAAAAGATATAATCTAACACTTATAACTTATTGTTGCAAAGAAAAATGTTTTAGAATACCTGAAGATCAAGTTGACGGAAAAGCTTGTACAAAATGTAATTCTTTCTGCTATTGTAAGTGTAGTTGCAAAACATATCAAAAGAACCGGTTGGATAAACTAGAAGAATTGCAACATCGACTCGGTCTATTGTGGCAACGATTAAATTCAAAGTGATTAAACAAACACCTGCCATTACCCCCCACCACTACCCCCACTACCATCGGAGGTACCTGCAGCACCGGCTTTGCAATAGTCATTCCTGCTACACCTCTCGTCGAGTAAACAACTCTAGTCATGTCTCTCAACATTCGCGGGATTCACTACAACACTATCAATCTTACAACCTACAAGGATTTGGAAATTTTTTAGTGAAGAACTAAAACAACTTATAACCACTGGGTTTGGTTTATCTTTAGAACTTTATGCAACAAACAATCAAAACGAAAAAATGTGTTTTTGCCAACTTACAACAACAAGAAGAATAAAAATAAACAAGAAATTTCAGCACCGACAACAACTTACTTTTCAAATTTGGGAGCAAACTTTACTAACTTGTAAAATAATACTTTTGTAAAAAAAACAAATAAATAAAAAAAGAAAATATCTTGCATTTTCGGATTTTCCGAAAATGCAAGATCTTTTTTAAAAACATCCCCAAAAGACCTTGACACACTTCCGGCCATTTAAAATTTAAATACCCAGCACAGCAGGGCATTTAAACTTTAAATACCCACCCATAAACGTCACAGCTGATGACGTCACAGCTGATGACGTCACTTCCGGTCACGTGACCGGAAGTAGCTGTCAAAAAATTGACTGCCTGTCAAAGTTTGATTGGGCCAGCAGCCCCAAGTGCCCACTACTGTTACTACACCGGCGAGTCGATGTCCGCCTGTCCGGAAGTGGACGGATGGTTCGACGCGCAGATACCCGAACCGCCGACGGCCAAAGCGTTGGAGCGCGACTATTGGCGGTTCGTCCCGACGTTTCGCCGTCTCCAGGCGGAAGCCTGGGTGTCCGCTACGTCGCCGCCGTTGACATAGTCTAAGGGGAAAAGAGGACGTGGGTTCAGGTTGTTTCCTCAGTACAGCCATGGGTTGAAACACGTACTGTACGATAGCTCTGCGCTATTCGAGTTGCTACGACGAGTGAATAGGGAGACCACGCCTTCGACATGGTCCCAGTTCAATAAATCCGAAGCGGGAAACGGAGAAGCGGGTTCCCGCTTGTATTGGAAACGATATTTCACGTGTCCCGCAAATTTCGGCTATAGCGTACGGACGGACGGAGTGGCCGTATCGTTGGCGATGTTGAAACGAGTAAAAAAGATGAAAGCGGCGGTGGTAAATAAAAAAGTAAAATACTGGAATTCGGCGAACAGACTCTCGATATCCTACAGCCCCGTTCTCCTGGCGGCTTTATCACTGTCGATCCCAGTAGTCTACCTGAAGATATAGCAGGGGTTTTTCCCATGACGTCATCAGCTGCGCCGATGGTCACGTGACAGGTCACGTGACCCGCCCCCTTGTTCCGATTGGTCCCCCACCCCTCCTAAGCCCCGCCCCCTTGTTCCGATTGGTCCCCCACCCCTCCCCGGAAACAAGATGGTGGCCGCCGCCCCCGTTTTTGATGTCATCAAGATGGCGGCGCCCACGTGAGCATGTGTTCTAACCTAACTTTTTCCGACCACGTGTGTTTTGGCGCGCTTTTTGAATTTTACCGCCTTTTCTCCGGGCTGTTGACGTCATCAAGATGGTGGCGTCCATGTGGGAATGTGTAGTTTGATTGTTCGTTACCAGATGGTGTTATAAAAATTTCACACTGCCGTGGCCGGGTTTCGAACCCGGGTCTCTGAGTTGGCGTGCTTCCGCGCTAACCATTAGGCCAAGACGCTGTTGTCCTGTCTTAGTGATTTTGTGGTGTATGAGAGGGTGAACCGAATTTAACTCGCGTTTCCCGCTGATGCGGTGGTGTAGTTCGATCGTTCGCTACTAGGTGGTGTTTGCACTGCATTGCCGACCTGTTCCTTGCTCTGCGGCGTGGTTCGATCCTACCCAATGAATTATATGAATGTCTTACTCTATGGAGCTATATATTATTGTTTTTATATAGACTATGTTACTCTATGGAACTATACATTATATGATATATGGATCGTGGAGATATAGCAGAAATAATGTCATCAGCTGCGCCAGCGGTCATGGGACCGTGACGTCATCAGTTCCGTGATCTGTATCTGTTACGTGATCCGTCAGTCAAAAGATGACGTAATGTTTTGAATTTTTAACGTCAATTACAGTACACCTCGGATTATCCGGACCCCACATTATCCGGACTGGTGGATTCCCACCCCTCCTATCATTAAGATGGCTTATGTTTTTTTATTTTGACCACATGTGTTTTAGCGAGCTTTTGACGTCATCAAGATGGCGGCGGCGGTTTGATTTTTCCTATCGGTGTTTTTTAAAAATGTTACCGTTGTGGTCGGGAACCCTGGTCTCTGAGTTGGTGTACGCTGACCGAGGTAATCATGTTTATCTATGTCTGTAACTGTTGTGGATGGTTGTCCAAGATGGCGGTGCCCATGATTTAGAGAATTTGGCTAAGTGTTAGTGTTCGCTCTGTTTCCACACCACAAAAAACTTAACATTTGTAATGTGGTTTGCATTTACCAAAAATGAAGGGGTAAATACCATGTAAAAATTTAAAATTAAATAACTTTGGAATGGCTTGGTCAATTTAGATAGAATTTGGTATTTAGGTACTTATTAACCTCTTCTACCTTTTCCATAAACTTATACTCCCCTCTCACTCCACCCACCCCCTCTTTTTCTTCTTTTTCTTCTCAAATTTGACAAAAAATATATAAAATCGTCGATATCTCGAAAACGGTTGGTCCTAGAGCAATTTTGGGCCCAAAAATCGACCCTCCGGGCATCCGAACTCATGGGGATTATGACCATTCTAAGAAAACTTAACATTTGTAATGTGTTTTGCATCGACCAAAAATGAAGGGGCAATTATCATGTAAAAATGTAAAGTTTAATAACTCAAAAACTGCTAGTCCGAATGCAATAAAATTTGGTACTTAGGTACTTCTTAACCTCTTCTACCTTTTCCATAAACTTACACCCCCCGCTAACCCCATCCACCCCCTCTTTTTGTTCTTTTTCTTCTCAAATATGGCTAAAAATATATAAAATTGTCGATATCTCGAAAACGGTTGGTCCTAGAGCAATTTTGGGCTTAAAAATCGACCCTCCGGGCATCCGACTTTATGGGGAATATGACCATACCAAAAAAACTTAACATTTGTAATGTGGTTTGCATCGACCAAAAATGAGGGGGCAATTATCATGTAAAAATTTAAAATTTCATAACTCAGGAACTACTTGACCGAATTTAATGAAACTTGGTATGTGGATACTTGTTAACTTCTGCTACAATTTGAATTATACTTATACCCTGTAATGCGGGTGAGTATCTAGATAATTGAAGGGGCTATGTTAAAAAATTTAATATCTTAAGAACTAGGTGATGGATATTGCTGTAACTTGATGTATAGGTACATGTCAACTTTTGCTAAGGCTTAAACCGGGTGATGCGGGTTGCATTCCAGAAATTGAAGGGGCAAAAAATGAAATGCTATATCTTAGGAACTAATTATTGGATTTTATTTAAAACTTGTATATGGGTATATTTGAGTTTCTACTACCTTAGTCTGTACCTTTTTTATCATATACTGAGGTATTAAGTCATTAATTTAAATATTAATGGGAAAATTAACATTTATTGTCCATAAAGGAAATGGATATTTAATAATTAACTTTGCTCTTGTAGCTTTTAATGGTTGTTCTTTTGATTTAAGTAGCTAGCTTATATGCATTGACATGCACATCTGTATTTTTCACTCATGTAGTCAACCTTCTTGTATTAACATATACAGTTAGTCTGGATCATCTAAGGTTGGTGTATTTGCTTGATTTTATTAATAGTAGTATTTGTTTTTACTAACTTTAAATTAAAATAATGCAGTATGTTTCTAAGAAGTGTTCTCCAACTAAGGAACCAATTATTTTTATTGGCGAGGAACAGACTTATAATAGAAAATTTAGACTTTATGGACTTAGTACTACTTTTAAGCTTACTAAGCCCCCTAAAGGTGTATCTGAATTTGACTGGATCCGTAAAGGGCTTGACCAAATTGTTGAAAGAGAAAAATCTAAAGCTTCCCCTACAGACTATCTTGGCTTTAAATTAATGTCTATTAATTTGAAATGTAAGGAGCCAGGGTATACTGACATGTGGCTAGCTTCTGAAGTAACTAGTAACGACATTTGGCAGATTTTTGGGGGAATACTTCAAAGTATTTCTGAAAATATTACTTCATCAGACACTTTTAGAATAGATGTTTCAAGGGTAAATGTCCCTGTTGGAAAAGGTAGAGTAAGGCTTGGTCTCTATATTAGTTTTGATGAAGAAAGTAATGCTAGAAAAGGGACTGTAGTAATTAATAACAAAGATAACCTATGTCTCCCTAGAGCTTTAGTGGTAGGCAAGGCTTATGCTAAAAATGATCCTCAATACAAGGCTATTCGTCAGGATGATGGTATGAGGCAGACTTTGAGAGCTAAGAAACTCATGGCTAAGACTTGTGTAGAAATCCCTGAGGGTGGGGCAGGTATCCCTGAATTGGAAAAGTTCCAGGCTTTGTTGAAAGATTTTAAAATCCCTGTATATAACTATGACAACAAAGGCGGGTAAACATAGATGCTCTAACATTTGCCCCTACTGCCAAACCATCTCGCCTCCCTGTAAGGAGGAGTATGGGGGAATAACTTGCCCGAAATGTAATCTGACTATGAGAAACCAGCAGTGTTTCATTGCCCACCAAATCGACCGTTGTACTAATGTTAAAAAGTGTTTGGATTGTGGGAAACTCATCTGGGTGAAAGAGAGTTCAACTCCTCACAAGTGTGGAGAAGTATACTGTAAGCCTTGTGGAACGTATGTAGATCCTAACCATCAGTGTTTTATGAAATGTAACATGGGAAAGCCTAAAACTAAAGACTATGTTTTCATTTTCTTTGACTTGGAAACAAGGCAGGATGAGGCTATGTCCCCAGACCCTGATAAACATGTCCATAAAGTTAACTTGTGTGTTTCTCAACAGTTTTGCTACCAGTGTATCGATGGAAAATTTTGTATGGCTTGCCAGAACCGTACAAGAGTCTTCAACTTTAATCCGGTTCAACAATTTATGAACTATGTGATGCAGGTACGTAGACAATTTAAACATGTTTGTGTGATCACCCACAATGGCCAAGGCTTTGATTTTCAGTTTTTACTAAAGTATGCGCTTGAGGAAACAAAATTCACTCCTGAACTAGTCATGAGGGGAACTAAAATTATTTTGAAGGAATTGGACCACTAAAGCTCTAGGGAGACATAGGTTATCTTTGTTATTAATTACTACAGTCCCTTTTCTAGCATTACTTTCTTCATCAAAACTAATATAGAGACCAAGCCTTACTCTACCTTTTCCAACAGGGACATTTACCCTTGAAACATCTATTCTAAAAGTGTCTGATGAAGTAATATTTTCAGAAATACTTTGAAGTATTCCCCCAAAAATCTGCCAAATGTCGTTACTAGTTACTTCAGAAGCTAGCCACATGTCAGTATACCCTGGCTCCTTACTTTTCAAATTAATAGACATTAATTTAAAGCCAAGATAGTCTGTAGGGGAAGCTTTAGATTTTTCTCTTTCAACAATTTGGTCAAGCCCTTTACGGATCCAGTCAAATTCAGATACACCTTTAGGGGGCTTAGTAAGCTTAAAAGTAGTACTAAGTCCATAAAGTCTAAATTTTCTATTATAAGTCTGTTCCTCGCCAATAAAAATAATTGGTTCCTTAGTTGGAGAACACTTCTTAGAAACATACTGCATTATTTTAATTTAAAGTTAGTAAAAACAAATACTACTATTAATAAAATCAAGCAAATACACCAACCTTAGATGATCCAGACTAACTGTATATGTTAATACAAGAAGGTTGACTACATGAGTGAAAAATACAGATGTGCATGTCAATGCATATAAGCTAGCTACTTAAATCAAAAGAACAACCATTAAAAGCTACAAGAGCAAAGTTAATTATTAAATATCCATTTCCTTTATGGACAATAAATGTTAATTTTCCCATTAATATTTAAATTAATGACTTAATACCTCAGTATATGATAAAAAAGGTACAGACTAAGGTAGTAGAAACTCAAATATACCCATATACAAGTTTTAAATAAAATCCAATAATTAGTTCCTAAGATATAGCATTTTATTTTTTTCCCCTTCAATTTCTGTAATGCAACCCGCATCACCCGGTTTAAGCCTTAGCAAAAGTTGACATGTACCTATACATCAAGTTACATCAATATCCATCACCTAGTTCTTAAGATATTAAATTTTTTAACATAGCCCCTTCAATTATCTAGATACTCACCCGCATTACAGGGTATAAGTATGATTCAAATTGTAGCAGAAGTTAACAAGTATCCACATACCAAGTTTCATTAAATTCGGTCAAGTAGTTCCTGAGTTATGAAATTTTAAATTTTTACATGATAATTGCCCCCTCATTTTTGGTCGATGCAAACCACATTACAAATGTTAAGTTTTTTTGGTATGGTCATATTCCCCATAAAGTCGGATGCCCGGAGGGTCGATTTTTAAGCCCAAAATTGCTCTAGGACCAACCGTTTTCGAGATATCGACAATTTTATATATTTTTAGCCATATTTGAGAAGAAAAAGAACAAAAAGAGGGGGTGGATGGGGTTAGCGGGGGGTGTAAGTTTATGGAAAAGGTAGAAGAGGTTAAGAAGTACCTAAGTACCAAATTTTATTGCATTCGGACTAGCAGTTTTTGAGTTATTAAACTTCACATTTTTACATGATAATTGCCCCTTCATTTTTGGTCGATGCAAAACACATTACAAATGTTAAGTTTTCTTAGAATGGTCATAATCCCCATGAGTTCGGATGCCCGGAGGGTCGATTTTTGGGCCCAAAATTGCTCTAGGACCAACCGTTTTCGAGATATCGACGATTTTATATATTTTTTGTCAAATTTGAGAAGAAAAAGAAGAAAAAGAGGGGGTGGGTGGAGTGAGAGGGGAGTATAAGTTTATGGAAAAGGTAGAAGAGGTTAATAAGTACCTAAATACCAAATTCTATCTAAATTGACCAAGCCATTCCAAAGTTATTTAATTTTAAATTTTTACATGGTATTTACCCCTTCATTTTTGGTAAATGCAAACCACATTACAAATGTTAAGTTTTTTGTGGTGTGGAAACAGAGCGAACACTAACACTTAGCCAAATTCTCTAAATCATGGGCACCGCCATCTTGGACAACCATCCACAACAGTTACAGACATAGATAAACATGATTACCTCGGTCAGCGTACACCAACTCAGAGACCAGGGTTCCCGACCACAACGGTAACATTTTTAAAAAACACCGATAGGAAAAATCAAACCGCCGCCGTCATCTTGATGACGTCAAAAGCTCGCTAAAACACATGTGGTCAAAATAAAAAAAAACATAAGCCATCTTAATGATAGGAGGGGTGGGAATCCACCAGTCCGGATAATGTGGGGTCCGGATAATCCGAGGTGTACTGTAATTGACGTTAAAAATTCAAAACATTACGTCATCTTTTGACTGACGGATCACGTAACAGATACAGATCACGGAACTGATGACGTCACGGTCCCATGACCGCTGGCGCAGCTGATGACATTATTTCTGCTATATCTCCACGATCCATATATCATATAATGTATAGTTCCATAGAGTAACATAGTCTATATAAAAACAATAATATATAGCTCCATAGAGTAAGACATTCATATAATTCATTGGGTAGGATCGAACCACGCCGCAGAGCAAGGAACAGGTCGGCAATGCAGTGCAAACACCACCTAGTAGCGAACGATCGAACTACACCACCGCATCAGCGGGAAACGCGAGTTAAATTCGGTTCACCCTCTCATACACCACAAAATCACTAAGACAGGACAACAGCGTCTTGGCCTAATGGTTAGCGCGGAAGCACGCCAACTCAGAGACCCGGGTTCGAAACCCGGCCACGGCAGTGTGAAATTTTTATAACACCATCTGGTAACGAACAATCAAACTACACATTCCCACATGGACGCCACCATCTTGATGACGTCAACAGCCCGGAGAAAAGGCGGTAAAATTCAAAAAGCGCGCCAAAACACACGTGGTCGGAAAAAGTTAGGTTAGAACACATGCTCACGTGGGCGCCGCCATCTTGATGACATCAAAAACGGGGGCGGCGGCCACCATCTTGTTTCCGGGGAGGGGTGGGGGACCAATCGGAACAAGGGGGCGGGGCTTAGGAGGGGTGGGGGACCAATCGGAACAAGGGGGCGGGTCACGTGACCTGTCACGTGACCATCGGCGCAGCTGATGACGTCATGGGAAAAACCCCTGCTATATCTTCGGGTAGACTACTGATCCCGGCGCTCGTGAACCCATCGTAACCTGTTCTGAACAGGGTGACGGTAAAATGGTGTTCGCCAAACTAACGGCCGGCCTGGTGTTTTTTGAAACTGGCGAACTGTGGCGCGAGAAGAAGAGGAAAAGGATTACAGCAATAGCGGACGAGAAGGTACGCGAAGACGAGCGCGGATTAGAGACTGTGGAGGACTGCAGCTCAAAACACGGTGGGGATCCCTATAGATATACAGTCTTCAGGAGTAAACATTTTCACGACCTGCAACGCGTTTATGGGAAACGAAAAGTGGCCAGATTGAAACGGGGACAAGTATTCACGTAGACAAAAGTTCATGGCCGACGTCGTGAAAGAGTTTTTCCCCGATCGCAAGACGACCGTACTCTACGGAGCCGGGTGCAAATTCATGAATGTGGCCATGTTTAGAGGTCACCGGAAATTCTCGCACGGTTCACTGCTGCGCGAGTTGAAACGTAGCGGCAGATCCGTGCTGTTGGTTGACGAATCGTACACCACGAAACGGTGCTCCCGCTGTTTCGGCGGTCCCACTGTAAAAGTGAGTCCCTCGCCACACCGCTATGTACACTGCCCAGTGTGTCATCGCGGCACGAACAGGGATCGAAATGGAGCCGCCAACATTTTATTAAAATCCACTGGCAGATGGAAAAATAATAATAATACCAACAGTCAGCCGCTTTTTCCGGAAACGTGTGAAAGCGGCACTGGCTCTCTTCTGTTGTAAGGTCGAGAGTCGTAACCCTGAGAACGCCGGTACGGCATTCAAAGGGTTAAGAGAATAAATATTATTAAATAGGATTAATTGTTTCTAGTGTTATGGATGAACGTGTTGCTTGTCTGCATGTTTCTGCTGATGGTTGTGCTGGGTGTCGGAGGATTTCTTTGGGCAAGGCATCGTAGACTCAACAACCCTCTCAACTATAGAGGTAGGCTCTCTGAACTACAGAGATACACGGTATACTTAATAGCTAAAGTTCATACCAGTGATTGACCTCTCAAATACAGAGGTATGCTCGACCTCTAAAGTGTACACGTATGACTAACCTCTCAAATATAAATATAAACTAACGGTATATGGAGTGTGGTATGTGTTATAGAGATATGACCCATCTCTCTCGTATACAGGGCCGTCCCTTAATTATACGGAATACACATAAGGGCAGGGACGTAACCAAGGGGGTGGTCCGTGAGGTCCGAACCCCCCTTCCCGTCAAATATTTAAAAAAATAATAATAACATTAAACCCGGTTATAAATTATACCCAGAACACACAATTATAGTTGAAATAAAGAGGATAACAGTAAAGGCTACGTACTCTATTAAATGTAGTGAAATTTACTCTTATATTAGTAAGTCAATTTATGATTAACTCGGAGTAATAGTAATTTTTTCTTTTTTCGGAACAATTTTTTTATAATTATGAGGCAAAATCGCCCTCACGCGCCATTGTAAAATGTTTTCCCGTTTGGCTGGGACGCCGCCTAAGGCCTGATTTCACCAAACATCAGTTAAGGGTCGTTTAATAAACCGTTTGTTCAAGGCCGGCTCAAGAGTTTTGGGCGCCCTAGGCGAAAGTATTGTTTGGCGCCCCCCCCCCCCCCCACTTTCTAACAGTTCAGTAAAAGGGTACGTTGCTGTCAAGGCTAGAAAAAAACTTACATACCATGAAAAAAATTAAATTACAGAAACATTTAAGTTGTTAGTGCTTTTATTTAAATTTTAATAATCACTTAACAATTATTTTCACTCCCTTGTGTGGTTCATTTTTGTTTATTACTTGTGTACAAACGAAACAAGAAGAGACTTGCAGTATCGTAGATGAATTACAATTTTTTTCGCTAATTCTTTGTCACGTTTCTCAGGATATATTGGCATATTACTAATTGTTTTAAGTTCAAACAAAGTTATAAATCGATTCGTCCTATTATGAGATTTGAAGGACTTGTTATTTAATATATTTGAAGATGAATTTTTTTGCTTAATTATTTAATACTTTACATAATTTTTGGGAAATAAAATTGTTTGATTTGATAAGTATCTACTACTACGGTAAGCAGATGGAATAAGGGTGAGAGTTGCTTGGGGTCATTGGACAGAGTCGAGGGTTTGATCAATCCATATCCTCCTATCATATCAATTTTACTTACTTTAAAGATAAAGATCTAAACAGCCAAGAACAGACTGTTATCGATTCACTATGTAATGAAGCAGTTCAAGGTACAGTTCAGTACGGTTTCAAGGTACATTTTGAAACTTGTAATTTTTTTTATTCTCGAAGTTTCTTGTTTAAAAGTAAATATTTATTGTAATGAGAGGAAAGTGAATCTGTGTAATTTTGGTATCCCCGAGGAAACATTTTAAACTGGAAATTTTTGTTCAGGGTCTGAACCAGTGAAAAACCTCTCGTCTTAAGCAATCTAATTTATTGAAATGTGAACAATAAATTCGCCCCTATTTATTCAGGGGCATCATCAGAGCTTTTCATCATTAATTAAAAATTCCTAGCAGCCAACAGCAACAATATTTAAACCAGTGAATTTGAAGACAAATCACACTTTACATACACTGATGTCAGTGCCATCATTTGTGTATACTCTTTATGTGTGATATTTGACTTTTTATGCTTGATTGTACAATTATCTAAGAAAAAATGCTTTAAATATTTCCTTCAAATTATGAAAATGCTTCAGCTTATTTCTGACTAAAAACGTGATTTGTGGAAGACACATCGCTAAAAAACCTATTGGCGTAGGTAATGAAAGGAATTTGAGAGTAAAAATTGAATATTTAACATGGGACCTCATGGGTTTCCATGTTATTAACAAAATAAGTCAAAAGTACTGTTATAATTAATTGTCGATTTCCGGCTCCTACGTTTTTACTGTACTCATTCAATTGGAGACTGCACATCGAGTGTTCAATAGACACGATACCATTTGAAAATTTGGGCTCATAAAAAGAGGCTTAAAGGAATTGAGATGGAGTTGGTTCTTAGGGGAAAAAATTAAATCATATTTTTCTGAGTATAGGTACTTAGATATATAAATAAGATATGATTCGACCGTTTTTTTTCAAATAAAAATAATATAATTAACATACAACTCAAACAATTAAAAAGCTTTTAGGCTAGTTATTAAGAACTATAATTTACAAAACAAAAACGTATTACTTGCCAGCATTGAGTAAATGGTGCGGACAACAGTAAACCGGTCTTGAAATTTGGCTGTCAAGATAAAAAGAAACCTAAACTACTGTATAACGGCGAGGGCGCATAGAGAGCAGAAACTGCCGCATGCTTAGTATTGGTATATAATCATAAGTTTGGAAGGGTAGGATTTTCCACCATTGGAGATAAGTTTATAGTTTTAAAGTGTGAAAGAAATATCAATCAGAGCATGTTCCCGCGAGCTATTCCCAAATTATAAACTTATAATTTAATCAAACGTAAATGTAAATTGAAGTTTAGGCTACTTTAATGATTTTTCCTTTCCAAAACAAAAGTGTTTCATTTGCGCCTTTAATACATTTAACAACTCTTTAAGAACGGGACACAACACTAGCACTGGCTGTGTATTTTAGTTATTTTGTATTATTTATTTTTATTATTATTATTTGATTATTATTTATTTTTTGTAAAACGCCTTCCTTTTATGAAAAATGGGGCCGCTCAGCACCCCCTTTTGCGCCCCTCAGGCCCTGGCGCCCTAGGCGGTCGCCTAGTTCGCCTATATGGTAGAGCCGGCCCTGCGGTTTGTTAAAAATAGGAAAATAGTATTAAACAGCTGATAAAATTAAACTAACCGAGCCTTAACGGTGGTTTAAAGTTTAGTGAAATCAGGCCTAAATGTGTACCCAGCCAAATAATTAATAAACCAAGCCAATTGTAGTTAATAACAATTAAGCCAGTCAGTTAATAAAAGTCAGTTAATAAATTATCCGAATCACTGTCCATTTACTTCTTACTCGAAGTAAATGGTTTTGCTCTAGTTTTTATTCATATCTTGTGAAGGATTACCTCGAAATTTCACAAGTAAAGGTTAAGGTAAAGGTTTGAAGCCTCCCTCTATGCATACGGCCCATTTTGTTGGTTGGAGAGAACTTTTTTTTAGTGAACGGTTTGTTTAAAGTGTCATTTTTTGTAACACCAGTGGATAAAACCATTCGGCTTTCCAGATAAAAGGGCATACAAATTATATTATTATGGGTATTCTACACGTTTCTTTAGGACTAAAACCTGATAGTTATTATAAAACCCTCACCATATGTGGTGTAAAATGACATTTAATTGTACTTAATAAAACAGATGAAGTATTTACTCTGATATTTCATTTTCATTTATGGAACATGGCATCCCCCTGTGGTTTCCACCAACATCCATGCAAGTTTCTATAATTTTTTTGCAAACTCGCCATGACTCGATGAACCATTGACATAAGTATTACAGTAATTTCATATTATGCTGTTCTTCAAATTTACAATAGTTTGAGGTTTTGTAGGAAATACCTTGCTCTTTAGGTAACACCACAACTATAAGCCACAAAGCGTTGGTTGCGGAGACCGGGCAGAACAAGGAACATCACTTGTTGTTGTTGTTAGATTTCAACTTGTTTCAGTCCAAAACAAACGTTGTTTAGAATTCACACAATAATTTAATATGCCGTTTCCATTAGGTAAACTAAATAAATTTAAGCACCAATATTAGAGAAAAGTTGTATTAAATCTGAAATCGCTCACAGCAATAATCGCCTCCCTAACCAACAAAATAGCTGAGCTGTAACAAATTGAAAACTGGAAGTTTATTTGGACTACCCGGTACAATAGTTGAGATAACCCTGGAAATATTTGAACTAAAATGTTCAAATCGATAATTTATGCAAATTAATCTCTGTTTGATTTCTTTCAGGAAATACGAGCCACGGATACACCAATGAAAGTTATGACAACCGTTCAGAGTTGGTGTCAGATGATGATTCCTATTCTGATGCCCCTCTATGACTTTTAAGATTTTTGTGGGGAATCATTTTGTAAATAATAACTAAAGGAAATAAACCAGACGAAAAAAATTTAAAAATCAATGATGTACTATCTTTTCCGATGTGTCTTTAGTTTATTTATGCTATACCATCATCAAATCTTAAAACCTCTGCTTTACATAATTTGTTATCAAATTATATCACTAGTGCATTGTTTTATAAAAAATGCAGATGTAAATATTTTCTTTGGTTTATGACGGTGTGTAATTTTGTGGATTTTACACTCTATTCATTTGTCTTGATAAAAATGATTATAGGTGTGTATACAGGCAGTGCGTACACCAGTGCTTATTCCAATAAGTGGGGAATTTTCGTGGGATAAACCTTCCATGACTCTGCTTCCGGCCATCTCACTCCATCGCTTCAAAACAATATACAACGAGCAATTACAATGTATATACTAGACCTATCTTCCTACTACAGAAACGTTTTATCAAATAATTTCAGTCAATGGTGAACATTTGTCTATTTCTTGTCCTAAAACAGCAATACTTTTTTCACGATGAACTTTCAATTTTTAACTCCGAGAATATACAATAAATAACCTTTAGAAATAAAAAATTCAATCAGTTCTTTCATTGTCAATTGAAAACAGCGCACCAAGATGTTAAATTATGAAAACATTGATTTCTCGTTTAAAATTGAAGCTTAGTTGAACATTGAAATTTTAGAACCTTACTTAAATATCTTAAACATTAAATAATGCGCTGTAAAAAATAGGTTTTATTTAATCCAGCTACTATAGTGAGTCGGTGGCGCAGTTGGTAGCGCACTCGGCCTCGAAATTGTGGCCTCAAAGCGTCGCAGGTTTGAGACTCGGGCTTGCCGCATACTTTTAGCAGTATTGATCACCCTTACACTGTACCGGCTCACTCCTTGCCTTTGCTTGATAACGTCCACGAACAGAACAATAGTCTATGTGGGCGGGGCAAAGGTAAGGTGAAAAAGAGGCCGCCACCCTCTTTTAATAAAATACGAATTCGAAACACTATGCAAAAATTGTGAAATTAAAAGGGAATTTCAGATTAAGTAAGCCTAGTTGTCCCTGGGTGTCCTGACATTGTCAAGAGAGCTGATAACGTTATCTGAAGAGGGTATAAATGAAAATCTAACAAGCTTTCCCTCAGAGGCCGAATAAGATTTGGTCAAGACGACATTGATATCTTTGCTTATATTAGTAATGACTGTGTTAATCTCCTAATGCATGCTATATGAAAATACCCCCGTTGCAGCAGACCTGCATAATCAACGAATTTCAAATGCAAAAAAAATTATTTCCATCTAACATAGTGATCGAGACATGACATTTTTTGTAATCTTCATAAGTATAACATGGGGAATGAGTATGCAGGTTTGCTGCGACAGGTTTGTCAAAACTGGGTGTTTTTAATTCAAAATTTGGTAAATCTTAACTAAATATAGAATTTTTTATTTCCTATAGGCCTAAGGATAACATGGGGAATGAGTAAGCAGGTTTGTTGCCACGAAATTGGAAATATATATTAAATGAAAATATACATTAGATCTCATCTAGATGAAGCCACAAACCAAGTTTTATATGTGTTGAGGAATAAGCGAGGTGTACAATTTTAATTATTTCCCATAAGGTTATCATTGGGACAACGTACTGTGTGTTTACACCACTTTCAGTATCTCGGTAATCGATGGGAATAGAGCAATGATTTAAAATACTAAATCGTTTGTTTTCTCGAGCTGAATTCAATGTTGCTGACCAACATTGGATTTTTTCCTATGTGAAATACCCAAAACACCCATTTTTGGGAAGGTTTACCCCCCTTTACCTTCACACACACACACACGCACGCACGCACAGTATTCTATATAGTGTTCTATATGGTATTCCATATCCATAAATATATGGTGTCTTGCAACCCTATGAACAAACGTACATATTATTATTCCTTGGGTCAAGACAAACACATTTTACTGCATAAACATGGGTCTATGGTGCCTAGTTTTCCGTCTGTCTGTCTATATGTGTTTTTTACAAACAAAATCATAACTCCTAAACGGTTTGAGGTACAGCGTTGAGATTTTTCACAAATGTTTATCTTATTAGGCCCTATCTTCGCTTAAAATTATACCAAAATATCACCAACCGTTTCAAAATGGCGGCCATTTAAATTATTTGATGCCATATTCCACGAAAACCTTTAATTAAAACAAAAAATTGCAAGGTACATAAAAGTAAGCCCATTTTATGTAGTTTTCAATGATACCTTATTTGTTACCATTTACCTACATCCACGTTGGTTACACTGGCAAATATATCCATAATTCTATCAAGTTTCATTCCAAGAGTCATTGTAATACCAAATGTTTGCAATCCATGACTGACTCCCTAACTCTAGGTTTGTCAGTTTCTCTAATTGTAAAGGATAGTAAAAGAACTAACTGAAACCGTCATTTTAGTAAACGGTTAAACAGTAACCTAAATTGTTTATTTCACATTAATAACAATAAAACATACGTTTTTAAAGGAAATCGATTGTTTATATAAAATCGAGAAACATAGATTTTTACTTTCTCCCCCCTATATGGAGAAAGTAATGTTTTCGTCAAAATGTTCGAATTCGAGTTGTTAGCGGATAGATTCGTTTTAGTGCTCCCTGAATCCAAAAAAGTGGTTTTTGGCGTGGTGTCTGTCTGTCTGTCTGTCTGTCTGTCTGTCTGTCTGTCTGTCTGTCTGTCTGTCTGTCTGTCTGTCTGTCTGTCTGTCTGTCTGTCTGTCTGTCTGTCTGTCTGTCTGTCTGTCTGTCTGTCTGTCTGTCTGTCTGTCTGTCTGTCTGTCTGTCTGTCTGTCTGTCTGTCTGTCTGTCTGTCTGTCTGTCTGTCTGTCTGTCTGTCTGTCTGTCTGTCTGTCTGTCTGTCTGTCTGTCTGTCTGTCTGTCTGTCTGTCTGTCTGTCTGTCTGTCTGTCTGTCTGTCTGTCTGTCTGTCTGTCTGTCTGTCTGTCTGTCTGTCTGTCTGTCTGTCTGTCTGTCTGTCTGTCTGTCTGTCTGTCTGTCTGTCTGTCTGTCTGTCTGTCTGTCTGTCTGTCTGTCTGTCTGTCTGTCTGTCTGTCTGTCTGTCTGTCTGTCTGTCTGTGTGTGTGTGTGTGTGTGTGTGTGTGTGTGTGTGTGTGTGTGTGTGTGTGTGTGTGTGTGTGTGTGTGTGTGTGTGTGTGTGTGTGTGTGTGTGTGTGTGTGTGTGTGTGTGTGTGTGTGTGTGTGTGTGTGTGTGTGTGTGTGTGTGTGTGTGTGTGTGTGTGTGTGTGTGTGTGTGTGTGTGTGTGTGTGTGTGTGTGTGTGTGTGTGTGTGTGTGTGAAGAAGGTATACTGGTGGTGCACGGAACTGGATGAATTGAGAATAGCTATGAGAAGAAACCATAGGATATGGCGGAGAACGGGAATGGAAGTAGATAGAAGAAGATTTGTGCGGGCTAGGACAGATTACATCTGGGGAATTAGGAAGCAGAAAAGGATCATGTGGGAAAAGATGATTGCTGAAGAGGGAGGCGACCCTTGGGGTAAGGTCTACAAAATTGTAGCAGGTAAGTTGAAGAAGGAAACTCTGTTGGTCGGTTTGGAGAAGGAAGACGGCACGTTGACTGAAACTGTAGAGGAGACTTTGGAGAGAATGATTACAGGACTATTGCCGGATGACAGGGAAGAAGAGGATAACGAGGACCAGGAAGTAATCAGAAGATTGGTGACGGAAGAGAGCACCGGACCAGATGAGGGGGACTTCACGGAGCAGGAGCTGACCACAAGCATCAAAGAACTGAAGGATAAGAAAGCACCGGGATATGATGGGATTAAGGGAGAAGTGGTGAAGAGGATGTATGGAAGAATGAAAGGTACTTTGCTGAGCCTCTACAACAAGATGTTGCGAGAGGGCGTGTTCCCAGACGTTTGGAAGAAAGGAATTGTGAAAGTGTTTCTGAAGGGCGATGATAAAGATCCAAGTAAGGTGAAGTCGTACAGGCCGGTAACCCTTCTGCCGGTACTGGGAAAGGTAGGTGAGAGGATGATAGTCAGGAGGATGACACAGTGGATGGAAAGGGAAAATAGGACAAACACTGCACAGTATGGATTCACAGAAGGTGTAGGAACGGTTGATGCGCTGTTGGACATGAGAAGAGAAGTAGAGGAGACGGAAGAGAAGTACGTCGTTGGATTGTTCTTGGACATCTCCGGGGCGTTCGACTCTGCCTGGTGGCCAGAGATCCTGAGAGTTCTGAGGGAATGGCGGTGCCCAAACAACATCTACCGACTGGTCAGGGACTACTTCCGAGGCAGGACAGTGACTTTGAAAGCTGGCAACGGAGAAGTGAGCAAGACCATCACAAAAGGTTGTCCACAAGGATCCGTTGTAGGCCCTCTGCTGTGGAACGTCCTTTTCGACGGGTTTCTGCGGCTGCAGTTCGGCAACGGCATCTCTGCCAGAGCCTACGCGGATGACGGACTGCTCCTGGTGAAGGCAAATTCAAGTCCTGAGCTGATGAGGAAGGCGTCAAGAGCCTTGGATCTGGTCACCAGGTGGGGAGAAGAGAGGAAGATGACGTTCTCGAAGGAGAAGACAGTGATGGTGCTACTCAAGGGAAAGTTGGTCGAAAGATTCATCAGAGTGAACATGGGTGAAGTCACGGTACGCTGCTCAGAGAAAACGAGGTACCTAGGGGTAGTGGTTAAAAGTGGAATGAAGTTCGCAGGACACTACGAGTATGTGGTCGAGAAGACGATGAAGGTATTCGGAAAGCTGAAAGGACTGGCGAAGGCAAACAACGGGATGAAATGTGAAAACTTGAGAAGGCTGTACATAGGGGCGTTGGAGCCGATGGTGCTGTACGGATGTGAAATGTGGGGACAAAGAATGAGAGGTCGAGGAGAGAAGACGAAGCTGATGAGCCTACAGAGGAAACTGTTGTTAGGAGTGATCAAGGGATACAGCACTATTTCCCACGAAGCCGTGAGAGTGATCGCTGGAGTGATCCCTCTGGATTTGATGGTGGAAGAAAGGCTGAAAAGAAGAAGAGATAAAGAGGAAGGAATCGACAGCAGGGAAAGCAAGCGAACCCGAAGAGAGGAAACACTCGTCGAATGGCAAAGAAGATGGGAAACCAGCACCAAAGGAAGAGTAACCTTCGAGTTTGTTCCGGATGTTCGACAGAGAAAGAAGGTGAAATGGGATACCGACCACTACACAACACAGTTCGTGAGCGGCCATGGTAATTTCAAGGCGAAGCTGAGGGGATTCAACCTAGTGGAAGATGACAGATGCACACACTGTGGACAGTTGGAGACCTCGACACATGTTCTGATGGTGTGTCCTTTCTACGAGGAAGAAAGAAGTGAAATGAGGGAATTCCTCCGAGGTAAGAATTGGAATTGGGAGAAGCGAAACTTTCTACGGTGCAAGAAAGCAGCTGAGGTGTTCTCAAGAATGTGCAGAAGAATTGGAAGTAGGAAACACGAGTTTGAAAATATAAGAGGATAGACTGCAACTTGAAACACTGGAAAAAAGGAATGTAGGAGGAAAAAAAAAAATAGAAGAAAGAAGAAAAAGCAAAAATCCGATGATCCTAGTGCTATGGTGCTAGGGGAGGGGACAGGTGTGTTGGGTGGGCACTAGAAGAGTGCCCGGTTAGGATAAGACAGGAGAGGACTGAAGAAAGAAGTCTATTTCAGGAAAGAGGCCTGGCGAATAAGTCTCCGACTTAAGCCAGGGGTGGAGGAGGGATCGCGGGCTTCGGTCAACCACCTGTCTGTCTGTCTGTCCTGGTGAAGGCAAATTCAAGTCCTGAGCTGATGAGGAAGGCGTCAAGAGCCTTGGATCTGGTCACCAGGTGGGGAGAAGAGAGGAAGATGACGTTCTCGAAGGAGAAGACAGTGATGGTGCTACTCAAGGGAAAGTTGGTCGAAAGATTCATCAGAGTGAACATGGGTGAAGTCACGGTACGCTGCTCAGAGAAAACGAGGTACCTAGATTCAGGTACCTCAATAGATTCAGTAGATGGACAACATTTGAGAATACGCAGGGCGGGAAGTCGAACATTGATGTCACTATCGCCACGAGGGACGCGGCAAGTAGGATATCAGGTTGGGAAGTACATGAGGAAACGCTGAGTGACCACAGAATGATAACATTTAGGTATCAAGAAGAGCAAGGAAGGAGAGGAAGACTTAATGAACAAAGAGAGGGATCCTACTGTTTGAGGAAAGTGAACTGGGTGTCATTTGACCGCGAGCTGCAACGGAGCATTCAAGGTTTAGACATAGGAACGACGGAAGCGGGAGAACACGCGGAGAGAATCACAGAAATGATCTGCAGGCTAATGGAAGAGCAATTCCCGAGAGCAAAGAAAGGAATGAAGAAGGTTTACTGGTGGACGGAAGAACTCGATGAACTAAGGATTACTATGCGAAGAAAGAATAGGATCTGGAGAAGAACCAGTCTTGAGGCCGACAGGAGAAGCTTTGTGCAATCAAGAACAAATTACATATGGGCGATCAGGAAACAAAAGAAGAAGATGTGGGAGAAGCTCATCGTAGACGAAGAAGGAAACCCGTGGGGTAAGGTCTACAAGATAGTGATGGAAAAGATGAAGAGTGAAGTCCAACTAGCAAGCCTCGAGAAGGAAGACGGAACGATGACGAAGACTCTAAACGAGACTCTGCAAAGGATGATTGAAGGGTTGCTGCCGGATGATAGGGTAGAAGAGGACACCGACGAACAGCGAGAGATAAGGAGAGGTATGATGGAAGAAAGTACAGGACCTAATGAAGAGGACTTTACAGAGGAAGAGCTAATTGCAAGCATCGCGCAAATGAGGGATAAGAAAGCACCGGGATACGACGGAATCAAGGGCGAAGTCGTCAAGAGAATGTGCGGTAGAATCAAGGGGACGTTGCTGGACATGTACAACAAGATGTTGAGAGAGGGTAGGTTCCCCGATATTTGGAAAACAGGCATCGTGAAAGTGTTTTTGAAAAGCGAAGACAAAGACCCTAGCAAGGTAAAGTCGTACAGGCCAGTGACCCTCCTTCCTGTTCTGGGTAAGATAGGTGAAAGGTTGATCGTAAAGAGGTTGAAACAGTGGATGGAGAGAGAAGATCGAACGAATACAGGTCAGTACGGATTCACAGAAGGTGTAGGAACGGTTGATGCGCTGTTGGACATGAGAAGAGAAGTAGAGGAGACGGAAGAGAAGTACGTCGTTGGATTGTTCTTGGACATCTCCGGGGCGTTCGACTCTGCCTGGTGGCCAGAGATCCTGAGAGTTCTGAGGGAATGGCGGTGCCCAAACAACATCTACCGACTGGTCAGGGACTACTTCCGAGGCAGGACAGTGACTTTGAAAGCTGGCAACGGAGAAGTGAGCAAGACCATCACAAAAGGTTGTCCACAAGGATCCGTTGTAGGCCCTCTGCTGTGGAACGTCCTTTTCGACGGGTTTCTGCGGCTGCAGTTCGGCAACGGTATCTCTGCCAGAGCCTACGCGGATGACGGACTGCTCCTGGTGAAGGCAAATTCAAGTCCTGAGCTGATGAGGAAGGCGTCAAGAGCCTTGGATCTGGTCACCAGGTGGGGAGAAGAGAGGAAGATGACGTTCTCGAAGGAGAAGACAGTGATGGTGCTACTCAAGGGAAAGTTGGTCGAAAGATTCATCAGAGTGAACATGGGTGAAGTCACGGTACGCTGCTCAGAGAAAACGAGGTACCTAGGGGTAGTGGTTAAAAGTGGAATGAAGTTCGCAGGACACTACGAGTATGTGGTCGAGAAGACGATGAAGGTATTCGGAAAGCTGAAAGGACTGGCGAAGGCAAACAACGGGATGAAATGTGAAAACTTGAGAAGGCTGTACATAGGGGCGTTGGAGCCGATGGTGCTGTACGGATGTGAAATGTGGGGACAAAGAATGAGAGGTCGAGGAGAGAAGACGAAGCTGATGAGCCTACAGAGGAAACTGTTGTTAGGAGTGATCAAGGGATACAGCACTATTTCCCACGAAGCCGTGAGAGTGATCGCTGGAGTGATCCCTCTGGATTTGATGGTGGAAGAAAGGCTGAAAAGAAGAAGAGATAAAGAGGAAGGAATCGACAGCAGGGAAAGCAAGCGAACCCGAAGAGAGGAAACACTCGTCGAATGGCAAAGAAGATGGGAAACCAGCACCAAAGGAAGAGAAACCTTCGAGTTTGTTCCGGATGTTCGACAGAGAAAGAAGGTGAAATGGGAGACCGACCACTACACAACACAGTTCGTGAGCGGCCATGGTAATTTCAAGGCGAAGCTGAGGGGATTCAACCTAGTGGAAGATGACAGATGCACACACTGTGGACAGTTGGAGACCTCGACACATGTTCTGATGGTGTGTCCTTTCTACGAGGAAGAAAGAAGTGAAATGAGGGAATTCCTCCGAGGTAAGAATTGGAATTGGGAGAAGCGAAACTTTCTACGGTGCAAGAAAGCAGCTGAGGTGTTCTCAAGAATGTGCAGGAGAATTGGAAGTAGGAAACACGAGTTTGAAAATATAAGAGGATGGACTGCAACTTGAAACACTGGAAAAAAGGTATGTAGGAGGAAAAAAAAAAAGAAGAAAGAAGAAAAAGCAAAAATCCGATGATCCTAGTGCTATGGTGCTAGGGGAGGGGACAGGTGTGTTGGGTGGGCACTAGAAGAGTGCCCGGTTAGGATAAGAAGACAGGAGAGGACTGAAGAAAGAAGTCTATTTCAGGAAAGAGGCCTGGCGAATAAGTCTCCGACTTAAGCCAGGGGTGGAGGAGGGATCGCGGGCTTCGGCCAACCACCTGTCTGTCTGTCTGTCTGTCTGTCTGTCTGTCTGTCTGTCTGTCTGTCTGTCTGTCTGTCTGTCTGTCTGTCTGTCTGTCTGTCTGTCTGTCTGTCTGTCTGTCTGTCTGTCTGTCTGTCTGTCTGTCTGTCTGTCTGTCTGTCTGTCTGTCTGTCTGTCTGTCTGTCTGTCTGTCTGTCTGTCTGTCTGTCTGTCTGTCTGTCTGTCTGTCTGTCTGTCTGTCTGTCTGTCTGTCTGTCTGTCTGTCTGTCTGTCTGTCTGTCTGTCTGTCTGTCTGTCTGTCTGTCTGTCTGTCTGTCTGTCTGTCTGTCTGTCTGTCTGTCTGTCTGTCTGTCTGTCTGTCTGTCTGTCTGTCTGTCTGTCTGTCTGTCTGTCTGTCTGTCTGTCTGTCTGTCTGTCTGTCTGTCTGTCTGTCTGTCTGTCTGTCTGTCTGTCTGTCTGTCTGTCTGTCTGTCTGTCTGTCTGTCTGTCTGTCTGTCTGTCTGTCTGTCTGTCTGTCTGTCTGTCTGTCTGTCTGTCTGTCTGTCTGTCTGTCTGTCTGTCTGTCTGTCTGTCTGTCTGTCTGTCTGTCTGTCTGTCTGTCTGTCTGTCTGTCTGTCTGTCTGTCTGTCTGTCTGTCTGTCTGTCTGTCTGTCTGTCTGTCTGTCTGTCTGTCTGTCTGTCTGTCTGTCTGTCTGTCTGTCTGTCTGTCTGTCTGTCTGTCTGTCTGTCTGTCTGTCTGTCTGTCTGTCTGTCTGTCTGTCTGTCTGTCTGTCTTCCGGCCTGGCGAGGTGGCGAACGCATGGCCCGGCTCTGTCCCTGACAGGGTCGCAATAGCCCAAACCCTATCACCCTTAAGGAGATAGGGCTGTATAGGACAAGCCAATTTTCTGGGACTGTGGATGGTTTTGTATTATCAACCATAGATTGTTGATAACTAGGCTTGCATCCCGGGGTGTTCCCGAACTTGCCAAGCACTAAAAAGAAAAAAAAAAAAAGAAAAAAAAGAAAAAAAAGAAAAAAAAAACAAAAAAAAAAACAAGGGTGATAGTAAATGAATGTTGGTGGATGGGTCTGGAAGTGAAAGGTTGAAGGATGATCGATAAAAAAAAAAAAAATCACAGGATGATAGTAAATGGATGTTGATGAGTCTGTGTGTGAAAGATTGAAGAATGATTGTTGAAAAAAAAACGTGCTTGGCAAGGAGTCCTATGTCCTCTCCTTGCAGAAAGTGCCTGCCTGCCCCTGCTAAGGAGACGGATGCACATTTGTTGGATGGGCATTCAAGCGGCGGTCTGTATAAAAGAGGTAGCGTGTGAACTGGTCTTTGAAAAACACGGAGGCGGATTGGGGATCCGGGTACGCTTCGGCTAGTCCGTTGCAAATGGCCTCTTTTCGATGCTGGCTAGTCCAGACCTCCCCCTTCACTCTGGTCGGGGTGCTGGGGGACGCTTAGTGGGGACCTCTCACATGTGATCTCCGGACCTATGCTTGTTGGCAGCCACTGTTGTGAAATTGACATCAGTGGGTGGCCGCCGTTAGTAAGCACCCCCGCCACGCTGAAGACGGTGTTCAAAATTGTCAGAAACTGGCTCAGGAACCATGGGCATATTCTTGTGCATGCGACTGTGCTAGGCATGTACGGTGTCCGAGGAGGTTTGACCTGATTGGTGAAATGTAGGGTCTCGGCCGGTGGATGACGTTGGAGTCATTGGCAAGAGACTCCCATGAACCGGGGAATTCAAAAACCCAACACATGATTTGTATGTATTGTTTCAGGTTGCATCCTGACCTAGAAATCGAGTTAACAGTGAAAGTTGATTCGTTATTAGTTAATAGTTACCAGTTTTTGTGAATTTCAAATTGAAAAAATCAACATGGCGGGTAAAAGTACAAAGGTAAGTGAGCCTTCTTTGAGCGAAGAAGAGGAGCGTAGGAAAGAGGAAGACAGGATTGCTGCGGAGAAGGAGCTTATGGCAAAGTTCCAGAGTGAGAGAAGACTAAGCACCACCAGGTCGCTGTCGCAGGGACCTGGGTTCAGTTCTGCGAATAGCAGCGCGCAGGAGTCTGAATCGGAGGCAGAACGGAAACGGAAATTAAGAAGCCCCGAGGACAAGGAAAAAGAGAAGAAAAGGACCAAAACAAAGAAAATGGACGATGGAGATGAGGAAGGAGAAGAGACTGAAGATGAGAATGAAGTGGATCCTCTTGTGAGTCTAGGAAGGGTGCTGCCACTAGTAGCCATCCGGAGTCGGAGTCGGAGGCAGAAAGGAAGAAAAGAGCAAGAAGCAGTCCTGAGGACAAGGAGAAGAAGAAGAAAACGAAGAAGACTGAGGATTTAGAGTCTGATGAGGAAGAAGTGGATGAAGATCAGAGTGACACGTCAGCGAAGCTGAATGGAATTTTGAAAAAAATGAAGGCTTGGTTTAAACAGCCAACCATTACAAAGATGGTGACCAAGCCCCAGACAGAGAAATTTATGAGGTACCTGGACCAGTTTCAAGTGGAAATAATTAGAGTGAAAGAGCGAGAAAGGTTGACAACTGAGATTCAAGCTGAAGAGCGGGCAGAGTTCATGAGAATTGTGAAGACGGAACTAAACAAGGAACGACCCAAGGTGGAAGAACCGAGGAAAGAGGGGACTACGTTTGCTGAGGTTGCATCCCGCAGAACTACAGCCATACCTAAGGTAACTGGTGTAAAAGGACCCGTGCTCCCAGCCCCGAAAGTTGTCCTGGTAAGACATGAGTCTAAGGACAGTGAGGAGGTGAAGACAACTCTAAAGAGGTTGGTTAAACCTTCTGAGATAGGACTCAAAGTTAGGAGGCTGATCAACATTAGAAATGGAGTCATGGTGGAGGCGGAGAACGAGGAAGGAGTCGAAAACCTCATCAAGCAGGAAGCCCTGAAGGTTGCAGGGCTGAAAGTTGAAAAACCACAGAAGAAGAGGCCGGTTATAATGATCTATGATGTAAATTCAAGCCTGAAGGACGATGAGATCAGACAGGAGGTGTTCATGAGGATTTTGCGAGGGAGTGACATAAAGGAAGAGGAGTTCAACCAGGAGTTCGAGGTGAAACATCAGTATAAGGATGTGAAGTCAGCAGGAAGAAAAATACATATTGTTGTGGAATGCTCGGTTAGGGTTAGGAACTGGTTGCGAAGACAGGAGAAGATCTTTGTCGAGTGGCAATGCTGCAGAGTCAAAGATTATGTGGATGTAGCTCGATGCTACAAGTGTCAAAGGTTTGGGCATATTGCCAAACATTGCACTGCTGTGAAGCCATGCTGCTCACATTGTGCTGGAGAGCATGAATATAAGGACTGCGAGAAGAAGAAGAATAAAGCTGCAGCATGCTGTGCAAATTGTAAGAGAGAAGGCCGCTCGGACACAAAACATGAAGCTGGTTCCAGAGTATGTCCGGCGTATGAGAAAGCGGTGAAGAGGCAAAATGAAAAGATTGACTATGGACTGTAGAATCGCCCAGTGGAATTTAGGAAGGGGAAAAACGGCAACAGATGAGGCAATTAGGAGGTGTATTGTAGAGAAGATTGATGTCCTCCTGGTCCAAGAGCCCTATACAGTAAACAGAAGAATGGTAGTGTCAGGTTGCAGAGTGTATCATGATAGGAGTGGAAGAGAGGATATTTGGAGTGCGGTTCTCGTCATGAATGAGAAGATTGGGGCATTAATGCATTCGGCGGAAACAAATGGATCTTGTGTCACCGTCAGATTAGAGATTGAAGGAAAGACCTTACATGTGATAAGCTTGTATTGCAGGCCGTCTGAACCGATTGAAGGGCATCTCGCACGGTTAGCAGACATTATCAGGAAGAAGGGAAATAAGGCAGTCTTGTGTGGTGGAGATGTAAACGCGAGATCAGGGATGTGGCTAAGTGGTTCAACTGATGATAGAGGCTCTAAAGTGGAAGATGTAATCATGGCTTGGGATTTGCAGGTTCTGAACAGGTTCAGTAGGTGGACAACCTATGAAAACACGCAAGGAGGCAAGTCAAATATTGATGTTACCATTGTAACCAGGGACTTATCAAGGTTTGTGGAAGACTGGAAGGTGCATGACGAAACTATTAGTGATCATAGGTTGATAACAGTCAAGTTGTTAGGTGTACAGGGCAGCAGGGGGTTGCAGAACGAACAGAAGGAAGGAACCTATTGCTTGAGGAAAGTGAACTGGAAGAGCTTTGATCAGGCACTGCAGAGAAGCGTACAGAATGAAGAGTTTGATGTAATGGGGGCTCAGGAACATGCCGCGAGAATGACTGAACTGACGTGTACCCTCATGGAGGAGCAGTTTCCGAAGGCAACAAAAAGGAACGAAGAAGGTATACTGGTGGTGCACGGAACTGGATGAATTGAGAATAGCTATGAGAAGAAACCATAGGATATGGCGGAGAACGGGAATGGAAGTAGATAGAAGAAGATTTGTGCGGGCTAGGACAGATTACATCTGGGGAATTAGGAAGCAGAAAAGGATCATGTGGGAAAAGATGATTGCTGAAGAGGAAGGCGACCCTTGGGGTAAGGTCTACAAAATTGTAGCAGGTAAGTTGAAGAAGGAAACTCTGTTGGTCGGTTTGGAGAAGGAAGACGGCACGTTGACTGAAACTGTAGAGGAGACTTTGGAGAGAATGATTACAGGACTATTGCCGGATGACAGGGAAGAAGAGGATAACGAGGACCAGGAAGTAATCAGAAGATTGGTGACGGAAGAGAGCACCGGACCAGATGAGGGGGACTTCACGGAGCAATCAAAGAACTGAAGGATAAGAAAGCACCGGGATATGATGGGATTAAGGGAGAAGTGGTGAAGAGGATGTATGGAAGAATTAAAGGTACTTTGCTGAGCCTCTACAACAAGATGTTGCGAGAGGGCGTGTTCCCAGACGTTTGGAAGAAAGGAATTGTGAAAGTGTTTCTGAAGGGCGATGATAAAGATCCAAGTAAGGTGAAGTCGTACAGGCCGGTAACCCTTCTGCCGGTACTGGGAAAGGTAGGTGAGAGGATGATAGTCAGGAGGATGACACAGTGGATGGAAAGGGAAAATAGGACAAACACTGCACAGTATGGATTCACAGAAGGTGTAGGAACGGTTGATGCGCTGTTGGACATGAGAAGAGAAGTAGAGGAGACGGAAGAGAAGTACGTCGTTGGATTGTTCTTGGACATCTCCGGGGCGTTCGACTCTGCCTGGTGGCCAGAGATCCTGAGAGTTCTGAGGGAATGGCGGTGCCCAAACAACATCTACCGACTGGTCAGGGACTACTTCCGAGGCAGGACAGTGACTTTGAAAGCTGGCAACGGAGAAGTGAGCAAGACCATCACAAAAGGTTGTCCACAAGGATCCGTTGTGGGCCCTCTGCTGTGGAACGTCCTTTTCGACGGGTTTCTGCGGCTGCAGTTCGGCAACGGCATCTCTGCCAGAGCCTACGCGGATGACGGACTGCTCCTGGTGAAGGCAAATTCAAGTCCTGAGTTGATGAGGAAGGCGTCAAGAGCCTTGGATCTGGTCACCAGGTGGGGAGAAGAGAGGAAGATGACGTTCTCGAAGGAGAAGACAGTGATGGTGCTACTCAAGGGAAGATTGGTCGAAAGATTCATCAGAGTGAACATGGGTGAAGTCACGGTACGCTGCTCAGAGAAAACGAGGTACCTAGGGGTAGTGGTTAAAAGTGGAATGAAGTTCGCAGGACACTACGAGTATGTGGTCGAGAAGACGATGAAGGCATTCGGAAAGCTGAAAGGACTGGCGAAGGCAAACAACGGGATGAAATGTGAAAACTTGAGAAGGCTGTACATAGGGGCGTTGGAGCCGATGGTGCTGTACGGATGTGAAATGTGGGGACAAAGAATGAGAGGTCGAGGAGAGAAGACGAAGCTGATGAGCCTACAGAGGAAACTGTTGTTAGGAGTGATCAAGGGATACAGCACTATTTCCCACGAAGCCGTGAGAGTGATCGCTGGAGTGATCCCACTGGATTTGATGGTGGAAGAAAGGCTGAAAAGAAGAAGAGATAAAGAGGAAGGAATCGACAGCAGGGAAAGCAAGCGAACCCGAAGAGAGGAAACACTCGTCGAATGGCAAAGAAGATGGGAAACCAGCACCAAAGGAAGAGAAACCTTCGAGTTTGTTCCGGATGTTCGACAGAGAAAGAAGGTGAAATGGGAGACCGACCACTACACAACACAGTTCGTGAGCGGCCATGGAAACTTCAAGGCGAAGCTGAGGGGATTCAACCTAGTGGAGGATGACAGATGCACACACTGTGGACAGTTGGAGACCTCGACACATGTTCTGATGGTGTGTCCTTTCTACGAGGAAGAAAGAAATGAAATGAGGGAATTCCTCCGAGGTAAGAATTGGAATTGGGAGAAGCAAAACTTTCTACGGTGCAAGAAAGCAGCTGAGGTGTTCTCAAGAATGTGCAGGAGAATTGGAAGTAGGAAACACGAGTTTGAAAATGTAAGAGGATAGACTGCAACTTGAAATACTGGAAAAAAAAGGAAAGTAGGTGGGGAAAAGAGAAGAAATAAGAAAAACAAAAATCCGATGATCCTAGTGCTATTGTGCTAGGGGAGGGGACAGGTGTGTTGGGTGGGCACTAGAAGAGTGCCCGGTTAGGATAAGAAGACAGAAGAGGACTGAAGAAAGAAGTCTATTTCAGGAAAGAGGCCTGGCGAATAAGTCTCCGACTTAAGCCAGGGGTGGAGGAGGGATCGCGGGCTTCGGCCAACCACCTGTCTGTCTGTCTGTCTGTCTGTCTGTCTGTCTGTCTGTCTGTCTGTCTGTCTGTCTGTCTGTCTGTCTGTCTGTCTGTCTGTCTGTCTGTCTGTCTGTCTGTCTGTCTGTCTGTCTGTCTGTCTGTCTGTCTGTCTGTCTGTCTGTCTGTCTGTCTGTCTGTCTGTCTGTCTGTCTGTCTGTCTGTCTGTCTGTCTGTCTGTCTGTCTGTCTTCCGGCCTGGCGAGGTGGCGAACGCATGGCCCGGCTCTGTCCTGACAGGGTCGCAATAGCCCAAACCCTATCACCCTTAAGGAGATAGGGCTGTATTGGACAAGCCAATTTTCTGGGACTGTGGATGGTTTTGTATTATCAACCATAGATTGTTGATAACTAGGCTTGCATCCCGGGGTGTTCCCGAACTTGCTAAGCACAAAAAAGAAAAAAAAAGAAAAAAAAAGAAAAAAAAAAAAAAAAAAAACAAGGGTGATAGTAAATGAATGTTGGTGGATGGGTCTGGAAGTGAAAGGTTGAAGGATGATCGATGAAAAAGAAAAAAAAAAAAAAAAAAAAAAAAAAAAAAAAAATCACAGGATGATAGTAATTGGATGTTGATGAGTCTGTGTGTGAAAGATTGAAGAATGATTGTTGGAAAAACGTGCTTGGCAAGGAGTCCTATGTCCTCTCCTTGCAGAAAGTGCCTGCCTGCCCCTGCTAAGGAGACGGATGCACATTTGTTGGATGGGCATTCAAGCGGCGGTCTGTATAAAAGAGGTAGCGTGTGAACTGGTCTTTGAAAAACACGGAGGCGGATTGGGGATCCGGGTACGCTTCGGCTAGTCCGTTGCAAATGGCCCCTTTTCGATGCTGGCTAGTCCAGACCTCCCCCTTCACTCTGGTCGGGGTGCTGGGGGACGCTTAGTGGGGACCTCTCACATGTGATCTCCGGACCTATGCTTGTTGGCAGCCACTGTTGTGAAATTGACATCAGTGGGTGGCCGCCGTTAGTAAGCACCCCCGCCACGCTGAAGACGGTGTTCAAAATTGTCAGAAACTGGCTCAGGAACCATGGGCATATTCTTGTGCATGCGACTGTGCTAGGCATGTACGGTGTCCGAGGAGGTTTGACCTGATTGGTGAAATGTAGGGTCTCGGCCGGTGGATGACGTTGGAGTCATTGGCAAGAGACTCCCATGAACCGGGGAATTCAAAAACCCAACACATGATTTGTATTGTATTGTTTCAGGTTGCATCCTGACCTAGAAATCGAGTTAACAGTGAAAGTTGATTCGTTATTAGTTAATAGTTACCAGTTTTTGTGAATTTCAAATTGAAAAAATCAACATGGCGGGTAAAAGTACAAAGGTAAGTGAGCCTTCTTTGAGCGAAGAAGAGGAGCGTAGGAAAGAGGAAGACAGGATTGCTGCGGAGAAGGAGCTTATGGCAAAGTTCCAGAGTGAGAGAAGACTAAGCACCACCAGGTCGCTGTCGCAGGGACCTGGGTTCAGTTCTGCGAATAGCAGCGCGCAGGAGTCTGAATCGGAGGCAGAACGGAAACGGAAATTAAGAAGCCCCGAGGACAAGGAAAAAGAGAAGAAAAGGACCAAAACAAAGAAAATGGACGATGGAGATGAGGAAGGAGAAGAGACTGAAGATGAGAATGAAGTGGATCCTCTTGTGAGTCTAGGAAGGGTGCTGGAGAAGATGAGAGGGTGGTTTAGGCAGCCAACAATAATGAAGATGGTCACGAAGCCGCAGACCGAGAAGTTTCAACGGCACTTCGTGAGGTTTCAGGAGGAACTCATAAGGGCCAGAGAGGAGAGGGCTAGGTTAGAAACCCGAATTGAGGAAAGAGCGGAGTTTGTGAAGATTGTTCGGGATGAACTGAGAAAAAGACCAGAACCGGAGGTGACGAGGAAACCGACTGGGTACGCTGCAGCAGTGGCAAGAGATGCCCCGCAGATTCCGAAGGTGACAGGTGTGAAAGGCCCTGTGCTGCCACCACCAAAGTTGGTCACGGTGAGACACGATACTAAGGAGAGTGAAGAGGTAAAGACCATTCTGAAGAACCTAGTGAAGCCACAAGAGATCGGGTTAAAGGTCAGGAGGCTTGTGAACATCAGGCATGGAGTAATCGTAGAAGCGGAGAACGAAGAAGGAATAGAGGCCCTGATGAAACAGAAATCCCTGGGAGAGGCCGGTCTGAAAGTTGAGAAGCCAACGAAGAAAAGGCCTGTGATAATGATATACGACGTGAATGCAAAGTTGAGTGACGAAGACGTGAAAGATGAAGTATACCGGAGGAACATGCGTGACAGCGGCGTTGACGAAGGTGATTTTCAACAAGAATTTGAGGTCAGACACAAATATAACGATCAGAGATCGAATGGTCAGAAGAAACACATTGTGGTCGAGTGTTCAGTTAGGGTAAGGAACTGGTTGCGTAGGCAAGAGAAGATATACGTGGAGTGGCAATGCTGCAGAGTAAAAGATTATGTGGATGTAGCAAGATGCTACAAGTGCCAGAGATTTGGTCATGTTGCCAAGCACTGCACTGCGGGAAAGCCGACCTGCTCGTATTGCGCGGGCGAGCACGACTTCAAGGACTGTGCAAACAAAAAGAAGAAAGAGGCAGTCTGCTGTGCAAACTGTAAAAGGGATGGTCGTGGAGACCACAAACATGAAGCTGGTTCAAGAAGGTGCCCAGCGTACGAGAAGGCCGTGAAGAGGCAAAACGAAAAGACCGATTATGGACTGTAGGATCGCTCAGTGGAACTTGGGGAGAGGGAAAACTGCCACAAATGAAGCTTACAGAAGATGTCTGCAAGAGAAAGTCGATGTCCTTTTGGTGCAAGAGCCGTACACAGTGAATAGGAAGCTGAAAATGCCTGGTTGCAGAGTGTTCTATGACAGGAGTGGAAGAGAAGATATCTGGAGTGCTGTGTGTGTACTGAATGATAAGATCGGAGCAATCATGGATGTCAGGGAAACTAACGGAATGTGCGTCAGCGTCAGGCTAGAGGTTGAAGGAAAGTCGCTGCAGGTGATCAGCCTGTATTGCAGGCCATCAGAGCCCATCGATGGATTCCTCGCAGAACTGTCAGATATTGTCAGGAAGAGAGGCAACAAGGGAGTCGTCTGTGGTGCGGATCTCAACGCAAAATCGGGATTGTGGCTCAGTGGTTGTACGGACGAGAGAGGCTCGAAGGTGGAGGAAGTCCTGTTTGCATGGGACTTGCAGACCCTCAATAGATTCAGTAGATGGACAACATTTGAGAATACGCAGGGCGGGAAGTCGAACATTGATGTCACTATCGCCACGAGGGACGCGGCAAGTAGGATATCAGATTGGGAAGTACATGAGGAAACGCTGAGTGACCACAGAATGATAACATTTAGGTATCAAGAAGAGCAAGGAAGGAGAGGAAGACTTAATGAACAAAGAGAGGGATCCTACTGTTTGAGGAAAGTGAACTGGGTGTCATTTGACCGCGAGCTGCAACGGAGCATTCAAGGTTTAGACATAGGAACGACGGAAGCGGGAGAACACGCGGAGAGAATCACAGAAATGATCTGCAGGCTAATGGAAGAGCAATTCCCGAGAGCAAAGAAAGGAATGAAGAAGGTTTACTGGTGGACGGAAGAACTCGATGAACTAAGGATTACTATGCGAAGAAAGAATAGGATCTGGAGAAGAACCAGTCTTGAGGCCGACAGGAGAAGCTTTGTGCAATCAAGAACAAATTACATATGGGCGATCAGGAAACAAAAGAAGAAGATGTGGGAGAAGCTCATAGTAGACGAAGAAGGAAACCCGTGGGGTAAGGTCTACAAGATAGTGATGGAAAAGATGAAGAGTGAAGTCCAACTAGCAAGCCTCGAGAAGGAAGACGGAACGATGACGAAGACTCTAAACGAGACTCTGCAAAGGATGATTGAAGGGTTGCTGCCGGATGATAGGGTAGAAGAGGACACCGACGAACAGCGAGAGATAAGGAGAGGTATGATGGAAGAAAGTACAGGACCTAATGAAGAGGACTTTACAGAGGAAGAGCTAATTGCAAGCATCGCGCAAATGAGGGATAAGAAAGCACCGGGATACGACGGAATCAAGGGCGAAGTCGTCAAGAGAATGTGCGGTAGAATCAAGGGGACGTTGCTGGACATGTACAACAAGATGTTGAGAGAGGGTAGGTTCCCCGATATTTGGAAAACAGGCATCGTGAAAGTGTTTTTGAAAAGCGAAGACAAAGACCCTAGCAAGGTAAAGTCGTACAGGCCAGTGACCCTCCTTCCTGTTCTGGGTAAGATAGGTGAAAGGTTGATCGTAAAGAGGTTGAAACAGTGGATGGAGAGAGAAGATCGAACGAATACAGGTCAGTACGGATTCACAGAAGGTGTAGGAACGGTTGATGCGCTGTTGGACATGAGAAGAGAAGTAGAGGAGACGGAAGAGAAGTACGTCGTTGGATTGTTCTTGGACATCTCCGGGGCGTTCGACTCTGCCTGGTGGCCAGAGATCCTGAGAGTTCTGAGGGAATGGCGGTGCCCAAACAACATCTACCGACTGGTCAGGGACTACTTCCGAGGCAGGACAGTGACTTTGAAAGCTGGCAACGGAGAAGTGAGCAAGACCATCACAAAAGGTTGTCCACAAGGATCCGTTGTAGGCCCTCTGCTGTGGAACGTCCTTTTCGACGGGTTTCTGCGGCTGCAGTTCGGCAACGGCATCTCTGCCAGAGCCTACGCGGATGACGGACTGCTCCTGGTGAAGGCAAATTCAAGTCCTGAGCTGATGAGGAAGGCGTCAAGAGCCTTGGATCTGGTCACCAGGTGGGGAGAAGAGAGGAAGATGACGTTCTCGAAGGAGAAGACAGTGATGGTGCTACTCAAGGGAAAGTTGGTCGAAAGATTCATCAGAGTGAACATGGGTGAAGTCACGGTACGCTGCTCAGAGAAAACGAGGTACCTAGGGGTAGTGGTTAAAAGTGGAATGAAGTTCGCAGGACACTACGAGTATGTGGTCGAGAAGACGATGAAGGTATTCGGAAAGCTGAAAGGACTGGCGAAGGCAAACAACGGGATGAAATGTGAAAACTTGAGAAGGCTGTACATAGGGGCGTTGGAGCCGATGGTGCTGTACGGATGTGAAATGTGGGGACAAAGAATGAGAGGTCGAGGAGAGAAGACGAAGCTGATGAGCCTACAGAGGAAACTGTTGTTAGGAGTGATCAAGGGATACAGCACTATTTCCCACGAAGCCGTGAGAGTGATCGCTGGAGTGATCCCTCTGGATTTGATGGTGGAAGAAAGGCTGAAAAGAAGAAGAGATAAAGAGGAAGGAATCGACAGCAGGGAAAGCAAGCGAACCCGAAGAGAGGAAACACTCGTCGAATGGCAAAGAAGATGGGAAACCAGCACCAAAGGAAGAGAAACCTTCGAGTTTGTTCCGGATGTTCGACAGAGAAAGAAGGTGAAATGGGAGACCGACCACTACACAACACAGTTCGTGAGCGGCCATGGTAATTTCAAGGCGAAGCTGAGGGGATTCAACCTAGTGGAAGATGACAGATGCACACACTGTGGACAGTTGGAGACCTCGACACATGTTCTGATGGTGTGTCCTTTCTACGAGGAAGAAAGAAATGAAATGAGGGAATTCCTCCGAGGTAAGAATTGGAATTGGGAGAAGCGAAACTTTCTACGGTGCAAGAAAGCAGCTGAGGTGTTCTCAAGAATGTGCAGAAGAATTGGAAGTAGGAAACACGAGTTTGAAAATGTAAGAGGATAGACTGCAACTTGAAACACTGGAAAAAAAAAGGAAAGTAGGAGGAAAAAAAAAAAAAAAAAAAGAAGAAAGAAGAAAAAGCAAAAATCCGATGATCCTAGTGCTATGGTGCTAGGGGAGGGGACAGGTGTGTTGGGTGGGCACTAGAAGAGTGCCCGGTTAGGATAAGAAGACAGAAGAGGACTGAAGAAAGAAGTCTATTTCAGGAAAGAGGCCTGGCGAATAAGTCTCCGACTTAAGCCAGGGGTGGAGGAGGGATCGCGGGCTTCGGCCAACCACCTGTCTGTCTGTCTGTCTGTCTGTCTGTCTGTCTGTCTGTCTGTCTGTCTGTCTGTCTGTCTGTCTGTCTGTCTGTCTGTCTGTCTGTCTGTCTGTCTGTCTGTCTGTCTGTCTGTCTGTCTGTCTGTCTGTCTGTCTGTCTGTCTGTCTGTCTGTCTGTCTGTCTGTCTGTCTGTCTGTCTGTCTGTCTGTCTGTCTCCCGCAGATTCCGAAGGTGACAGGTGTGAAAGGCCCTGTGCTGCCACCACCAAAGTTGGTCACGGTGAGACACGATACTAAGGAGAGTGAAGAGGTAAAGACCATTCTGAAGAACCTAGTGAAGCCACAAGAGATCGGGTTAAAGGTCAGGAGGCTTGTGAACATCAGGCATGGAGTAATCGTAGAAGCGGAGAACGAAGAAGGAATAGAGGCCCTGATGAAACAGAAATCCCTGGGAGAGGCCGGTCTGAAAGTTGAGAAGCCAACGAAGAAAAGGCCTGTGATAATGATATACGACGTGAATGCAAAGTTGAGTGACGAAGACGTGAAAGATGAAGTATACCGGAGGAACATGCGTGACAGCGGCGTTGACGAAGGTGATTTTCAACAAGAATTTGAGGTCAGACACAAATATAACGATCAGAGATCGAATGGTCAGAAGAAACACATTGTGGTCGAGTGTTCAGTTAGGGTAAGGAACTGGTTGCGTAGGCAAGAGAAGATATACGTGGAGTGGCAATGCTGCAGAGTAAAAGATTATGTGGATGTAGCAAGATGCTACAAGTGCCAGAGATTTGGTCATGTTGCCAAGCACTGCACTGCGGGAAAGCCGACCTGCTCGTATTGCGCGGGCGAGCACGACTTCAAGGACTGTGCAAACAAAAAGAAGAAAGAGGCAGTCTGCTGTGCAAACTGTAAAAGGGATGGTCGTGGAGACCACAAACATGAAGCTGGTTCAAGAAGGTGCCCAGCGTACGAGAAGGCCGTGAAGAGGCAAAACGAAAAGACCGATTATGGACTGTAGGATCGCTCAGTGGAACTTGGGGAGAGGGAAAACTGCCACAAATGAAGCTTACAGAAGATGTCTGCAAGAGAAAGTCGATGTCCTTTTGGTGCAAGAGCCGTACACAGTGAATAGGAAGCTGAAAATGCCTGGTTGCAGAGTGTTCTATGACAGGAGTGGAAGAGAAGATATCTGGAGTGCTGTGTGTGTACTGAATGATAAGATCGGAGCAATCATGGATGTCAGGGAAACTAACGGAATGTGCGTCAGCGTCAGGCTAGAGGTTGAAGGAAAGTCGCTGCAGGTGATCAGCCTGTATTGCAGGCCATCAGAGCCCATCGATGGATTCCTCGCAGAACTGTCAGATATTGTCAGGAAGAGAGGCAACAAGGGAGTCGTCTGTGGTGCGGATCTCAACGCAAAATCGGGATTGTGGCTCAGTGGTTGTACGGACGAGAGAGGCTCGAAGGTGGAGGAAGTCCTGTTTGCATGGGACTTGCAGACCCTCAATAGATTCAGTAGATGGACAACATTTGAGAATACGCAGGGCGGGAAGTCGAACATTGATGTCACTATCGCCACGAGGGACGCGGCAAGTAGGATATCAGGTTGGGAAGTACATGAGGAAACGCTGAGTGACCACAGAATGATAACATTTAGGTATCAAGAAGAGCAAGGAAGGAGAGGAAGACTTAATGAACAAAGAGAGGGATCCTACTGTTTGAGGAAAGTGAACTGGGTGTCATTTGACCGCGAGCTGCAACGGAGCATTCAAGGTTTAGACATAGGAACGACGGAAGCGGGAGAACACGCGGAGAGAATCACAGAAATGATCTGCAGGCTAATGGAAGAGCAATTCCCGAGAGCAAAGAAAGGAATGAAGAAGGTTTACTGGTGGACGGAAGAACTCGATGAACTAAGGATTACTATGCGAAGAAAGAATAGGATCTGGAGAAGAACCAGTCTTGAGGCCGACAGGAGAAGCTTTGTGCAATCAAGAACAAATTACATATGGGCGATCAGGAAACAAAAGAAGAAGATGTGGGAGAAGCTCATCGTAGACGAAGAAGGAAACCCGTGGGGTAAGGTCTACAAGATAGTCATGGAAAAGATGAAGAGTGAAGTCCAACTAGCAAGCCTCGAGAAGGAAGACGGAACGATGACGAAGACTCTAAACGAGACTCTGCAAAGGATGATTGAAGGGTTGCTGCCGGATGATAGGGTAGAAGAGGACACCGACGAACAGCGAGAGATAAGGAGAGGTATGATGGAAGAAAGTACAGGACCTAATGAAGAGGACTTTACAGAGGAAGAGCTAATTGCAAGCATCACGCAAATGAGGGATAAGAAAGCACCGGGATACGACGGAATCAAGGGCGAAGTCGTCAAGAGAATGTGCGGTAGAATCAAGGGGACGTTGCTGGACATGTACAACAAGATGTTGAGAGAGGGTAGGTTCCCTGATATTTGGAAAACAGGCATCGTGAAAGTGTTTTTGAAAAGCGAAGACAAAGACCCTAGCAAGGTAAAGTCGTACAGGCCAGTGACCCTCCTTCCTGTTCTGGGTAAGATAGGTGAAAGGTTGATCGTAAAGAGGTTGAAACAGTGGATGGAGAGAGAAGATCGAACGAATACAGGTCAGTATGGATTCACAGAAGGTGTAGGAACGGTTGATGCGCTGTTGGACATGAGAAGAGAAGTAGAGGAGACGGAAGAGAAGTACGTCGTTGGATTGTTCTTGGACATCTCCGGGGCGTTCGACTCTGCCTGGTGGCCAGAGATCCTGAGAGTTCTGAGGGAATGGCGGTGCCCAAACAACATCTACCGACTGGTCAGGGACTACTTCCGAGGCAGGACAGTGACTTTGAAAGCTGGCAACGGAGAAGTGAGCAAGACCATCACAAAAGGTTGTCCACAAGGATCCGTTGTAGGCCCTCTGCTGTGGAACGTCCTTTTCGACGGGTTTCTGCGGCTGCAGTTCGGCAACGGCATCTCTGCCAGAGCCTACGCGGATGACGGACTGCTCCTGGTGAAGGCAAATTCAAGTCCTGAGCTGATGAGGAAGGCGTCAAGAGCCTTGGATCTGGTCACCAGGTGGGGAGAAGAGAGGAAGATGACGTTCTCGAAGGAGAAGACAGTGATGGTGCTACTCAAGGGAAAGTTGGTTGAAAGATTCATCAGAGTGAACATGGGTGAAGTCACGGTACGCTGCTCAGAGAAAACGAGGTACCTAGGAGTAGTGGTTAAAAGTGGAATGAAGTTCGCAGGACACTACGAGTATGTGGTCGAGAAGACGATGAAGGTATTCGGAAAGCTGAAAGGACTGGCGAAGGCAAACAACGGGATGAAATGTGAAAACTTGAGAAGGCTGTACATAGGGGCGTTGGAGCCGATGGTGCTGTACGGATGTGAAATGTGGGGACAAAGAATGAGAGGTCGAGGAGAGAAGACGAAGCTGATGAGCCTACAGAGGAAACTGTTGTTAGGAGTGATCAAGGGATACAGCACTATTTCCCACGAAGCCGTGAGAGTGATCGCTGGAGTGATCCCTCTGGATTTGATGGTGGAAGAAAGGCTGAAAAGAAGAAGAGATAAAGAGGAAGGAATCGACAGCAGGGAAAGCAAGCGAACCCGAAGAGAGGAAACACTCGTCGAATGGCAAAGAAGATGGGAAACCAGCACCAAAGGAAGAGAAACCTTCGAGTTTGTTCCGGATGTTCGACAGAGAAAGAAGGTGAAATGGGAGACCGACCACTACACAACACAGTTCGTGAGCGGCCATGGTAATTTCAAGGCGAAGCTGAGGGGATTCAACCTAGTGGAAGATGACAGATGCACACACTGTGGACAGTTGGAGACCTCGACACATGTTCTGATGGTGTGTCCTTTCTACGAGGAAGAAAGAAGTGAAATGAGGGAATTCCTCCGAGGTAAGAATTGGAATTGGGAGAAGCGAAACTTTCTACGGTGCAAGAAAGCAGCTGAGGTGTTCTCAAGAATGTGCAGAAGAATTGGAAGTAGGAAACACGAGTTTGAAAATGTAAGAGGATAGACTGCAACTTGAAACACTGGAAAAAAGGAAAGTAGGAGAAAAAAAAAGAAGAAAGAAGAAAAAGCAAAAAACCGATGATCCTAGTGCTATGGTGCTAGGGGAGGGGACAGGTGTGTTGGGTGGGCACTAGAAGAGTGCCCGGTTAGGATAAGAAGACAGGAGAGGACTGAAGAAAGAAGTCTATTTCAGGAAAGAGGCCTGGCGAATAAGTCTCCGACTTAAGCCAGGGGTGGAGGAGGGATCGCGGGCTTCGGCCAACCACCTGTCTGTCTGTCTGTCTGTCTGTCTGTCTGTCTGTCTGTCTGTCTGTCTGTCTGTCTGTCTGTCTGTCTGTCTGTCTGTCTGTCTGTCTGTCTGTCTGTCTGTCTGTCTGTCTGTCTGTCTGTCTGTCTGTCTGTCTGTCTGTCTGTCTGTCTGTCTGTCTGTCTGTCTGTCTGTCTGTCTGTCTGTCTGTCTGTCTGTCTGTCTGTCTGTCTGTCTGTCTGTCTGTCTGTCTGTCTGTCTGTCTGTCTGTCTGTCTGTCTGTCTGTCTGTCTGTCTGTCTGTCTGTCTGTCTGTCTGTCTGTCTGTCTGTCTGTCTGTCTGTCTGTCTGTCTGCCTGCCTGTCTGTCTGTCTGTCTGTCTGTCTGTCTGTCTGTCTGTCTGTCTGTCTGTCTGTCTGTCTGTCTGTCTGTCTGTCTGTCTGTCTGTCTGTCTGTCTGTCTGTCTGTCTGTCTGTCTGTCTGTCTGTCTGTCTGTCTGTCTGTCTGTCTGTCTGTCTGTCTGTCTGTCTGTCTGTCTGTCTGTCTGTCTGTCTGTCTGTCTGTCTGTCTGTCTGTCTGTCTGTCTGTCTGTCTGTCTGTCTGTCTGTCTGTCTGTCTGTCTGTCTGTCTGTCTGTCTGTCTGTCTGTCTGTCTGTCTGTCTGTCTGTCTGTCTGTCTGTCTGTCTGTCTGTCTGTCTGTCTGTCTGTCTGTCTGTCTGTCTGTCTGTCTGTCTGTCTGTCTGTCTGTCTGTCTGTCTGTCTGTCTGTCTGTCTGTCTGTCTGTCTGTCTGTCTGTCTGTCTGTCTGTCTGTCTGTCTGTCTGTCTGTCTGTCTGTCTGTCTGTCTGTCTGTCTGTCTGTCTGTCTGTCTGTCTGTCTGTCTGTCTGTCTGTCTGTCTGTCTGTCTGTCTGTCTGTCTAGGAAGGAATCGACAGGAGGGAGAGGAAGAATCGACAGCAGGGAAAGCAAGCGAACCCGAAGAGAGGAAACACTCGTCGAATGGCAAAGAAGATGGGAAACCAGCACCAAAGGAAGAGAAACCTTCGAGTTTGTTCCGGATGTTCGACAGAGAAAGAAGGTGAAATGGGAGACCGACCACTACACAACACAGTTCGTGAGCGGCCATGGTAATTTTAAGGCGAAGCTGAGGGGATTCAACCTAGTGGAAGATGACAGATGCACACACTGTGGACAGTTGGAGACCTCGACACATGTTCTGATGGTGTGTCCTTTCTACGAGGAAGAAAGAAGTGAAATGAGGGAATTCCTCCGAGGTAAGAATTGGAATTGGGAGAAGCGAAACTTTCTACGGTGCAAGAAAGCAGCTGAGGTGTTCTCAAGAATGTGCAGAAGAATTGGAAGTAGGAAACACGAGTTTGAAAATGTAAGAGGATAGACTGCAACTTGAAACACTGGAAAAAAGGAATGTAGGAGGAAAAAAAAAAGAAGAAAGAAGAAAAAGCAAAAATCCGATGATCCTAGTGCTATGGTGCTAGGGGAGGGGACAGGTGTGTTGGGTGGGCACTAGAAGAGTGCCCGGTTAGGATAAGAAGACAGGAGAGGACTGAAGAAAGAAGTCTATTTCAGGAAAGAGGCCTGGCGAATAAGTCTCCGACTTAAGCCAGGGGTGGAGGAGGGATCGCGGGCTTCGGCCAACCACCTGTCTGTCTGTCTGTCTGTCTGTCTGTCTGTCTGTCTGTCTGTCTGTCTGTCTGTCTGTGTGTGAATTGACATCAGTGGGTGGCCGCCGTTAGTAAGCACCCCCGCCACGCTGAAGACGGTGTTCAAAATTGTCAGAAACTGGCTCAGGAACCATGGGCATATTCTTGTGCATGCGACTGTGCTAGGCATGTACGGTGTCCGAGGAGGTTTGACCTGATTGGTGAAATGTAGGGTCTCGGTCGGTGGATGACGTTGGAGTCATTGGCAAGAGACTCCCATGAACCGGGGACCTCTAAAAACCCCAACACATGATTTTGATTGATTGTTTCAGGTTGCATGCAGATAGCATTCAGGTGATAAAGTAATTATCTGTCAATTAGCAAAAATTTTTGATTATTGTTTCTGAATTATTTCATCATGGGTGACGCAAATCAGAAAAAGATGGAAGAGGAGGCGAGAAGAAGGGCTGAGGAGGAAAGGATTGAGGCAGAGAAGGAGTTTATGGAAAGACACGAAAGGGAACGAAGACTAAGCAGCCAGAGGAAACTGTCTACGGATATGGCAACTGGTTATTCTTCTGCCACTAGTAGCCATCCGGAGTCGGAGTCGGAGGCAGAAAGGAAGAAAAGAGCAAGAAGCAGTCCTGAGGACAAGGAGAAGAAGAAGAAAACGAAGAAGACTGAGGATTTAGAGTCTGATGAGGAAGAAGTGGATGAAGATCAGAGTGACACGTCAGCGAAGCTGAATGGAATTTTGAAAAAAATGAAGGCTTGGTTTAAACAGCCAACCATTACAAAGATGGTGACCAAGCCCCAGACAGAGAAATTTATGAGGTACCTGGACCAGTTTCAAGTGGAAATAATTAGAGTGAAAGAGCGAGAAAGGTTGACAACTGAGATTCAAGCTGAAGAGCGGGCAGAGTTCATGAGAATTGTGAAGACGGAACTAAACAAGGAACGACCCAAGGTGGAAGAACCGAGGAAAGAGGGGACTACGTTTGCTGAGGTTGCATCCCGCAGAACTACAGCGATACCTAAGGTAACTGGTGTAAAAGGACCCGTGCTCCCAGCCCCGAAAGTTGTCCTGGTAAGACATGAGTCTAAGGACAGTGAGGAGGTGAAGACAACTCTAAAGAGGTTGGTTAAACCTTCTGAGATAGGACTCAAAGTTAGGAGGCTGATCAACATTAGAAATGGAGTCATGGTGGAGGCGGAGAACGAGGAAGGAGTCGAAAACCTCATCAAGCAGGAAGCCCTGAAGGATGCAGGGCTGAAAGTTGAAAAACCACAGAAGAAGAGGCCGGTTATAATGATCTATGATGTAAATTCAAGCCTGAAGGACGAAGAGATCAGACAGGAGGTGTTCATGAGGAATATGCGAGGGAGTGACATAAAGGAAGAGGAGTTCAACCAGGAGTTCGAGGTGAAACATCAGTATAAGGATGTGAAGTCAGCAGGAAGAAAAATACATATTGTTGTGGAATGCTCGGTTAGGGTTAGGAACTGGTTGCGAAGACAGGAGAAGATCTTTGTCGAGTGGCAATGCTGCAGAGTCAAAGATTATGTGGATGTAGCTCGATGCTACAAGTGTCAAAGGTTTGGGCATATTGCCAAACATTGCACTGCTGTGAAGCCATGCTGCTCACATTGTGCTGGAGAGCATGAATATAAGGACTGCGAGAAGAAGAAGAATAAAGCTGCAGCATGCTGTGCAAATTGTAAGAGAGAAGGCCGCTCGGACACAAAACATGAAGCTGGTTCCAGAGTATGTCCGGCGTATGAGAAAGCGGTGAAGAGGCAAAATGAAAAGATTGACTATGGACTGTAGAATCGCCCAGTGGAATTTAGGAAGGGGAAAAACGGCAACAGATGAGGCAATTAGGAGGTGTATTGTAGAGAAGATTGATGTCCTCCTGGTCCAAGAGCCCTATACAGTAAACAGAAGAATGGTAGTGTCAGGTTGCAGAGTGTATCATGATAGGAGTGGAAGAGAGGATATTTGGAGTGCGGTTCTCGTCATGAATGAGAAGATTGGGGCATTAATGCATTCGGCGGAAACAAATGGATCTTGTGTCACCGTCAGATTAGAGATTGAAGGAAAGACCTTACATGTGATAAGCTTGTATTGCAGGCCGTCTGAACCGATTGAAGGGCATCTCGCACGGTTAGCAGACATTATCAGGAAGAAGGGAAATAAGGCAGTCTTGTGTGGTGGAGATGTAAACGCGAGATCAGGGATGTGGCTAAGTGGTTCAACTGATGATAGAGGCTCTAAAGTGGAAGATGTAATCATGGCTTGGGATTTGCAGGTTCTGAACAGGTTCAGTAGGTGGACAACCTATGAAAACACGCAAGGAGGCAAGTCAAATATTGATGTTACCATTGTAACCAGGGACTTATCAAGGTTTGTGGAAGACTGGAAGGTGCATGACGAAACTATTAGTGATCATAGGTTGATAACAGTCAAGTTGTTAGGTGTACAGGGCAGCAGGGGGTTGCAGAACGAACAGAAGGAAGGAACCTATTGCTTGAGGAAAGTGAACTGGAAGAGCTTTGATCAGGCACTGCAGAGAAGCGTACAGAATGAAGAGTTTGATGTAATGGGGGCTCAGGAACATGCCGCGAGAATGACTGAACTGACGTGTACCCTCATGGAGGAGCAGTTTCCGAAGGCAACAAAAGGAACGAAGAAGGTATACTGGTGGTGCACGGAACTGGATGAATTGAGAATAGCTATGAGAAGAAACCATAGGATATGGCGGAGAACGGGAATGGAAGTAGATAGAAGAAGATTTGTGCGGGCTAGGACAGATTACATCTGGGGAATTAGGAAGCAGAAAAGGATCATGTGGGAAAAGATGATTGCTGAAGAGGAAGGCGACCCTTGGGGTAAGGTCTACAAAATTGTAGCAGGTAAGTTGAAGAAGGAAACTCTGTTGGTCGGTTTGGAGAAGGAAGACGGCACGTTGACTGAAACTGTAGAGGAGACTTTGGAGAGAATGATTACAGGACTATTGCCGGATGACAGGGAAGAAGAGGATAACGAGGACCAGGAAGTAATCAGAAGATTGGTGACGGAAGAGAGCACCGGACCAGATGAGGGGGACTTCACGGAGCAGGAGCTGACCACAAGCATCAAAGAACTGAAGGATAAGAAAGCACCGGGATATGATGGGATTAAGGGAGAAGTGGTGAAGAGGATGTATGGAAGAATTAAAGGTACTTTGCTGAGCCTCTACAACAAGATGTTGCGAGAGGGCGTGTTCCCAGACGTTTGGAAGAAAGGAATTGTGAAAGTGTTTCTGAAGGGCGATGATAAAGATCCAAGTAAGGTGAAGTCGTACAGGCCGGTAACCCTTCTGCCGGTACTGGGAAAGGTAGGTGAGAGGATGATAGTCAGGAGGATGACACAGTGGATGGAAAGGGAAAATAGGACAAACACTGCACAGTATGGATTCACAGAAGGTGTAGGAACGGTTGATGCGCTGTTGGACATGAGAAGAGAAGTAGAGGAGACGGAAGAGAAGTACGTCGTTGGATTGTTCTTGGACATCTCCGGGGCGTTCGACTCTGCCTGGTGGCCAGAGATCCTGAGAGTTCTGAGGGAATGGCGGTGCCCAAACAACATCTACCGACTGGTCAGGGACTACTTCCGAGGCAGGACAGTGACTTTGAAAGCTGGCAACGGAGAAGTGAGCAAGACCATCACAAAAGGTTGTCCACAAGGATCCGTTGTAGGCCCTCTGCTGTGGAACGTCCTTTTCGACGGGTTTCTGCGGCTGCAGTTCGGCAACGGCATCTCTGCCAGAGCCTACGCGGATGACGGACTGCTCCTGGTGAAGGCAAATTCAAGTCCTGAGCTGATGAGGAAGGCGTCAAGAGCCTTGGATCTGGTCACCAGGTGGGGAGAAGAGAGGAAGATGACGTTCTCGAAGGAGAAGACAGTGATGGTGCTACTCAAGGGAAAGTTGGTCGAAAGATTCATCAGAGTGAACATGGGTGAAGTCACGGTACGCTGCTCAGAGAAAACGAGGTACCTAGGGGTAGTGGTTAAAAGTGGAATGAAGTTCGCAGGACACTACGAGTATGTGGTCGAGAAGACGATGAAGGTATTCGGAAAGCTGAAAGGACTGGCGAAGGCAAACAACGGGATGATATGTGAAAACTTGAGAAGGCTGTACATAGGGGCGTTGGAGCCGATGGTGCTGTACGGATGTGAAATGTGGGGACAAAGAATGAGAGGTCGAGGAGAGAAGACGAAGCTGATGAGCCTACAGAGGAAACTGTTGTTAGGAGTGATCAAGGGATACAGCACTATTTCCCACGAAGCCGTGAGAGTGATCGCTGGAGTGATCCCTCTGGATTTGATGGTGGAAGAAAGGCTGAAAAGAAGAAGAGATAAAGAGGAAGGAATCGACAGCAGGGAAAGCAAGCGAACCCGAAGAGAGGAAACACTCGTCGAATGGCAAAGAAGATGGGAAACCAGCACCAAAGGAAGAGAAACCTTCGAGTTTGTTCCGGATGTTCGACAGAGAAAGAAGGTGAAATGGGAGACCGACCACTACACAACACAGTTCGTGAGCGGCCATGGTAATTTCAAGGCGAAGCTGAGGGGATTCAACCTAGTGGAAGATGACAGATGCACACACTGTGGACAGTTGGAGACCTCGACACATGTTCTGATGGTGTGTCCTTTCTACGAGGAAGAAAGAAGTGAAATGAGGGAATTCCTCCGAGGTAAGAATTGGAATTGGGAGAAGCGAAACTTTCTACGGTGCAAGAAAGCAGCTGAGGTGTTCTCAAGAATGTGCAGAAGAATTGGAAGTAGGAAACACGAGTTTGAAAATGTAAGAGGATAGACTGCAACTTGAAACACTGGAAAAAAGGAATGTAGGAGGAAAAAAAAGAAGAAAGAAGAAAAAGCAAAAATCCGATGATCCTAGTGCTATGGTGCTAGGGGAGGGGACAGGTGTGTTGGGTGGGCACTAGAAGAGTGCCCGGTTAGGATAAGAAGACAGGAGAGGACTGAAGAAAGAAGTCTATTTCAGGAAAGAGGCCTGGCGAATAAGTCTCCGACTTAAGCCAGGGGTGGAGGAGGGATCGCGGGCTTCGGCCAACCACCTGTCTGTCTGTCTGTCTGTGTGTGTGTGTGTGTGTGTGTGTGTGTGTGTGTGTGTGTGTGTGTGTGTGTGTGTGTGTGTGTGTGTGTGTGTGTGTGTGTGTGTGTGTGTGTGTGTGTGTGTGTGTGTGTGTGTGTGTGTGTGTGTGTGTGTGTGTGTGTGTGTGTGTGTGTGTGTGTGTGTGTGTGTGTGTGTGTGTGTGTGTGTGTGTGTGTGTGTGTGTGTGTGTGTGTGTGTGTGTGTGTGTGTGTGTGTGTGTGTGTGTGTGTGTGTGTGTGTGTGTGTGTGTGTGTGTGTGTGTGTGTGTGTGTGTGTGTGTGTGTGTGTGTGTGTGTGTGTGTGTGTGTGTGTGTGTGTGTGTGTGTGTGTGTGTGTGTGTGTGTGTGTGTGTGTGTGTGTGTGTGTGTGTGTGTGTGTGTGTGTGTGTGTGTGTGTGTGTGTGTGTGTGTGTGTGTGTGTGTGTGTGTGTGTGTGTGTGTGTGTGTGTGTGTGTGTGTGTGTGTGTGTGTGTGTGTGTGTGTGTGTGTGTGTGTGTGTGTGTGTGTGTGTGTGTGTGTGTGTGTGTGTGTGTGTGTGTGTGTGTGTGTGTGTGTGTGTGTGTGTGTGTGTGTGTGTGTGTGTGTGTGTGTGTGTGTGTGTGTGTGTGTGTGTGTGTGTGTGTGTGTGTGTGTGTGTGTGTGTGTGTGTGTGTGTGTGTGTGTGTGTGTGTGTGTGTGTGTGTGTGTGTGTGTGTGTGTGTGTGTGTGTGTGTGTGTGTGTGTGTGTGTGTGTGTGTGTGTGTGTGTGTGTGTGTGTGTGTGTGTGTGTGTGTGTGTGTGTGTGTGTGTGTGTGTGTGTGTGTGTGTGTGTGTGTGTGTGTGTGTGTGTGTGTGTGTGTGTGTGTGTGTGTGTGTGTGTGTGTGTGTGTGTGTGTGTGTGTGTGTGTGTGTGTGTGTGTGTGTGTGTGTGTGTGTGTGTGTGTGTGTGTGTGTGTGTGTGTGTGTGTGTGTGTGTGTGTGTGTGTGTGTGTGTGTGTGTGTGTGTGTGTGTGTGTGTGTGTGTGTGTGTGTGTGTGTGTGTGTGTGTGTGTGTGTGTGTGTGTGTGTGTGTGTGTGTGTGTGTGTGTGTGTGTGTGTGTGTGTGTGTGTGTGTGTGTGTGTGTGTGTGTGTGTGTGTGTGTGTGTGTGTGTGTGTGTGTGTGTGTGTGTGTGTGTGTGTGTGTGTGTGTGTGTGTGTGTGTGTGTGTGTGTGTGTGTGTGTGTGTGTGTGTGTGTGTGTGTGTGTGTGTGTGTGTGTGTGTGTGTGTGTGTGTGTGTGTGTGTGTGTGTGTGTGTGTGTGTGTGTGTGTGTGTGTGTGTGTGTGTGTGTGTGTGTGTGTGTGTGTGTGTGTGTGTGTGTGTGTGTGTGTGTGTGTGTGTGTGTGTGTGTGTGTGTGTGTGTGTGTGTGTGTGTGTGTGTGTGTGTGTGTGTGTGTGTGTGTGTGTGTGTGTGTGTGTGTGTGTGTGTGTGTGTGTGTGTGTGTGTGTGTGTGTGTGTGTGTGTGTGTGTGTGTGTGTGTGTGTGTGTGTGTGTGTGTGTGTGTGTGTGTGTGTGTGTGTGTGTGTGTGTGTGTGTGTGTGTGTGTGTGTGTGTGTGTGTGTGTGTGTGTGTGTGTGTGTGTGTGTGTGTGTGTGTGTGTGTGTGTGTGTGTGTGTGTGTGTGTGTGTGTGTGTGTGTGTGTGTGTGTGTGTGTGTGTGTGTGTGTGTGTGTGTGTGTGTGTGTGTGTGTGTGTGTGTGTGTGTGTGTGTGTGTGTGTGTGTGTGTGTGTGTGTGTGTGTGTGTGTGTGTGTGTGTGTGTGTGTGTGTGTGTGTGTGTGTGTGTGTGTGTGTGTGTGTGTGTGTGTGTGTGTGTGTGTGTGTGTGTGTGTGTGTGTGTGTGTGTGTGTGTGTGTGTGTGTGTGTGACTTAAGCCAGGGGTGGAGGAGGGATCGCGGGCTTCGGCCAACCACCTGTCTGTCTGTCTGTCTGTCTGTCTGTCTGTCTGTCTGTCTGTCTGTCTGTCTGTCTGTCTGTCTGTCTGTCTGTCTGTCTGTCTGTCTGTCTGTCTGTCTGTCTGTCTGTCTGTCTGTCTGTCTGTCTGTCTGTCTGTCTGTCTGTCTGTCTGTCTGTCTGTCTGTCTGTCTGTCTGTCTGTCTGTCTGTCTGTCTGTCTGTCTGTCTGTCTGTCTGTCTGTCTGTCTGTCTGTCTGTCTGTCTGTCTGTCTGTCTGTCTGTCTGTCTGTCTGTCTGTCTGTCTGTCTGTCTGTCTCCCGGCCTGGCGAGGTGGCGAACGCATGGCCCGGCTCTGTCCCTGACAGGGTCGCAATAGCCCAAACCCTATCACCCTTAAGGAGATAGGGCTGTATTGGACAAGCCAATTTTCTGGGACTGTGGATGGTTTTGTATTATCAACCATAGATTGTTGATAACTAGGCTTGCATCCCGGGGTGTTCCCGAACTTGCTAAGCACAAAAAAGAAAAAAAAAAAAGGAAAAAAAAAAAAAAAACAAGGGTGATAGTAAATGAATGTTGGTGGATGGGTCTGGAAGTGAAAGGTTGAAGGATGATCGATGAAAAAAAAAAAAAAAAAAAAAAAAATCACAGGATGATAGTAAATGGATGTTGATGAGTCTGTGTGTGAAAGATTGAAGAATGATTGTTGGAAAAAAAAAACGTGCTTGGCAAGGAGTCCTATGTCCTCTCCTTGCAGAAAGTGCCTGCCTGCCCCTGCTAAGGAGACGGATGCACATTTGTTGGATGGGCATTCAAGCGGCGGTCTGTATAAAAGAGGTAGCGTGTGAACTGGTCTTTGAAAAACACGGAGGCGGATTGGGGATCCGGGTACGCTTCGGCTAGTCCGTTGCAAATGGCCCCTTTTCGATGCTGGCTAGTCCAGACCTCCCCCTTCACTCTGGTCGGGGTGCTGGGGGACGCTTAGTGGGGACCTCTCACATGTGATCTCCGGACCTATGCTTGTTGGCAGCCACTGTTGTGAAATTGACATCAGTGGGTGGCCGCCGTTAGTAAGCACCCCCGCCACGCTGAAGACGGTGTTCAAAATTGTCAGAAACTGGCTCAGGAACCATGGGCATATTCTTGTGCATGCGACTGTGCTAGGCATGTACGGTGTCCGAGGAGGTTTGACCTGATTGGTGAAATGTAGGGTCTCGGCCGGTGGATGACGTTGGAGTCATTGGCAAGAGACTCCCATGAACCGGGGACCTCTAAAAACCCCAACACATGATTTTGATTGATTGTTTCAGGTTGCATGCAGATAGCATTCAGGTGATAAAGTAATTATCTGTCAATTAGCAAAAATTTTTGATTATTGTTTCTGAATATTTCATCATGGGTGACGCAAATCAGAAAAAGATGGAAGAGGAGGCGAGAAGAAGGGCCGAGGAGGAAAGGATTGAGGCAGAGAAGGAGTTTATGGAAAGACACGAAAGGGAACGAAGACTAAGCAGCCAGAGGAAACTGTCTACGGATATGGCAACTGGTTATTCTTCTGCCACTAGTAGCCATCCGGAGTCGGAGTCGGAGGCAGAAAGGAAGAAAAGAGCAAGAAGCAGTCCTGAGGACAAGGAGAAGAAGAAGAAAACGAAGAAGACTGAGGATTTAGAGTCTGATGAGGAAGAAGTGGATGAAGATCAGAGTGACACGTCAGCGAAGCTGAATGGAATTTTGAAAAAAATGAAGGCTTGGTTTAAACAGCCAACCATTACAAAGATGGTGACCAAGCCCCAGACAGAGAAATTTATGAGGTACCTGGACCAGTTTCAAGTGGAAATAATTAGAGTGAAAGAGCGAGAAAGGTTGAAAACTGAGATTCAAGCTGAAGAGCGGGCAGAGTTCATGAGAATTGTGAAGACGGAACTAAACAAGGAACGACCCAAGGTGGAAGAACCGAGGAAAGAGGGGACTACGTTTGCTGAGGTTGCATCCCGCAGAACTACAGCGATACCTAAGGTAACTGGTGTAAAAGGACCCGTGCTCCCAGCCCCGAAAGTTGTCCTGGTAAGACATGAGTCTAAGGACAGTGAGGAGGTGAAGACAACTCTAAAGAGGTTGGTTAAACCTTCTGAGATAGGACTCAAAGTTAGGAGGCTGATCAACATTAGAAATGGAGTCATGGTGGAGGCGGAGAACGAGGAAGGAGTCGAAAACCTCATCAAGCAGGAAGCCCTGAAGGATGCAGGGCTGAAAGTTGAAAAACCACAGAAGAAGAGGCCGGTTATAATGATCTATGATGTAAATTCAAGCCTGAAGGACGAAGAGATCAGACAGGAGGTGTTCATGAGGAATATGCGAGGGAGTGACATAAAGGAAGAGGAGTTCAACCAGGAGTTCGAGGTGAAACATCAGTATAAGGATGTGAAGTCAGCAGGAAGAAAAATACATATTGTTGTGGAATGCTCGGTTAGGGTTAGGAACTGGTTGCGAAGACAGGAGAAGATCTTTGTCGAGTGGCAATGCTGCAGAGTCAAAGATTATGTGGACGTAGCTCGATGCTACAAGTGTCAAAGGTTTGGGCATATTGCCAAACATTGCACTGCTGTGAAGCCATGCTGCTCACATTGTGCTGGAGAGCATGAATATAAGGACTGCGAGAAGAAGAAGAATAAAGCTGCAGCATGCTGTGCAAATTGTAAGAGAGAAGGCCGCTCGGACACAAAACATGAAGCTGGTTCCAGAGTATGTCCGGCGTATGAGAAAGCGGTGAAGAGGCAAAATGAAAAGATTGACTATGGACTGTAGAATCGCCCAGTGGAATTTAGGAAGGGGAAAAACGGCAACAGATGAGGCAATTAGGAGGTGTATTGTAGAGAAGATTGATGTCCTCCTGGTCCAAGAGCCCTATACAGTAAACAGAAGAATGGTAGTGTCAGGTTGCAGAGTGTATCATGATAGGAGTGGAAGAGAGGATATTTGGAGTGCGGTTCTCGTCATGAATGAGAAGGTTGGGGCATTAATGCATTCGGCGGAAACAAATGGATCTTGTGTCACCGTCAGATTAGAGATTGAAGGAAAGACCTTACATGTGATAAGCTTGTATTGCAGGCCGTCTGAACCGATTGAAGGGCATCTCGCACGGTTAGCAGACATTATCAGGAAGAAGGGAAATAAGGCAGTCCTGTGTGGTGGAGATGTAAACGCGAGATCAGGGATGTGGCTAAGTGGTTCAACTGATGATAGAGGCTCTAAAGTGGAAGATGTAATCATGGCTTGGGATTTGCAGGTTCTGAACAGGTTCAGTAGGTGGACAACCTATGAAAACACGCAAGGAGGCAAGTCAAATATTGATGTTACCATTGTAACCAGGGACTTATCAAAGTTTGTGGAAGACTGGAAGGTGCATGACGAAACTATTAGTGATCATAGGTTGATAACAGTCAAGTTGTTAGGTGTACAGGGCAGCAGGGGGTTGCAGAACGAACAGAAGGAAGGAACCTATTGCTTGAGGAAAGTGAACTGGAAGAGCTTTGATCAGGCACTGCAGAGAAGCGTACAGAATGAAGAGTTTGATGTAATGGGGGCTCAGGAACATGCCGCGAGAATGACTGAACTGACGTGTACCCTCATGGAGGAGCAGTTTCCGAAGGCAACAAAAGGAACGAAGAAGGTATACTGGTGGTGCACGGAACTGGATGAATTGAGAATAGCTATGAGAAGAAACCATAGGATATGGCGGAGAACGGGAATGGAAGTAGATAGAAGAAGATTTGTGCGGGCTAGGACAGATTACATCTGGGGAATTAGGAAGCAGAAAAGGATCATGTGGGAAAAGATGATTGCTGAAGAGGAAGGCGACCCTTGGGGTAAGGTCTACAAAATTGTAGCAGGTAAGTTGAAGAAGGAAACTCTGTTGGTCGGTTTGGAGAAGGAAGACGGCACGTTGACTGAAACTGTAGAGGATACTTTGGAGAGAATGATTACAGGACTATTGCCGGATGACAGGGAAGAAGAGGATAACGAGGACCAGGAAGTAATCAGAAGATTGGTGACGGAAGAGAGCACCGGACCAGATGAGGGGGACTTCACGGAGCAGGAGCTGACCACAAGCATCAAAGAACTGAAGGATAAGAAAGCACCGGGATATGATGGGATTAAGGGAGAGGTGGTGAAGAGGATGTATGGAAGAATTAAAGGTACTTTGCTGAGCCTCTACAACAAGATGTTGCGAGAGGGCGTGTTCCCAGACGTTTGGAAGAAAGGAATTGTGAAAGTGTTTCTGAAGGGCGATGATAAAGATCCAAGTAAGGTGAAGTCGTACAGGCCGGTAACCCTTCTGCCGGTACTGGGAAAGGTAGGCGAGAGGATGATAGTCAGGAGGATGACACAGTGGATGGAAAGGGAAAATAGGACAAACACTGCACAGTATGGATTCACAGAAGGTGTAGGAACGGTTGATGCGCTGTTGGACATGAGAAGAGAAGTAGAGGAGACGGAAGAGAAGTACGTCGTTGGATTGTTCTTGGACATCTCCGGGGCGTTCGACTCTGCCTGGTGGCCAGAGATCCTGAGAGTTCTGAGGGAATGGCGGTGCCCAAACAACATCTACCGACTGGTCAGGGACTACTTCCGAGGCAGGACAGTGACTTTGAAAGCTGGCAACGGAGAAGTGAGCAAGACCATCACAAAAGGTTGTCCACAAGGATCCGTTGTAGGCCCTCTGCTGTGGAACGTCCTTTTCGACGGGTTTCTGCGGCTGCAGTTCGGCAACGGCATCTCTGCCAGAGCCTACGCGGATGACGGACTACTCCTGGTGAAGGCAAATTCAAGTCCTGAGCTGATGAGGAAGGCGTCAAGAGCCTTGGATCTGGTCACCAGGTGGGGAGAAGAGAGGAAGATGACGTTCTCGAAGGAGAAGACAGTGATGGTGCTACTCAAGGGAAAGTTGGTCGAAAGATTCATCAGAGTGAACATGGGTGAAGTCACGGTACGCTGCTCTGAGAAAACGAGGTACCTAGGGGTAGTGGTTAAAAGTGGAATGAAGTTCGCAGGACACTACGAGTATGTGGTCGAGAAGACGATGAAGGTATTCGGGAAGCTGAAAGGACTGGCGAAGGCAAACAACGGGATGAAATGTGAAAACTTGAGAAGGCTGTACATAGGGGCGTTGGAGCCGATGGTGCTGTACGGATGTGAAATGTGGGGACAAAGAATGAGAGGTCGAGGAGAGAAGACGAAGCTGATGAGCCTACAGAGGAAACTGTTGTTAGGAGTGATCAAGGGGTACAGCACTATTTCCCACGAAGCCGTGAGAGTGATCGCTGGAGTGATCCCTCTGGATTTGATGGTGGAAGAAAGGCTGAAAAGAAGAAGAGATAAAGAGGAAGGAATCGACAGCAGGGAAAGCAAGCGAACCCGAAGAGAGGAAACACTCGTCGAATGGCAAAGAAGATGGGAAACCAGCACCAAAGGAAGAGAAACCTTCGAGTTTGTTCCGGATGTTCGACAGAGAAAGAAGGTGAAATGGGAGACCGACCACTACACAACACAGTTCGTGAGCGGCCATGGTAATTTCAAGGCGAAGCTGAGGGGATTCAACCTAGTGGAAGATGACAGATGCACACACTGTGGACAGTTGGAGACCTCGACACATGTTCTGATGGTGTGTCCTTTCTACGAGGAAGAAAGAAGTGAAATGAGGGAATTCCTCCGAGGTAAGAATTGGAATTGGGAGAAGCGAAACTTTCTACGGTGCAAGAAAGCAGCTGAGGTGTTCTCAAGAATGTGCAGAAGAATTGGAAGTAGGAAACACGAGTTTGAAAATGTAAGAGGATAGACTGCAACTTGAAACACTGGAAAAAAAGGAAAGTAGGAGGAAAAAAAAAAAAAGAAGAAAGAAGAAAAAGCAAAAATCCGATGATCCTAGTGCTATGGTGCTAGGGGAGGGGACAGGTGTGTTGGGTGGGCACTAGAAGAGTGCCCGGTTAGGATAAGAAGACAGGAGAGGACTGAAGAAAGAAGTCTATTTCAGGAAAGAGGCCTGGCGAATAAGTCTCCGACTTAAGCCAGGGGTGGAGGAGGGATCGCGGGCTTCGGCCAACCACCTGGCCAACCACCTGTCTGTCTGTCTGTCTGTCTGTCTGTCTGTCTGTCTGTCTGTCTGTCTGTCTGTCTGTCTGTCTGTCTGTCTGTCTGTCTGTCTGTCTGTCTGTCTGTCTGTCTGTCTGTCTGTCTGTCTGTCTGTCTGTCTGTCTGTCTGTCTGTCTGTCTGTCTGTCTGTCTGTCTGTCTGTCTGTCTGTCTGTCTGTCTGTCTGTCTGTCTGTCTGTCTGTCTGTCTGTCTGTCTGTCTGTCTGTCTGTCTGTCTGTCTGTCTGTCTGTCTGTCTGTCTGTCTGTCTTCGGCCTGGCGAGGTGGCGAACGCATGGCCCGGCTCTGTCCCTGACAGGGTCGCAATAGCCCAAACCCTATCACCCTTAAGGAGATAGGGCTGTATTGGACAAGCCAATTTTCTGGGACTGTGGATGGTTTTGTATTATCAACCATAGATTGTTGATAACTAGGCTTGCATCCCGGGGTGTTCCCGAACTTGCTAAGCACAAAAAATAAAAAAGAAAACAAAAAAAAAAAAAACAAAAAAAAACAAAAAAAACAAAAAAAAAAAAAAAAGACAAAAAAAAAAAAAAAAAAAAAGAAACAAGGGTGATAGTAAATGAATGTTGGTGTATGGGTCTGGAAGTGAAAGGTTGAAGGATGATCGATGGAAAAAAAAAAAAAAAAAAAAAATCACAGGATGATAGTAAATGGATGTTGATGAGTCTGTGTGTGAAAGATTGAAGAATGATTGTTGGAAAAAAAAAAAAAAAAAAAAAAAAAAAAAAAAAAAAAACGTGCTTGGCAAGGAGTCCTACGTCCTCTCCTTGCAGAAAGTGCCTGCCTGCCCCTGCTAAGGAGACGGATGCACATTTGTTGGATGGGCATTCAAGCGGCGGTCTGTATAAAAGAGGTAGCGTGTGAACTGGTCTTTGAAAAACACGGAGGCGGATTGGGGATCCGGGTACGCTTCGGCTAGTCCGTTGCAAATGGCCCCTTTTCGATGCTGGCTAGTCCAGACCTCCCCCTTCACTCTGGTCGGGGTGCTGAGGGACGCTTAGTGGGGACCTCTCACATGTGATCTCCGGACCTATGCTTGTTGGCAGCCACTGTTGTGAAATTGACATCAGTGGGTGGCCGCCGTTAGTAAGCACCCCCGCCACGCTGAAGACGGTGTTCAAAATTGTCAGAAACTGGCTCAGGAACCATGGGCATATTCTTGTGCATGCGACTGTGCTAGGCATGTACGGTGTCCGAGGAGGTTTGACCTGATTGGTGAAATGTAGGGTCTCGGCCGGTGGATGACGTTGGAGTCATTGGCAAGAGACTCCCATGAACCGGGGAATTCAAAAACCCAACACATGATTTGTATTGTATTGTTTCAGGTTGCATCCTGACCTAGAAATCGAGTTAACAGTGAAAGTTGATTCGTTGTTAGTTAATAGTTACCAGTTTTTGTGAATTTCAAATTGAAAAAATCAACATGGCGGGTAAAAGTACAAAGGTAAGTGAGCCTTCTTTGAGCGAAGAAGAGGAGCGTAGGAAAGAGGAAGACAGGATTGCTGCGGAGAAGGAGCTTATGGCAAAGTTCCAGAGTGAGAGAAGACTAAGCACCACCAGGTCGCTGTCGCAGGGACCTGGGTTCAGTTCTGCGAATAGCAGCGCGCAGGAGTCTGAATCGGAGGCAGAACGGAAACGGAAATTAAGAAGCCCCGAGGACAAGGAAAAAGAGAAGAAAAGGACCAAAACAAAGAAAATGGACGATGGAGATGAGGAAGGAGAAGAGACTGAAGATGAGAATGAAGTGGATCCTCTTGTGAGTCTAGGAAGGGTGCTGGAGAAGATGAGAGGGTGGTTTAGGCAGCCAACAATAATGAAGATGGTCACGAAGCCGCAGACCGAGAAGTTTCAACGGCACTTCGTGAGGTTTCAGGAGGAACTCATAAGGGCCAGAGAGGAGAGGGCTAGGTTAGAAACCCGAATTGAGGAAAGAGCGGAGTTTGTGAAGATTGTTCGGGATGAACTGAGAAAGGGACCAGAACCGGAGGTGACGAGGAAACCGACTGGGTACGCTGCAGCAGTGGCAAGAGATGCCCCGCAGATTCCGAAGGTGACAGGTGTGAAAGGCCCTGTGCTGCCACCACCAAAGTTGGTCACGGTGAGACACGATACTAAGGAGAGTGAAGAGGTTAAGACCATTCTGAAGAACCTAGTGAAGCCACAAGAGATCGGGTTAAAGGTCAGGAGGCTTGTGAACATCAGGCATGGAGTAATCGTAGAAGCGGAGAACGAAGAAGGAATAGAGGCCCTGATGAAACAGAAATCCCTGGGAGAGGCCGGTCTGAAAGTTGAGAAGCCAACGAAGAAAAGGCCTGTGATAATGATATACGACGTGAATGCAAAGTTGAGTGACGAAGACGTGAAAGATGAAGTATACCGGAGGAACATGCGTGACAGCGGCGTTGACGAAGGTGATTTTCAACAAGAATTTGAGGTCAGACACAAATATAACGATCAGAGATCGAATGGTCAGAAGAAACACATGGTGGTCGAGTGTTCAGTTAGGGTAAGGAACTGGTTGCGTAGGCAAGAGAAGATATACGTGGAGTGGCAATGCTGCAGAGTAAAAGATTATGTGGATGTAGCAAGATGCTACAAGTGCCAGAGATTTGGTCATGTTGCCAAGCACTGCACTGCGGGAAAGCCGACCTGCTCGTATTGCGCGGGCGAGCACGACTTCAAGGACTGTGCAAACAAAAAGAAGAAAGAGGCAGTCTGCTGTGCAAACTGTAAAAGGGATGGTCGTGGAGACCACAAACATGAAGCTGGTTCAAGAAGGTGCCCAGCGTACGAGAAGGCCGTGAAGAGGCAAAACGAAAAGACCGATTATGGACTGTAGGATCGCTCAGTGGAACTTGGGGAGAGGGAAAACTGCCACAAATGAAGCTTACAGAAGATGTCTGCAAGAGAAAGTCGATGTCCTTTTGGTGCAAGAGCCGTACACAGTGAATAGGAAGCTGAAAATGCCTGGTTGCAGAGTGTTCTATGACAGGAGTGGAAGAGAAGATATCTGGAGTGCTGTGTGTGTACTGAATGATAAGATCGGAGCAATCATGGATGTCAGGGAAACTAACGGAATGTGCGTCAGCGTCAGGCTAGAGGTTGAAGGAAAGTCGCTGCAGGTGATCAGCCTGTATTGCAGGCCATCAGAGCCCATCGATGGATTCCTCGCAGAACTGTCAGATATTGTCAGGAAGAGAGGCAACAAGGGAGTCGTCTGTGGTGCGGATCTCAACGCAAAATCGGGATTGTGGCTCAGTGGTTGTACGGACGAGAGAGGCTCGAAGGTGGAGGAAGTCCTGTTTGCATGGGACTTGCAGACCCTCAATAGATTCAGTAGATGGACAACATTTGAGAATACGCAGGGCGGGAAGTCGAACATTGATGTCACTATCGCCACGAGGGACGCGGCAAGTAGGATATCAGGTTGGGAAGTACATGAGGAAACGTTGAGTGACCACAGAATGATAACATTTAGGTATCAAGAAGAGCAAGGAAGGAGAGGAGGACTTAATGAACAAAGAGAGGGATCCTACTGTTTGAGGAAAGTGAACTGGGTGTCATTTGACCGCGAGCTGCAACGGAGCATTCAAGGTTTAGACATAGGAACGACGGAAGCGGGAGAACACGCGGAGAGAATCACAGAAATGATCTGCAGGCTAATGGAAGAGCAATTCCCGAGAGCAAAGAAAGGAATGAAGAAGGTTTACTGGTGGACGGAAGAACTCGATGAACTAAGGATTACTATGCGAAGAAAGAATAGGATCTGGAGAAGAACCAGTCTTGAGGCCGACAGGAGAAGCTTTGTGCAATCAAGAACAAATTACATATGGGCGATCAGGAAACAAAAGAAGAAGATGTGGGAGAAGCTCATCGTAGACGAAGAAGGAAACCCGTGGGGTAAGGTCTACAAGATAGTGATGGAAAAGATGAAGAGTGAAGTCCAACTAGCAAGCCTCGAGAAGGAAGACGGAACGATGACGAAGACTCTAAACGAGACTCTGCAAAGGATGATTGAAGGGTTGCTGCCGGATGATAGGGTAGAAGAGGACACCGACGAACAGCGAGAGATAAGGAGAGGTATGATGGAAGAAAGTACAGGACCTAATGAAGAGGACTTTACAGAGGAAGAGCTAATTGCAAGCATCGCGCAAATGAGGGATAAGAAAGCACCGGGATACGACGGAATCAAGGGCGAAGTCGTCAAGAGAATGTGCGGTAGAATCAAGGGGACGTTGCTGGACATGTACAACAAGATGTTGAGAGAGGGTAGGTTCCCCGATATTTGGAAAACAGGCATCGTGAAAGTGTTTTTGAAAAGCGAAGACAAAGACCCTAGCAAGGTAAAGTCGTACAGGCCAGTGACCCTCCTTCCTGTTCTGGGTAAGATAGGTGAAAGGTTGATCGTAAAGAGGTTGAAACAGTGGATGGAGAGAGAAGATCGAACGAATACAGGTCAGTACGGATTCACAGAAGGTGTAGGAACGGTTGATGCGCTGTTGGACATGAGAAGAGAAGTAGAGGAGACGGAAGAGAAGTACGTCGTTGGATTGTTCTTGGACATCTCCGGGGCGTTCGACTCTGCCTGGTGGCCAGAGATCCTGAGAGTTCTGAGGGAATGGCGGTGCCCAAACAACATCTACCGACTGGTCAGGGACTACTTCCGAGGCAGGACAGTGACTTTGAAAGCTGGCAACGGAGAAGTGAGCAAGACCATCACAAAAGGTTGTCCACAAGGATCCGTTGTAGGCCCTCTGCTGTGGAACGTCCTTTTCGACGGGTTTCTGCGGCTGCAGTTCGGCAACGGCATCTCTGCCAGAGCCTACGCGGATGACGGACTGCTCCTGGTGAAGGCAAATTCAAGTCCTGAGTTGATGAGGAAGGCGTCAAGAGCCTTGGATCTGGTCACCAGGTGGGGAGAAGAGAGGAAGATGACGTTCTCGAAGGAGAAGACAGTGATGGTGCTACTCAAGGGAAAATTGGTCGAAAGATTCATCAGAGTGAACATGGGTGAAGTCACGGTACGCTGCTCAGAGAAAACGAGGTACCTAGGGGTAGTGGTTAAAAGTGGAATGAAGTTCGCAGGACACTACGAGTATGTGGTCGAGAAGACGATGAAGGTATTCGGAAAGCTGAAAGGACTGGCGAAGGCAAACAACGGGATGAAATGTGAAAACTTGAGAAGGCTGTACATAGGGGCGTTGGAGCCGATGGTGCTGTACGGATGTGAAATGTGGGGACAAAGAATGAGAGGTCGAGGAGAGAAGACGAAGCTGATGAGCCTACAGAGGAAACTGTTGTTAGGAGTGATCAAGGGATACAGCACTATTTCCCACGAAGCCGTGAGAGTGATCGCTGGAGTGATCCCTCTGGATTTGATGGTGGAAGAAAGGCTGAAAAGAAGAAGAGATAAAGAGGAAGGAATCGACAGCAGGGAAAGCAAGCGAACCCGAAGAGAGGAAACACTCGTCGAATGGCAAAGAAGATGGGAAACCAGCACCAAAGGAAGAGAAACCTTCGAGTTTGTTCCGGATGTTCGACAGAGAAAGAAGGTGAAATGGGAGACCGACCACTACACAACACAGTTCGTGAGCGGCCATGGTAATTTCAAGGCGAAGCTGAGGGGATTCAACCTAGTGGAAGATGACAGATGCACACACTGTGGACAGTTGGAGACCTCGACACATGTTTTGATGGTGTGTCCTTTCTACGAGGAAGAAAGAAGTGAAATGAGGGAATTCCTCCGAGGTAAGAATTGGAATTGGGAGAAGCGAAACTTTCTACGGTGCAAGAAAGCAGCTGAGGTGTTCTCAAGAATGTGCAGGAGAATTGGAAGTAGGAAACACGAGTTTGAAAATATAAGAGGATAGACTGCAACTTGAAACACTGGAAAAAAGGAATGTAGGAGGAAAAAAAAGAAGAAAGAAGAAAAACAAAAATCCGATGATCCTAGTGCTATGGTGCTAGGGGAGGGGACAGGTGTGTTGGGTGGGCACTAGAAGAGTGCCCGGTTAGGATAAGAAGACAGGAGAGGACTGAAGAAAGAAGTCTATTTCAGGAAAGAGGCCTGGCGAATAAGTCTCCGACTTAAGCCAGGGGTGGAGGAGGGATCGCGGGCTTCGGCCAACCACCTGTCTGTCTGTCTGTCTGTCTGTCTGTCTGTCTGTCTGTCTGTCTGTCTGTCTGTCTGTCTGTCTGTCTGTCTGTCTGTCTGTCTGTCTGTCTGTCTGTCTGTCTGTCTTCTGGCCTGGCGAGGTGGCGAACGCATGGCCCGGCTCTGTCCCTGACAGGGTCGCAATAGCCCAAACCCTATCACCCTTAAGGAGATAGGGCTGTATTGGACAAGCCAATTTTCTGGGACTGTGGATGGTTTTGTATTATCAACCATAGATTGTTGATAACTAGGCATGCATCCCGGGGTGTTCCCGAACTTGCTAAGCACAAAAAAGGAAAAAAAAGAAAAAAAAAAGACAAAAAAAAACAAAAAAAAAGAAAAAAACAAGGGTGATAGTAAATGAATGTTGGTGGATGGGTCTGGAAGTGAAAGGTTGACGGATGATCGATGAAAAAAAAAAAAAAAAAAAAAAAAAAAAAATCACAGGATGATAGTAAATGGATGTTGATGAGTCTGTGTGTGAAAGATTGCAGAATGATTGTTGGAAAAACGTGCTTGGCAAGGAGTCCTATGTCCTCTCCTTGCAGAAAGTGCCTGCCTGCCCCTGCTAAGGAGACGGATGCACATTTGTTGGATGGGCATTCAAGCGGCGGTCTGTATAAAAGAGGTAGCGTGTGAACTGGTCTTTGAAAAACACGGAGGCGGATTGGGGATTCGGGTACGCTTCGGCTAGTCCGTTGCAAATGGCCCCTTTTCGATGCTGGCTAGTCCAGACCTCCCCCTTCACTCTGGTCGGGGTGCTGGGGGACGCTTAGTGGGGACCTCTCACATGTGATCTCCGGACCTATGCTTGTTGGCAGCCACTGTTGTGAAATTGACATCAGTGGGTGGCCGCCGTTAGTAAGCACCCCCGCCACGCTGAAGACGGTGTTCAAAATTGTCAGAAACCGGCTCAGGAACCATGGGCATATTCTTGTGCATGCGACTGTGCTAGGCATGTACGGTGTCCGAGGAGGTTTGACCTGATTGGTGAAATGTAGGGTCTCGGCCGGTGGATGACGTTGGAGTCATTGGCAAGAGACTCACATGAACCGGGGAATTCAAAAAACCCAACACATGATTTGTATTGTATTGTTTCAGGTTGCATCCTGACCTAGAAATCGAGTTAACAGTGAAAGTTGATTCGTTATTAGTTAATAGTTACCAGTTTTTGTGAATTTCAAATTGAAAAAATCAACATGGCGGGTAAAAGTACAAAGGTAAGTGAGCCTTCTTTGAGCAAAGAAGAGGAGCGTAGGAAAGAGGAAGACAGGATTGCTGCGGAGAAGGAGCTTATTGCAAAGTTCCAGAGTGAGAGAAGACTAAGCACCACCAGGTCGCTGTCGCAGGGACCTGGGTTCAGTTCTGCGAATAGCAGCGCGCAGGAGTCTGAATCGGAGGCAGAACGGAAACGGAAATTAAGAAGCCCCGAGGACAAGGAAAAAGAGAAGAAAAGGACCAAAACAAAGAAAATGGACGATGGAGATGAGGAAGGAGAAGAGACTGAAGATGAGAATGAAGTGGATCCTCTTGTGAGTCTAGGAAGGGTGCTGGAGAAGATGAGAGGGTGGTTTAGGCAGCCAACAATAATGAAGATGGTCACGAAGCCGCAGACCGAGAAGTTTCAACGGCACTTCGTGAGGTTTCAGGAGGAACTCATAAGGGCCAGAGAGGAGAGGGCTAGGTTAGAAACCCGAATTGAGGAAAGAGCGGAGTTTGTGAAGATTGTTCGGGATGAACTGAGAAAGGGACCAGAACCGGAGGTGACGAGGAAACCGACTGGGTACGCTGCAGCAGTGGCAAGAGATGCCCCGCAGATTCCGAAGGTGACAGGTGTGAAAGGCCCTGTGCTGCCACCACCAAAGTTGGTCACGGTGAGACACGATACTAAGGAGAGTGAAGAGGTTAAGACCATTCTGAATAACCTAGTGAAGCCACAAGAGATCGGGTTAAAGGTCAGGAGGCTTGTGAACATCAGGCATGGAGTAATCGTAGAAGCGGAGAACGAAGAAGGAATAGAGGCCCTGATGAAACAGAAATCCCTGGGAGAGGCCGGTCTGAAAGTTGAGAAGCCAACGAAGAAAAGGCCTGTGATAATGATATACGACGTGAATGCAAAGTTGAGTGACGAAGACGTGAAAGATGAAGTATACCGGAGGAACATGCGTGACAGCGGCGTTGACGAAGGTGATTTTCAACAAGAATTTGAGGTCAGACACAAATATAACGATCAGAGATCGAATGGTCAGAAGAAACACATGGTGGTCGAGTGTTCAGTTAGGGTAAGGAACTGGTTGCGTAGGCAAGAGAAGATATACGTGGAGTGGCAATGCTGCAGAGTAAAAGATTATGTGGATGTAGCAAGATGCTACAAGTGCCAGAGATTTGGTCATGTTGCCAAGCACTGCACTGCGGGAAAGCCGACCTGCTCGTATTGCGCGGGCGAGCACGACTTCAAGGACTGTGCAAACAAAAAGAAGAAAGAGGCAGTCTGCTGTGCAAACTGTAAAAGGGATGGTCGTGGAGACCACAAACATGAAGCTGGTTCAAGAAGGTGCCCAGCGTACGAGAAGGCCGTGAAGAGGCAAAACGAAAAGACCGATTATGGACTGTAGGATCGCTCAGTGGAACTTGGGGAGAGGGAAAACTGCCACAAATGAAGCTTACAGAAGATGTCTGCAAGAGAAAGTCGATGTCCTTTTGGTGCAAGAGCCGTACACAGTGAATAGGAAGCTGAAAATGCCTGGTTGCAGAGTGTTCTATGACAGGAGTGGAAGAGAAGATATCTGGAGTGCTGTGTGTGTACTGAATGATAAGATCGGAGCAATCATGGATGTCAGGGAAACTAACGGAATGTGTGTCAGCGTCAGGCTAGAGGTTGAAGGAAAGTCGCTGCAGGTGATCAGCCTGTATTGCAGGCCATCAGAGCCCATCGATGGATTCCTCGCAGAACTGTCAGATATTGTCAGGAAGAGAGGCAACAAGGGAGTCGTCTGTGGTGCGGATCTCAACGCAAAATCGGGATTGTGGCTCAGTGGTTGTACGGACGAGAGAGGCTCGAAGGTGGAGGAAGTCCTGTTTGCATGGGACTTGCAGACCCTCAATAGATTCAGTAGATGGACAACATTTGAGAATACGCAGGGCGGGAAGTCGAACATTGATGTCACTATCGCCACGAGGGACGCGGCAAGTAGGATATCAGGTTGGGAAGTACATGAGGAAACGCTGAGTGACCACAGAATGATAACATTTAGGTATCAAGAAGAGCAAGGAAGGAGAGGAAGACTTAATGAACAAAGAGAGGGATCCTACTGTTTGAGGAAAGTGAACTGGGTGTCATTTGACCGCGAGCTGCAACGGAGTATTCAAGGTTTAGACATAAGAACGACGGAAGCGGGAGAACACGCGGAGAGAATCACAGAAATGATCTGCAGGCTAATGGAAGAGCAATTCCCGAGAGCAAAGAAAGGAATGAAGAAGGTTTACTGGTGGACGGAAGAACTCGATGAACTAAGGATTACTATGCGAAGAAAGAATAGGATCTGGAGAAGAACCAGTCTTGAGGCCGACAGGAGAAGCTTTGTGCAATCAAGAACAAATTACATATGGGCGATCAGGAAACAAAAGAAGAAGATGTGGGAGAAGCTCATCGTAGACGAAGAAGGAAACCCGTGGGGTAAGGTCTACAAGATAGTCATGGAAAAGATGAAGAGTGAAGTCCAACTAGCAAGCCTCGAGAAGGAAGACGGAACGATGACGAAGACTCTAAACGAGACTCTGCAAAGGATGATTGAAGGGTTGCTGCCGGATGATAGGGTAGAAGAGGACACCGACGAACAGCGAGAGATAAGGAGAGGTATGATGGAAGAAAGTACAGGACCTAATGAAGAGGACTTTACAGAGGAAGAGCTAATTGCAAGCATCGCGCAAATGAGGGATAAGAAAGCACCGGGATACGACGGAATCAAGGGCGAAGTCGTCAAGAGAATGTGCGGTAGAATCAAGGGGACGTTGCTGGACATGTACAACAAGATGTTGAGAGAGGGTAGGTTCCCCGATATTTGGAAAACAGGCATCGTGAAAGTGTTTTTGAAAAGCGAAGACAAAGACCCTAGCAAGGTAAAGTCGTACAGGCCAGTGACCCTCCTTCCTGTTCTGGGTAAGATAGGTGAAAGGTTGATCGTAAAGAGGTTGAAACAGTGGATGGAGAGAGAAGATCGAACGAATACAGGTCAGTACGGATTCACAGAAGGTGTAGGAACGGTTGATGCGCTGTTGGACATGAGAAGAGAAGTAGAGGAGACGGAAGAGAAGTACGTCGTTGGATTGTTCTTGGACATCTCCGGGGCGTTCGACTCTGCCTGGTGGCCAGAGATCCTGAGAGTTCTGAGGGAATGGCGGTGCCCAAACAACATCTACCGACTGGTCAGGGACTACTTCCGAGGCAGGACAGTGACTTTGAAAGCTGGCAACGGAGAAGTGAGCAAGACCATCACAAAAGGTTGTCCACAAGGATCCGTTGTAGGCCCTCTGCTGTGGAACGTCCTTTTCGACGGGTTTCTGCGGCTGCAGTTCGGCAACGGCATCTCTGCCAGAGCCTACGCGGATGACGGACTGCTCCTGGTGAAGGCAAATTCAAGTCCTGAGCTGATGAGGAAGGCGTCAAGAGCCTTGGATCTGGTCACCAGGTGGGGAGAAGAGAGGAAGATGACGTTCTCGAAGGAGAAGACAGTGATGGTGCTACTCAAGGGAAAGTTGGTCGAAAGATTCATCAGAGTGAACATGGGTGAAGTCACGGTACGCTGCTCAGTGAAAACGAGGTACCTAGGGGTAGTGGTTAAAAGTGGAATGAAGTTCGCAGGACACTACGAGTATGTGGTCGAGAAGACGATGAAGGTATTCGGAAAGCTGAAAGGACTGGCGAAGGCAAACAACGGGATGAAATGTGAAAACTTGAGAAGGCTGTACATAGGGGCGTTGGAGCCGATGGTGCTGTACGGATGTGAAATGTGGGGACAAAGAATGAGAGGTCGAGGAGAGAAGACGAAGCTGATGAGCCTACAGAGGAAACTGTTGTTAGGAGTGATCAAGGGATACAGCACTATTTCCCACGAAGCCGTGAGAGTGATCGCTGGAGTGATCCCTCTGGATTTGATGGTGGAAGAAAGGCTGAAAAGAAGAAGAGATAAAGAGGTAGGAATCGACAGCAGGGAAAGCAAGCGAACCCGAAGAGAGGAAACACTCGTCGAATGGCAAAGAAGATGGGAAACCAGCACCAAAGGAAGAGAAACCTTCGAGTTTGTTCCGGATGTTCGACAGAGAAAGAAGGTGAAATGGGAGACCGACCACTACACAACACAGTTCGTGAGCGGCCATGGTAATTTCAAGGCGAAGCTGAGGGGATTCAACCTAGTGGAAGATGACAGATGCACACACTGTGGACAGTTGGAGACCTCGACACATGTTCTGATGGTGTGTCCTTTCTACGAGGAAGAAAGAAGTGAAATGAGGGAATTCCTCCGAGGTAAGAATTGGAATTGGGAGAAGCGAAACTTTCTACGGTGCAAGAAAGCAGCTGAGGTGTTCTCAAGAATGTGCAGAAGAATTGGAAGTAGGAAACACGAGTTTGAAAATGTAAGAGGATAGACTGCAACTTGAAACACTGGAAAAAAGGAATGTAGGAGGAAAAAAAAGAAGAAAGAAGAAAAAGCAAAAATCCGATGATCCTAGTGCTATGGTGCTAGGGGAGGGGACAGGTGTGTTGGGTGGGCACTAGAAGAGTGCCCGGTTAGGATAAGAAGACAGGAGAGGACTGAAGAAAGAAGTCTATTTCAGGAAAGAGGCCTGGCGAATAAGTCTCCGACTTAAGCCAGGGGTGGAGGAGGGATCGCGGGCTTCGGCCAACCACCTGTCTGTCTGTCTGTCTGTCTGTCTGTCTGTCTGTCTGTCTGTCTGTCTGTCTGTCTGTCTGTCTGTCTGTCTGTCTGTCTGTCTGTCTGTCTGTCTGTCTGTCTGTCTGTCTGTCTGTCTGTCTGTCTGTCTGTCTGTCTGTCTGTCTGTCTGTCTGTCTGTCTGTCTGTCTGTCTGTCTGTCTGTCTGTCTGTCTGTCTGTCTGTCTGTCTGTCTGTCTTCCGGCCTGGCGAGGTGGCGAACGCATGGCCCGGCTCTGTCCCTGACAGGGTCGCAATAGCCCAAACCCTATCACCCTTAAGGAGATAGGGCTGTATAGGACAAGCCAATTTTCTGGGACTGTGGATGGTTTTGTATTATCAACCATAGATTGTTGATAACTAGGCTTGCATCCCGGGGTGTTCCCGAACTTGCCAAGCACTAAAAAGAAAAAAAAAAAAGAAAAAAAAGAAAAAAAAAAGAAAAAAAAAAAAAAAAAAAAACAAGGGTGATAGTAAATGAATGTTGGTGGATGGGTCTGGAAGTGAAAGGTTGAAGGATGATCGATAAAAAAAAAAAAAATCACAGGATGATAGTAAATGGATGTTGATGAGTCTGTGTGTGAAAGATTGAAGAATGATTGTTGAAAAAAAAACGTGCTTGGCAAGGAGTCCTATGTCCTCTCCTTGCAGAAAGTGCCTGCCTGCCCCTGCTAAGGAGACGGATGCACATTTGTTGGATGGGCATTCAAGCGGCGGTCTGTATAAAAGAGGTAGCGTGTGAACTGGTCTTTGAAAAACACGGAGGCGGATTGGGGATCCGGGTACGCTTCGGCTAGTCCGTTGCAAATGGCCTCTTTTCGATGCTGGCTAGTCCAGACCTCCCCCTTCACTCTGGTCGGGGTGCTGGGGGACGCTTAGTGGGGACCTCTCACATGTGATCTCCGGACCTATGCTTGTTGGCAGCCACTGTTGTGAAATTGACATCAGTGGGTGGCCGCCGTTAGTAAGCACCCCCGCCACGCTGAAGACGGTGTTCAAAATTGTCAGAAACTGGCTCAGGAACCATGGGCATATTCTTGTGCATGCGACTGTGCTAGGCATGTACGGTGTCCGAGGAGGTTTGACCTGATTGGTGAAATGTAGGGTCTCGGCCGGTGGATGACGTTGGAGTCATTGGCAAGAGACTCCCATGAACCGGGGAATTCAAAAACCCAACACATGATTTGTATGTATTGTTTCAGGTTGCATCCTGACCTAGAAATCGAGTTAACAGTGAAAGTTGATTCGTTATTAGTTAATAGTTACCAGTTTTTGTGAATTTCAAATTGAAAAAATCAACATGGCGGGTAAAAGTACAAAGGTAAGTGAGCCTTCTTTGAGCGAAGAAGAGGAGCGTAGGAAAGAGGAAGACAGGATTGCTGCGGAGAAGGAGCTTATGGCAAAGTTCCAGAGTGAGAGAAGACTAAGCACCACCAGGTCGCTGTCGCAGGGACCTGGGTTCAGTTCTGCGAATAGCAGCGCGCAGGAGTCTGAATCGGAGGCAGAACGGAAACGGAAATTAAGAAGCCCCGAGGACAAGGAAAAAGAGAAGAAAAGGACCAAAACAAAGAAAATGGACGATGGAGATGAGGAAGGAGAAGAGACTGAAGATGAGAATGAAGTGGATCCTCTTGTGAGTCTAGGAAGGGTGCTGGAGAAGATGAGAGGGTGGTTTAGGCAGCCAACAATAATGAAGATGGTCACGAAGCCGCAGACCGAGAAGTTTCAACGGCACTTCGTGAGGTTTCAGGAGGAACTCATAAGGGCCAGAGAGGAGAGGGCTAGGTTAGAAACCCGAATTGAGGAAAGAGCGGAGTTTGTGAAGATTGTTCGGGATGAACTGAGAAAGGGACCAGAACCGGAGGTGACGTGGAAACCGACTGGGTACGCTGCAGCAGTGGCAAGAGATGCCCCGCAGATTCCGAAGGTGACAGGTGTGAAAGGCCCTGTGCTGCCACCACCAAAGTTGGTCACGGTGAGACACGATACTAAGGAGAGTGAAGAGGTAAAGTCCATTCTGAAGAACCTAGTGAAGCCACAAGAGATCGGGTTAAAGGTCAGGAGGCTTGTGAACATCAGGCATGGAGTAATCGTAGAAGCGGAGAACGAAGAAGGAATAGAGGCCCTGATGAAACAGAAATCCCTGGGAGAGGCCGGTCTGAAAGTTGAGAAGCCAACGAAGAAAAGGCCTGTGATAATGATATACGACGTGAATGCAAAGTTGAGTGACGAAGACGTGAAAGATGAAGTATACCGGAGGAACATGCGTGACAGCGGCGTTGACGAAGGTGATTTTCAACAAGAATTTGAGGTCAGACACAAATATAACGATCAGAGATCGAATGGTCAGAAGAAACACATGGTGGTCGAGTGTTCAGTTAGGGTAAGGAACTGGTTGCGTAGGCAAGAGAAGATATACGTGGAGTGGCAATGCTGCAGAGTAAAAGATTATGTGGATGTAGCAAGATGCTACAAGTGCCAGAGATTTGGTCATGTTGCCAAGCACTGCACTGCGGGAAAGCCGACCTGCTCGTATTGCGCGGGCGAGCACGACTTCAAGGACTGTGCAAACAAAAAGAAGAAAGAGGCAGTCTGCTGTGCAAACTGTAAAAGGGATGGTCGTGGAGACCACAAACATGAAGCTGGTTCAAGAAGGTGCCCAGCGTACGAGAAGGCCGTGAAGAGGCAAAACGAAAAGACCGATTATGGACTGTAGGATCGCTCAGTGGAACTTGGGGAGAGGGAAAACTGCCACAAATGAAGCTTACAGAAGATGTCTGCAAGAGAAAGTCGATGTCCTTTTGGTGCAAGAGCCGTACACAGTGAATAGGAAGCTGAAAATGCCTGGTTGCAGAGTGTTCTATGACAGGAGTGGAAGAGAAGATATCTGGAGTGCTGTGTGTGTACTGAATGATAAGATCGGAGCAATCATGGATGTCAGGGAAACTAACGGAATGTGTGTCAGCGTCAGGCTAGAGGTTGAAGGAAAGTCGCTGCAGGTGATCAGCCTGTATTGCAGGCCATCAGAGCCCATCGATGGATTCCTCGCAGAACTGTCAGATATTGTCAGGAAGAGAGGCAACAAGGGAGTCGTCTGTGGTGCGGATCTCAACGCAAAATCGGGATTGTGGCTCAGTGGTTGTACGGACGAGAGAGGCTCGAAGGTGGAGGAAGTCCTGTTTGCATGGGACTTGCAGACCCTCAATAGATTCAGTAGATGGACAACATTTGAGAATACGCAGGGCGGGAAGTCGAACATTGATGTCACTATCGCCACGAGGGACGCGGCAAGTAGGATATCAGGTTGGGAAGTACATGAGGAAACGCTGAGTGACCACAGAATGATAACATTTAGGTATCAAGAAGAGCAAGGAAGGAGAGGAAGACTTAATGAACAAAGAGAGGGATCCTACTGTTTGAGGAAAGTGAACTGGGTGTCATTTGACCGCGAGCTGCAACGGAGCATTCAAGGTTTAGACATAGGAACGACGGAAGCGGGAGAACACGCGGAGAGAATCACAGAAATGATCTGCAGGCTAATGGAAGAGCAATTCCCGAGAGCAAAGAAAGGAATGAAGAAGGTTTACTGGTGGACGGAAGAACTCGATGAACTAAGGATTACTATGCGAAGAAAGAATAGGATCTGGAGAAGAACCAGTCTTGAGGCCGACAGGAGAAGCTTTGTGCAATCAAGAACAAATTACATATGGGCGATCAGGAAACAAAAGAAGATGATGTGGGAGAAGCTCATCGTAGACGAAGAAGGAAACCCGTGGGGTAAGGTCTACAAGATAGTGATGGAAAAGATGAAGAGTGAAGTCCAACTAGCAAGCCTCGAGAAGGAAGACGGAACGATGACGAAGACTCTAAACGAGACTCTGCAAAGGATGATTGAAGGGTTGCTGCCGGATGATAGGGTAGAAGAGGACACCGACGAACAGCGAGAGATAAGGAGAGGTATGATGGAAGAAAGTACAGGACCTAATGAAGAGGACTTTACAGAGGAAGAGCTAATTGCAAGCATCGCGCAAATGAGGGATAAGAAAGCACCGGGATACGACGGAATCAAGGGCGAAGTCGTCAAGAGAATGTGCGGTAGAATCAAGGGGACGTTGCTGGACATGTACAACAAGATGTTGAGAGAGGGTAGGTTCCCCGATATTTGGAAAACAGGCATCGTGAAAGTGTTTTTGAAAAGCGAAGACAAAGACCCTAGCAAGGTAAAGTCGTACAGGCCAGTGACCCTCCTTCCTGTTCTGGGTAAGATAGGTGAAAGGTTGATCGTAAAGAGGTTGAAACAGTGGATGGAGAGAGAAGATCGAACGAATACAGGTCAGTACGGATTCACAGAAGGTGTAGGAACGGTTGATGCGCTGTTGGACATGAGAAGAGAAGTAGAGGAGACGGAAGAGAAGTACGTCGTTGGATTGTTCTTGGACATCTCCGGGGCGTTCGACTCTGCCTGGTGGCCAGAGATCCTGAGAGTTCTGAGGGAATGGCGGTGCCCAAACAACATCTACCGACTGGTCAGGGACTACTTCCGAGGCAGGACAGTGACTTTGAAAGCTGGCAACGGAGAAGTGAGCAAGACCATCACAAAAGGTTGTCCACAAGGATCCGTTGTAGGCCCTCTGCTGTGGAACGTCCTTTTCGACGGGTTTCTGCGGCTGCAGTTCGGCAACGGCATCTCTGCCAGAGCCTACGCGGATGACGGACTGCTCCTGGTGAAGGCAAATTCAAGTCCTGAGCTGATGAGGAAGGCGTCAAGAGCCTTGGATCTGGTCACCAGGTGGGGAGAAGAGAGGAAGATGACGTTCTCGAAGGAGAAGACAGTGATGGTGCTACTCAAGGGAAAGTTGGTCGAAAGATTCATCAGAGTGAACATGGGTGAAGTCACGGTACGCTGCTCAGAGAAAACGAGGTACCTAGGGGTAGTGGTTAAAAGTGGAATGAAGTTCGCAGGACACTACGAGTATGTGGTCGAGAAGACGATGAAGGTATTCGGAAAGCTGAAAGGACTGGCGAAGGCAAACAACGGGATGAAATGTGAAAACTTGAGAAGGCTGTACATAGGGGCGTTGGAGCCGATGGTGCTGTACGGATGTGAAATGTGGGGACAAAGAATGAGAGGTCGAGGAGAGAAGACGAAGCTGATGAGCCTACAGAGGAAACTGTTGTTAGGAGTGATCAAGGGATACAGCACTATTTCCCACGAAGCCGTGAGAGTGATCGCTGGAGTGATCCCTCTGGATTTGATGGTGGAAGAAAGGCTGAAAAGAAGAAGAGATAAAGAGGAAGGAATCGACAGCAGGGAAAGCAAGCGAACCCGAAGAGAGGAAACACTCGTCGAATGGCAAAGAAGATGGGAAACCAGCACCAAAGGAAGAGAAACCTTCGAGTTTGTTCCGGATGTTCGACAGAGAAAGAAGGTGAAATGGGAGACCGACCACTACACAACACAGTTCGTGAGCGGCCATGGTAATTTCAAGGCGAAGCTGAGGGGATTCAACCTAGTGGAAGATGACAGATGCACACACTGTGGACAGTTGGAGACCTCGACACATGTTCTGATGGTGTGTCCTTTCTACGAGGAAGAAAGAAGTGAAATGAGGGAATTCCTCCGAGGTAAGAATTGGAATTGGGAGAAGCGAAACTTTCTACGGTGCAAGAAAGCAGCTGAGGTGTTCTCAAGAATGTGCAGGAGAATTGGAAGTAGGAAACACGAGTTTGAAAATATAAGAGGATAGACTGCAACTTGAAACACTGGAAAAAAGGAATGTAGGAGGAAAAAAAAAAAAGAAGAAAGAAGAAAAAGCAAAAATCCGATGATCCTAGTGCTATGGTGCTAGGGGAGGGGACAGGTGTGTTGGGTGGGCACTAGAAGAGTGCCCGGTTAGGATAAGAAGACAGGAGAGGACTGAAGAAAGAAGTCTATTTCAGGAAAGAGGCCTGGCGAATAAGTCTCCGACTTAAGCCAGGGGTGGAGGAGGGATCGCGGGCTTCGGCCAACCACCTGTCTGTCTGTCTGTCTGTCTGTCTGTCTGTCTGTCTGTCTGTCTGTCTGTCTGTCTGTCTGTCTGTCTGTCTGTCTGTCTGTCTGTCTGTCTGTCTGTCTGTCTGTCTGTCTGTCTGTCTGTCTGTCTGTCTGTCTGTCTGTCTGTCTGTCTGTCTGTCTGTCTGTCTGTCTGTCTGTCTGTCTGTCTGTCTGTCTGTCTGTCTGTCTGTCTGTCTGTCTGTCTGTCTGTCTGTCTGTCTGTCTGTCTGTCTGTCTGTCTGTCTGTCTGTCTGTCTCCGGCCTGGCGAGGTGGCGAACGCATGGCCCGGCTCTGTCCCTGACAGGGTCGCAATAGCCCAAACCCTATCACCCTTAAGGAGATAGGGCTGTATTGGACAAGCCAATTTCCTGGGACTGTGGATGGTTTTGTATTATCAACCATAGATTGTTGATAACTAGGCTTGCATCCCGGGGTGTTCCCGAACTTGCTAAGCACAAAAAAGGAAAAAAAAAGAAAAAACAAAAAAACAAAAAAAAAAAAAAACAAGGGTGATAGTAAATGAATGTTGGTGGATGGGTCTGGAAGTGAAAGGTTGTAGGATGATCGATGAAAAAAAAAAAAAAAAAAATCACAGGATGATAGTAAATGGATGTTGATGAGTCTGTGTGTGAAAGATTGAAGAATGATTGTTGGAAAAAAACGTGCTTGGCAAGGAGTCCTATGTCCTCTCCTTGCAGAAAGTGCCTGCCTGCCCCTGCTAAGGAGACGGATGCACATTTGTTGGATGGGCATTCAAGCGGCGGTCTGTATAAAAGAGGTAGCGTGTGAACTGGTCTTTGAAAAACACGGAGGCGGATTGGGGATCCGGGTACGCTTCGGCTAGTCCGTTGCAAATGGCCCCTTTTCGATGCTGGCTAGTCCAGACCTCCCCCTTCACTCTGGTCGGGGTGCTGGGGGACGCTTAGTGGGGACCTCTCACATGTGATCTCCGGACCTATGCTTGTTGGCAGCCACTGTTGTGAAATTGACATCAGTGGGTGGCCGCCGTTAGTAAGCACCCCCGCCACGCTGAAGACGGTGTTCAAAATTGTCAGAAACTGGCTCAGGAACCATGGGCATATTCTTGTGCATGCGACTGTGCTAGGCATGTACGGTGTCCGAGGAGGTTTGACCTGATTGGTGAAATGTAGGGTCTCGGCCGGTGGATGACGTTGGAGTCATTGGCAAGAGACTCCCATGAACCGGGGAATTCAAAAACCCAACACATGATTTGTATTGTATTGTTTCAGGTTGCATCCTGACCTAGAAATCGAGTTAACAGTGAAAGTTGATTCGTTATTAGTTAATAGTTACCAGTTTTTGTGAATTTCAAATTGAAAAAATCAACATGGCGGGTAAAAGTACAAAGGTAAGTGAGCCTTCTTTGAGCGAAGAAGAGGAGCGTAGGAAAGAGGAAGACAGGATTGCTGCGGAGAAGGAGCTTATGGCAAAGTTCCAGAGTGAGAGAAGACTAAGCACCACCAGGTCGCTGTCGCAGGGACCTGGGTTCAGTTCTGCGAATAGCAGCGCGCAGGAGTCTGAATCGGAGGCAGAACGGAAACGGAAATTAAGAAGCCCCGAGGACAAGGAAAAAGAGAAGAAAAGGACCAAAACAAAGAAAATGGACGATGGAGATGAGGAAGGAGAAGAGACTGAAGATGAGAATGAAGTGGATCCTCTTGTGAGTCTAGGAAGGGTGCTGGAGAAGATGAGAGGGTGGTTTAGGCAGCCAACAATAATGAAGATGGTCACGAAGCCGCAGACCGAGAAGTTTCAACGGCACTTCGTGAGGTTTCAGGAGGAACTCATAAGGGCCAGAGAGGAGAGGGCTAGGTTAGAAACCCGAATTGAGGAAAGAGCGGAGTTTGTGAAGATTGTTCGGGATGAACTGAGAAAGGGACCAGAACCGGAGGTGACGAGGAAACCGACTGGGTACGCTGCAGCAGTGGCAAGAGATGCCCCGCAGATTCCGAAGGTGACAGGTGTGAAAGGCCCTGTGCTGCCACCACCAAAGTTGGTCACGGTGAGACACGATACTAAGGAGAGTGAAGAGGTAAAGACCATTCTGAAGAACCTAGTGAAGCCACAAGAGATCGGGTTAAAGGTCAGGAGGCTTGTGAACATCAGGCATGGAGTAATCGTAGAGGCGGAGAACGAAGAAGGAATAGAGGCCCTGATGAAACAGAAATCCCTGGGAGAGGCCGGTCTGAAAGTTGAGAAGCCAACGAAGAAAAGGCCTGTGATAATGATATACGACGTGAATGCAAAGTTGAGTGACGAAGACGTGAAAGATGAAGTATACCGGAGGAACATGCGTGACAGCGGCGTTGACGAAGGTGATTTTCAACAAGAATTTGAGGTCAGACACAAATATAACGATCAGAGATCGAATGGTCAGAAGAAACACATTGTGGTCGAGTGTTCAGTTAGGGTAAGGAACTGGTTGCGTAGGCAAGAGAAGATATACGTGGAGTGGCAATGCTGCAGAGTAAAAGATTATGTAGATGTAGCAAGATGCTACAAGTGCCAGAGATTTGGTCATGTTGCCAAGCACTGCACTGCGGGAAAGCCGACCTGCTCGTATTGCGCGGGCGAGCACGACTTCAAGGAATGTGCAAACAAAAAGAAGAAAGAGGCAGTCTGCTGTGCAAACTGTAAAAGGGATGGTCGTGGAGACCACAAACATGAAGCTGGTTCAAGAAGGTGCCCAGCGTACGAGAAGGCCGTGAAGAGGCAAAACGAAAAGACCGATTATGGACTGTAGGATCGCTCAGTGGAACTTGGGGAGAGGGAAAACTGCCACAAATGAAGCTTACAGAAGATGTCTGCAAGAGAAAGTCGATGTCCTTTTGGTGCAAGAGCCGTACACAGTGAATAGGAAGCTGAAAATGCCTGGTTGCAGAGTGTTCTATGACAGGAGTGGAAGAGAAGATATCTGGAGTGCTGTGTGTGTACTGAATGATAAGATCGGAGCAATCATGGATGTCAGGGAAACTAACGGAATGTGTGTCAGCGTCAGGCTAGAGGTTGAAGGAAAGTCGCTGCAGGTGATCAGCCTGTATTGCAGGCCATCAGAGCCCATCGATGGATTCCTCGCAGAACTGTCAGATATTGTCAGGAAGAGAGGCAACAAGGGAGTCGTCTGTGGTGCGGATCTCAACGCAAAATCGGGATTGTGGCTCAGTGGTTGTACGGACGAGAGAGGCTCGAAGGTGGAGGAAGTCCTGTTTGCATGGGACTTGCAGACCCTCAATAGATTCAGTAGATGGACAACATTTGAGAATACGCAGGGCGGGAAGTCGAACATTGATGTCACTATCGCCACGAGGGACGCGGCAAGTAGGATATCAGGTTGGGAAGTACATGAGGAAACGCTGAGTGACCACAGAATGATAACATTTAGGTATCAAGAAGAGCAAGGAAGGAGAGGAAGACTTAATGAACAAAGAGAGGGATCCTACTGTTTGAGGAAAGTGAACTGGGTGTCATTTGACCGCGAGCTGCAACGGAGCATTCAAGGTTTAGACATAGGAACGACGGAAGCGGGAGAACACGCGGAGAGAATCACAGAAATGATCTGCAGGCTAATGGAAGAGCAATTCCCGAGAGCAAAGAGAGGAATGAAGAAGGTTTACTGGTGGACGGAAGAACTCGATGAACTAAGGATTACTATGCGAAGAAAGAATAGGATCTGGAGTAGAACCAGTCTTGAGGCCGACAGGAGAAGCTTTGTGCAATCAAGAACAAATTACATATGGGCGATCAGGAAACAAAAGAAGAAGATGTGGGAGAAGCTCATCGTAGACGAAGAAGGAAACCCGTGGGGTAAGGTCTACAAGATAGTGATGGAAAAGATGAAGAGTGAAGTCCAACTAGCAAGCCTCGAGAAGGAAGACGGAACGATGACGAAGACTCTAAACGAGACTCTGCAAAGGATGATTGAAGGGTTGCTGCCGGATGATAGGGTAGAAGAGGACACCGACGAACAGCGAGAGATAAGGAGAGGTATGATGGAAGAAAGTACAGGACCTAATGAAGAGGACTTTACAGAGGAAGAGCTAATTGCAAGCATCGCGCAAATGAGGGATAAGAAAGCACCGGGATACGACGGAATCAAGGGCGAAGTCGTCAAGAGAATGTGCGGTAGAATCAAGGGGACGTTGCTGGACATGTACAACAAGATGTTGAGAGAGGGTAGGTTCCCCGATATTTGGAAAACAGGCATCGTGAAAGTGTTTTTGAAAAGCGAAGACAAAGACCCTAGCAAGGTAAAGTCGTACAGGCCAGTGACCCTCCTTCCTGTTCTGGGTAAGATAGGTGAAAGGTTGATCGTAAAGAGGTTGAAACAGTGGATGGAGAGAGAAGATCGAACGAATACAGGTCAGTACGGATTCACAGAAGGTGTAGGAACGGTTGATGCGCTGTTGGACATGAGAAGAGAAGTAGAGGAGACGGAAGAGAAGTACGTCGTTGGATTGTTCTTGGACATCTCCGGGGCGTTCGACTCTGCCTGGTGGCCAGAGATCCTGAGAGTTCTGAGGGAATGGCGGTGCCCAAACAACATCTACCGACTGGTCAGGGACTACTTCCGAGGCAGGACAGTGACTTTGAAAGCTGGCAACGGAGAAGTGAGCAAGACCATCACAAAAGGTTGTCCACAAGGATCCGTTGTAGGCCCTCTGCTGTGGAACGTCCTTTTCGACGGGTTTCTGCGGCTGCAGTTCGGCAACGGCATCTCTGCCAGAGCCTACGCGGATGACGGACTGCTCCTGGTGAAGGCAAATTCAAGTCCTGAGCTGATGAGGAAGGCGTCAAGAGCCTTGGATCTGGTCACCAGGTGGGGAGAAGAGAGGAAGATGACGTTCTCGAAGGAGAAGACAGTGATGGTGCTACTCAAGGGAAAGTTGGTCGAAAGATTCATCAGAGTGAACATGGGTGAAGTCACGGTACGCTGCTCAGAGAAAACGAGGTACCTAGGGGTAGTGGTTAAAAGTGGAATGAAGTTCGCAGGACACTACGAGTATGTGGTCGAGAAGACGATGAAGGTATTCGGAAAGCTGAAAGGACTGGCGAAGGCAAACAACGGGATGAAATGTGAAAACTTGAGAAGGCTGTACATAGGGGCGTTGGAGCCGATGGTGCTGTACGGATGTGAAATGTGGGGACAAAGAATGAGAGGTCGAGGAGAGAAGACGAAGCTGATGAGCCTACAGAGGAAACTGTTGTTAGGAGTGATCAAGGGGTACAGCACTATTTCCCACGAAGCCGTGAGAGTGATCGCTGGAGTGATCCCTCTGGATTTGATGGTGGAAGAAAGGCTGAAAAGAAGAAGAGATAAAGAGGAAGGAATCGACAGCAGGGAAAGCAAGCGAACCCGAAGAGAGGAAACACTCGTCGAATGGCAAAGAAGATGGGAAACCAGCACCAAAGGAAGAGAAACCTTCGAGTTTGTTCCGGATGTTCGACAGAGAAAGAAGGTGAAATGGGAGACCGACCACTACACAACACAGTTCGTGAGCGGCCATGGAAACTTCAAGGCGAAGCTGAGGGGATTCAACCTAGTGGAAGATGACAGATGCACACACTGTGGACAGTTGGAGACCTCGACACATGTTCTGATGGTGTGTCCTTTCTACGAGGAAGAAAGAAGTGAAATGAGGGAATTCCTCCGAGGTAAGAATTGGAATTGGGAGAAGCGAAACTTTCTACGGTGCAAGAAAGCAGCTGAGGTGTTCTCAAGAATGTGCAGAAGAATTGGAAGTAGGAAACACGAGTTTGAAAATGTAAGAGGATAGACTGCAACTTGAAACACTGGAAAAAAGGAATGTAGGAGGAAAAAAAAAAAAAAAAAGAAGAAAGAAGAAAAAGCAAAAATCCGATGATCCTAGTGCTATGGTGCTAGGGGAGGGGACAGGTGTGTTGGGTGGGCACTAGAAGAGTGCCCGGTTAGGATAAGAAGACAGGAGAGGACTGAAGAAAGAAGTCTATTTCAGGAAAGAGGCCTGGCGAATAAGTCTCCGACTTAAGCCAGGGGTGGAGGAGGGATCGCGGGCTTCGGCCAACCACCTGTCTGTCTGTCTGTCTGTCTGTCTGTCTGTCTGTCTGTCTGTCTGTCTGTCTGTCTGTCTGTCTGTCTGTCTGTCTGTCTGTCTGTCTGTCTGTCTGTCTGTCTGTCTGTCTGTCTGTCTGTCTGTCTGTCTTCTGGCCTGGCGAGGTGGCGAACGCATGGCCCGGCTCTGTCCCTGACAGGGTCGCAATAGCCCAAACCCTATCACCCTTAAGGAGATAGGGCTGTATTGGACAAGCCAATTTTCTGGGACTGTGGATGGTTTTGTATTATCAACCATAGATTGTTGATAACTAGGCTTGCATCCCGGGGTGTTCCCGAACTTGCTAAGCACAAAAAAGGAAAAAAAAGAAAAAAAAAAGACAAAAAAAACAAAAAAAAAGAAAAAAAACAAGGGTGATAGTAAATGAATGTTGGTGGATGGGTCTGGAAGTGAAAGGTTGAAGGATGATCGATGAAAAAAAACAAAAAAAAAAAAATCACAGGATGATAGTAAATGGATGTTTATGAGTCTGTGTGTGAAAGATTGCAGAATGATTGTTGGAAAAACGTGCTTGGCAAGGAGTCCTATGTCCTCTCCTTGCAGAAAGTGCCTGCCTGCCCCTGCTAAGGAGACGGATGCACATTTGTTGGATGGGCATTCAAGCGGCGGTCTGTATAAAAGAGGTAGCGTGTGAACTGGTCTTTGAAAAACACGGAGGCGGATTGGGGATTCGGGTACGCTTCGGCTAGTCCGTTGCAAATGGCCCCTTTTCGATGCTGGCTAGTCCAGACCTCCCCCTTCACTCTGGTCGGGGTGCTGGGGGACGCTTAGTGGGGACCTCTCACATGTGATCTCCGGACCTATGCTTGTTGGCAGCCACTGTTGTGAAATTGACATCAGTGGGTGGCCGCCGTTAGTAAGCACCCCCGCCACGCTTAAGACGGTGTTCAAAATTGTCAGAAACCGGCTCAGGAACCATGGGCATATTCTTGTGCATGCGACTGTGCTAGGCATGTACGGTGTCCGAGGAGGTTTGACCTGATTGGTGAAATGTAGGGTCTCGGCCGGTGGATGACGTTGGAGTCATTGGCAAGAGACTCCCATGAACCGGGGAATTCAAAAAACCCAACACATGATTTGTATTGTATTGTTTCAGGTTGCATCCTGACCTAGAAATCGAGTTAACAGTGAAAGTTGATTCGTTATTAGTTAATAGTTACCAGTTTTTGTGAATTTTAAATTGAAAAAATCAACATGGCGGGTAAAAGTACAAAGGTAAGTGAGCCTTCTTTGAGCGAAGAAGAGGAGCGTAGGAAAGAGGAAGACAGGATTGCTGCGGAGAAGGAGCTTATTGCAAAGTTCCAGAGTGAGAGAAGACTAAGCACCACCAGGTCGCTGTCGCAGGGACCTGGGTTCAGTTCTGCGAATAGCAGCGCGCAGGAGTCTGAATCGGAGGCAGAACGGAAACGGAAATTAAGAAGCCCCGAGGACAAGGAAAAAGAGAAGAAAAGGACCAAAACAAAGAAAATGGACGATGGAGATGAGGAAGGAGAAGAGACTGAAGATGAGAATGAAGTGGATCCTCTTGTGAGTCTAGGAAGGGTGCTGGAGAAGATGAGAGGGTGGTTTAGGCAGCCAACAATAATGAAGATGGTCACGAAGCCGCAGACCGAGAAGTTTCAACGGCACTTCGTGAGGTTTCAGGAGGAACTCATAAGGGCCAGAGAGGAGAGGGCTAGGTTAGAAACCCGAATTGAGGAAAGAGCGGAGTTTGTGAAGATTGTTCGGGATGAACTGAGAAAGGGACCAGAACCGGAGGTGACGAGGAAACCGACTGGGTACGCTGCAGCAGTGGCAAGAGATGCCCCGCAGATTCCGAAGGTGACAGGTGTGAAAGGCCCTGTGCTGCCACCACCAAAGTTGGTCACGGTGAGACACGATACTAAGGAGAGTGAAGAGGTTAAGACCATTCTGAAGAACCTAGTGAAGCCACAAGAGATCGGGTTAAAGGTCAGGAGGCTTGTGAACATCAGGCATGGAGTAATCGTAGAAGCGGAGAACGAAGAAGGAATAGAGGCCCTGATGAAACAGAAATCCCTGGGAGAGGCCGGTCTGAAAGTTGAGAAGCCAACGAAGAAAGGGCCTGTGATAATGATATACGACGTGAATGCAAAGTTGAGTGACGAAGACGTGAAAGATGAAGTATACCGGAGGAACATGCGTGACAGCGGCGTTGACGAAGGTGATTTTCAACAAGAATTTGAGGTCAGACACAAATATAACGATCAGAGATCGAATGGTCAGAAGAAACACATGGTGGTCGAGTGTTCAGTTAGGGTAAGGAACTGGTTGCGTAGGCAAGAGAAGATATACGTGGAGTGGCAATGCTGCAGAGTAAAAGATTATGTGGATGTAGCAAGATGCTACAAGTGCCAGAGATTTGGTCATGTTGCCAAGCACTGCACTGCGGGAAAGCCGACCTGCTCGTATTGCGCGGGCGAGCACGACTTCAAGGACTGTGCAAACAAAAAGAAGAAAGAGGCAGTCTGCTGTGCAAACTGTAAAAGGGATGGTCGTGGAGACCACAAACATGAAGCTGGTTCAAGAAGGTGCCCAGCGTACGAGAAGGCCGTGAAGAGGCAAAACGAAAAGACCGATTATGGACTGTAGGATCGCTCAGTGGAACTTGGGGAGAGGGAAAACTGCCACAAATGAAGCTTACAGAAGATGTCTGCAAGAGAAAGTCGATGTCCTTTTGGTGCAAGAGCCGTACACAGTGAATAGGAAGCTGAAAATGCCTGGTTGCAGAGTGTTCTATGACAGGAGTGGAAGAGAAGATATCTGGAGTGCTGTGTGTGTACTGAATGATAAGATCGGAGCAATCATGGATGTCAGGGAAACTAACGGAATGTGTGTCAGCGTCAGGCTAGAGGTTGAAGGAAAGTCGCTGCAGGTGATCAGCCTGTATTGCAGGCCATCAGAGCCCATCGATGGATTCCTCGCAGAACTGTCAGATATTGTCAGGAAGAGAGGCAACAAGGGAGTCGTCTGTGGTGCGGATCTCAACGCAAAATCGGGATTGTGGCTCAGTGGTTGTACGGACGAGAGAGGCTCGAAGGTGGAGGAAGTCCTGTTTGCATGGGACTTGCAGACCCTCAATAGATTCAGTAGATGGACAACATTTGAGAATACGCAGGGCGGGAAGTCGAACATTGATGTCACTATCGCCACGAGGGACGCGGCAAGTAGGATATCAGGTTGGGAAGTACATGAGGAAACGCTGAGTGACCACAGAATGATAACATTTAGGTATCAAGAAGAGCAAGGAAGGAGAGGAAGACTTAATGAACAAAGAGAGGGATCCTACTGTTTGAGGAAAGTGAACTGGGTGTCATTTGACCGCGAGCTGCAACGGAGCATTCAAGGTTTAGACATAGGAACGACGGAAGCGGGAGAACACGCGGAGAGAATCACAGAAATGATCTGCAGGCTAATGGAAGAGCAATTCCCGAGAGCAAAGAAAGGAATGAAGAAGGTTTACTGGTGGACGGAAGAACTCGATGAACTAAGGATTACTATGCGAAGAAAGAATAGGATCTGGAGAAGAACCAGTCTTGAGGCCGACAGGAGAAGCTTTGTGCAATCAAGAACAAATTACATATGGGCGATCAGGAAACAAAAGAAGAAGATGTGGGAGAAGCTCATCGTAGACGAAGAAGGAAACCCGTGGGGTAAGGTCTACAAGATAGTGATGGAAAAGATGAAGAGTGAAGTCCAACTAGCAAGCCTCGAGAAGGAAGACGGAACGATGACGAAGACTCTAAACGAGACTCTGCAAAGGATGATTGAAGGGTTGCTGCCGGATGATAGGGTAGAAGAGGACACCGACGAACAGCGAGAGATAAGGAGAGGTATGATGGAAGAAAGTACAGGACCTAATGAAGAGGACTTTACAGAGGAAGAGCTAATTGCAAGCATCGCGCAAATGAGGGATAAGAAAGCACCGGGATACGACGGAATCAAGGGCGAAGTCGTCAAGAGAATGTGCGGTAGAATCAAGGGGACGTTGCTGGACATGTACAACAAGATGTTGAGAGAGGGTAGGTTCCCCGATATTTGGAAAACAGGCATCGTGAAAGTGTTTTTGAAAAGCGAAGACAAAGACCCTAGCAAGGTAAAGTCGTACAGGCCAGTGACCCTCCTTCCTGTTCTGGGTAAGATAGGTGAAAGGTTGATCGTAAAGAGGTTGAAACAGTGGATGGAGAGAGAAGATCGAACGAATACAGGTCAGTACGGATTCACAGAAGGTGTAGGAACGGTTGATGCGCTGTTGGACATGAGAAGAGAAGTAGAGGAGACGGAAGAGAAGTACGTCGTTGGATTGTTCTTGGACATCTCCGGGGCGTTCGACTCTGCCTGGTGGCCAGAGATCCTGAGAGTTCTGAGGGAATGGCGGTGCCCAAACAACATCTACCGACTGGTCAGGGACTACTTCCGAGGCAGGACAGTGACTTTGAAAGCTGGCAACGGAGAAGTGAGCAAGACCATCACAAAAGGTTGTCCACAAGGATCCGTTGTAGGCCCTCTGCTGTGGAACGTCCTTTTCGACGGGTTTCTGCGGCTGCAGTTCGGCAACGGCATCTCTGCCAGAGCCTACGCGGATGACGGACTGCTCCTGGTGAAGGCAAATTCAAGTCCTGAGCTGATGAGGAAGGCGTCAAGAGCCTTGGATCTGGTCACCAGGTGGGGAGAAGAGAGGAAGATGACGTTCTCGAAGGAGAAGACAGTGATGGTGCTACTCAAGGGAAAGTTGGTCGAAAGATTCATCAGAGTGAACATGGGTGAAGTCACGGTACGCTGCTCAGAGAAAACGAGGTACCTAGGGGTAGTGGTTAAAAGTGGAATGAAGTTCGCAGGACACTACGAGTATGTGGTCGAGAAGACGATGAAGGTATTCGGAAAGCTGAAAGGACTGGCGAAGGCAAACAACGGGATGAAATGTGAAAACTTGAGAAGGCTGTACATTGGAGCGTTGGAGCCGATGGTGCTATACGGATGTGAAATGTGGGGACAAAGAATGAGAGGTCGAGGAGAGAAGACGAAGCTGATGAGCCTACAGAGGAAACTGTTGTTAGGAGTGATCAAGGGATACAGCACTATTTCCCACGAAGCCGTGAGAGTGATCGCTGGAGTGATCCCTCTGGATTTGATGGTGGAAGAAAGGCTGAAAAGAAGAAGAGATAAAGAGGAAGGAATCGACAGCAGGGAAAGCAAGCGAACCCGAAGAGAGGAAACACTCGTCGAATGGCAAAGAAGATGGGAAACCAGCACCAAAGGAAGAGAAACCTTCGAGTTTGTTCCGGATGTTCGACAGAGAAAGAAGGTGAAATGGGAGACCGACCACTACACAACACAGTTCGTGAGTGGCCATGGTAATTTCAAGGCGAAGCTGAGGGGATTCAACCTAGTGGAAGATGACAGATGCACACACTGTGGACAGTTGGAGACCTCGACACATGTTCTGATGGTGTGTCCTTTCTACGAGGAAGAAAGAAGTGAAATGAGGGAATTCCTCCGAGGTAAGAATTGGAATTGGGAGAAGCGAAACTTTCTACGGTGCAAGAAAGCAGCTGAGGTGTTCTCAAGAATGTGCAGAAGAATTGGAAGTAGGAAACACGAGTTTGAAAATGTAAGAGGATAGACTGCAACTTGAAACACTGGAAAAAAGGAATGTAGGAGGAAAAAAAAAAGAAGAAAGAAGAAAAAGCAAAAATCCGATGATCCTAGTGCTATGGTGCTAGGGGAGGGGACAGGTGTGTTGGGTGGGCACTAGAAGAGTGCCCGGTTAGGATAAGAAGACAGGAGAGGACTGAAGAAAGAAGTCTATTTCAGGAAAGAGGCCTGGCGAATAAGTCTCCGACTTAAGCCAGGGGTGGAGGAGGGATCGCGGGCTTCGGCCAACCACCTGTCTGTCTGTCTGTCTGTCTGTCTGTCTGTCTGTCTGTCTGTCTGTCTGTCTGTCTGTCTGTCTGTCTGTCTGTCTGTCTGTCTGTCTGTCTGTCTGTCTGTCTGTCTGTCTCCGGCCTGGCGAGGTGGCGAACGCATGGCCCGGCTCTGTCCCTGACAGGGTCGCAATAGCCCAAACCCTATCACCCTTAAGGAGATAGGGCTGTATTGGACAAGCCAATTTTCTGGGACTGTGGATGGTTTTGTATTATCAACCATAGATTGTTGATAACTAGGCTTGCATCCCGGGGTGTTCCCGAACTTGCTAAGCACAAAAAAGAAAAAAAAAAAAAAAAAAAAAAAAAAACAAGGGTGATAGTAAAAAAAAAAATCACAGGATGATAGTAAATGGATGTTGATGAGTCTGTGTGTGAAAGATTGAAGAATGATTGTTGGAAAAAAAAAAAAACGTGCTTGGCAAGGAGTCCTATGTCCTCTCCTTGCAGAAAGTGCCTGCCTGCCCCTGCTAAGGAGACGGATGCACATTTGTTGGATGGGCATTCAAGCGGCGGTCTGTATAAAAGAGGTAGCGTGTGAACTGGTCTTTGAAAAACACGGAGGCGGATTGGGGATCCGGGTACGCTTCGGCTAGTCCGTTGCAAATGGCCCCTTTTCGATGCTGGCTAGTCCAGACCTCCCCCTTCACTCTGGTCGGGGTGCTGGGGGACGCTTAGTGGGGACCTCTCACATGTGATCTCCGGACCTATGCTTGTTGGCAGCCACTGGTGTGAAATTGACATCAGTGGGTGGCCGCCGTTAGTAAGCACCCCCGCCACGCTGAAGACGGTGTTCAAAATTGTCAGAAACTGGCTCAGGAACCATGGGCATATTCTTGTGCATGCGACTGTGCTAGGCATGTACGGTGTCCGAGGAGGTTTGACCTGATTGGTGAAATGTAGGGTCTCGGCCGGTGGATGACGTTGGAGTCATTGGCAAGAGACTCCCATGAACCGGGGAATTCAAAAACCCCAACACATGATTTTGATTGATTGTTTCAGGTTGCATGCAGATAGCATTCAGGTGATAAAGTAATTATCTGACAATTAGCAAAAATTTTTGATTATTGTTTCTGAATTATTTCATCATGGGTGACGCAAATCAGAAAAAGATGGAAGAGGAGGCGAGAAGAAGGGCCGAGGAGGAAAGGATTGAGGCAGAGAAGGAGTTTATGGAAAGACACGAAAGGGAACGAAGACTAAGCAGCCAGAGGAAACTGTCTACGGATATGGCAACTGGTTATTCTTCTGCCACTAGTAGCCATCCGGAGTCGGAGTCGGAGGCAGAAAGGAAGAAAAGAGCAAGAAGCAGTCCTGAGGACAAGGAGAAGAAGAAGAAAACGAAGAAGACTGAGGATTTAGAGTCTGATGATGAAGAAGTGGATGAAGATCAGAGTGACACGTCAGCGAAGCTGAATGGAATTTTGAAAAAAATGAAGGCTTGGTTTAAACAGCCAACCATTACAAAGATGGTGACCAAGCCCCAGACAGAGAAATTTATGAGGTACCTGGACCAGTTTCAAGTGGAAATAATTAGAGTGAAAGAGCGAGAAAGGTTGACAACTGAGATTCAAGCTGAAGAGCGGGCAGAGTTCATGAGAATTGTGAAGACGGAACTAAACAAGGAACGACCCAAGGTGGAAGAACCGAGGAAAGAGGGGACTACGTTTGCTGAGGTTGCATCCCGCAGAACTACAGCGATACCTAAGGTAACTGGTGTAAAAGGACCCGTGCTCCCAGCCCCGAAAGTTGTCCTGGTAAGACATGAGTCTAAGGACAGTGAGGAGGTGAAGACAACTCTAAAGAGGTTGGTTAAACCTTCTGAGATAGGACTTAAAGTTAGGAGGCTGATCAACATTAGAAATGGAGTCATGGTGGAGGCGGAGAACGAGGAAGGAGTCGAAAACCTCATCAAGCAGGAAGCCCTGAAGGATGCAGGGCTGAAAGTTGAAAAACCACAGAAGAAGAGGCCGGTTATAATGATCTATGATGTAAATTCAAGCCTGAAGGACGAAGAGATCAGACAGGAGGTGTTCATGAGGAATATGCGAGGGAGTGACATAAAGGAAGAGGAGTTTAACCAGGAGTTCGAGGTGAAACATCAGTATAAGGATGTGAAGTCAGCAGGAAGAAAAATACATATTGTTGTGGAATGCTCGGTTAGGGTTAGGAACTGGTTGCGAAGACAGGAGAAGATCTTTGTCGAGTGGCAATGCTGCAGAGTCAAAGATTATGTGGATGTAGCTCGATGCTACAAGTGTCAAAGGTTTGGGCATATTGCCAAACATTGCACTGCTGTGAAGCCATGCTGCTCACATTGTGCTGGAGAGCATGAATATAAGGACTGCGAGAAGAAGAAGAATAAAGCTGCAGCATGCTGTGCAAATTGTAAGAGAGAAGGCCGCTCGGACACAAAACATGAAGCTGGTTCCAGAGTATGTCCGGCGTATGAGAAAGCGGTGAAGAGGCAAAATGAAAAGATAGACTATGGACTGTAGAATCGCCCAGTGGAATTTAGGAAGGGGAAAAACGGCAACAGATGAGGCAATTAGGAGGTGTATTGTAGAGAAGATTGATGTCCTCCTGGTCCAAGAGCCCTATACAGTAAACAGAAGAATGGTAGTGTCAGGTTGCAGAGTGTATCATGATAGGAGTGGAAGAGAGGATATTTGGAGTGCGGTTCTCGTCATGAATGAGAAGATTGGGGCATTAATGCATTCGGCGGAAACAAATGGATCTTGTGTCACCGTCAGATTAGAGATTGAAGGAAAGACCTTACATGTGATAAGCTTGTATTGCAGGCCGTCTGAACCGATTGAAGGGCACCTCGCACGGTTAGCAGACATTATCAGGAAGAAGGGAAATAAGGCAGTCTTGTGTGGTGGAGATGTAAACGCGAGATCAGGGATGTGGCTAAGTGGTTCAACTGATGATAGAGGCTCTAAAGTGGAAGATGTAATCATGGCTTGGGATTTGCAGGTTCTGAACAGGTTCAGTAGGTGGACAACCTATGAAAACACGCAAGGAGGCAAGTCAAATATTGATGTTACCATGGTAACCAGGGACTTATCAAGGTTTGTGGATGACTGGAAGGTGCATGATGAAACTATTAGTGATCATAGGTTGATAACAGTCAAGTTGTTAGGTGTACAGGGCAGCAGGGGGTTGCAGAACGAACAGAAGGAAGGAACCTATTGCTTGAGGAAAGTGAACTGGAAGAGCTTTGATCAGGCACTGCAGAGAAGCGTACAGAATGAAGAGTTTGATGTAATGGGGGCTCAGGAACATGCCGCGAGAATGACTGAACTGACGTGTACCCTCATGGAGGAGCAGTTTCCGAAGGCAACAAAAGGAACGAAGAAGGTATACTGGTGGTGCACGGAACTGGATGAATTGAGAATAGCTATGAGAAGAAACCATAGGATATGGCGGAGAACGGGAATGGAAGTAGATAGAAGAAGATTTGTGCGGGCTAGGACAGATTACATCTGGGGAATTAGGAAGCAGAAAAGGATCATGTGGGAAAAGATGATTGCTGAAGAGGGAGGCGACCCTTGGGGTAAGGTCTACAAAATTGTAGCAGGTAAGTTGAAGAAGGAAACTCTGTTGGTCGGTTTGGAGAAGGAAGACGGCACGTTGACTGAAACTGTAGAGGAGACTTTGGAGAGAATGATTACAGGACTATTGCCGGATGACAGGGAAGAAGAGGATAACGAGGACCAGGAAGTAATCAGAAGATTGGTGACGGAAGAGAGCACCGGACCAGATGAGGGGGACTTCACGGAGCAGGAGCTGACCACAAGCATCAAAGAACTGAAGGATAAGAAAGCACCGGGATATGATGGGATTAAGGGAGAAGTGGTGAAGAGGATGTATGGAAGAATTAAAGGTACTTTGCTGAGCCTCTACAACAAGATGTTGCGAGAGGGCGTGTTCCCAGACGTTTGGAAGAAAGGAATTGTGAAAGTGTTTGTGAAGGGCGATGATAAAGATCCAATTAAGGTGAAGTCGTACAGGCCGGTAACCCTTCTGCCGGTACTGGGAAAGGTAGGCGAGAGGATGATAGTCAGGAGGATGACACAGTGGATGGAAAGGGAAAATAGGACAAACACTGCACAGTATGGATTCACAGAAGGTGTAGGAACGGTTGATGCGCTGTTGGACATGAGAAGAGAAGTAGAGGAGACGGAAGAGAAGTACGTCGTTGGATTGTTCTTGGACATCTCCGGGGCGTTCGACTCTGCCTGGTGGCCGGAGATCCTGAGAGTTCTGAGGGAATGGTGGTGCCCAAACAACATCTACCGACTGGTCAGGGACTACTTCCGAGGCAGGACAGTGACTTTGAAAGCTGGCAACGGAGAAGTGAGCAAGACCATCACAAAAGGTTGTACACAAGGATCCGTTGTGGGCCCTCTGCTGTGGAACGTCCTTTTCGACGGGTTTCTGCGGCTGCAGTTCGGCAACGGCATCTCTGCCAGAGCCTACGCGGATGACGGACTGCTCCTGGTGAAGGCAAATTCAAGTCCTGAGCTGATGAGGAAGGCGTCAAGAGCCTTGGATCTGGTCACCAGGTGGGGAGAAGAGAGGAAGATGACGTTCTCGAAGGAGAAGACAGTGATGGTGCTACTCAAGGGAAAGTTGGTCGAAAGATTCATCAGAGTGAACATGGGTGAAGTCACGGTACGCTGCTCAGAGAAAACGAGGTACCTAGGGGTAGTGGTTAAAAGTGGAATGAAGTTCGCAGGACACTACGAGTATGTGGTCGAGAAGACGATGAAGGTATTCGGAAAGCTGAAAGGACTGGCGAAGGCAAACAACGGGATGAAATGTGAAAACTTGAGAAGGCTGTACATAGGGGCGTTGGAGCCGATGGTGCTGTACGGATGTGAAATGTGGGGACAAAGAATGAGAGGTCGAGGAGAGAAGACGAAGCTGATGAGTCTACAGAGGAAACTGTTGTTAGGAGTGATCAAGGGATACAGCACTATTTCCCACGAAGCCGTGAGAGTGATCGCTGGAGTGATCCCACTGGATTTGATGGTGGAAGAAAGGCTGAAAAGAAGAAGAGATAAAGAGGAAGGAATCGACAGCAGGGAAAGCAAGCGAACCCGAAGAGAGGAAACACTCGACGAATGGCAAAGAAGATGGGAAACCAGCACCAAAGGAAGAGAAACCTTCGAGTTTGTTCCGGATGTTCGACAGAGAAAGAAGGTGAAATGGGAGACCGACCACTACACAACACAGTTCGTGAGCGGCCATGGTAATTTCAAGGCGAAGCTGAGGGTATTCAACCTGGTGGAAGATGACAGATGCACACACTGTGGACAGTTGGAGACCTCGACACATGTTCTGATGGTGTGTCCTTTCTACGAGGAAGAAAGAAGTGAAATGAGGGAATTCCTCCGAGGTAAGAATTGGAATTGGGAGAAGCGAAACTTTCTACGGTGCAAGAAAGCAGCTGAGGTGTTCTCAAGAATGTGCAGGAGAATTGGAAGTAGGAAACACGAGTTTGAAAATGTAAGAGGATAGACTGCAACTTGAAACACTGGGAAAAAAAGGAAAGTAGGAGAAAAAAAAAAGAAGAAAGAAGAAAAAGCAAAAATCCGATGATCCTAGTGCTATGGTGCTAGGGGAGGGGACAGGTGTGTTGGGTGGGCACTAGAAGAGTGCCCGGTTAGGATAAGAAGACAGAAGAGGACTGAAGAAAGAAGTCTATTTCAGGAAAGAGGCCTGGCGAATAAGTCTCCGACTTAAGCCAGGGGTGGAGGAGGGATCGCGGGCTTCGGCCAACCACCTGTCTGTCTGTCTGTCTGTCTGTCTGTCTGTCTGTCTGTCTGTCTGTCTGTCTGTCTGTCTGTCTGTCTGTCTGTCTGTCTGTCTGTCTGTCTGTCTGTCTGTCTGTCTGTCTGTCTGTCTGTCTGTCTGTCTGTCTGTCTGTCTGTCTGTCTGTCTGTCTGTCTGTCTGTCTGTCTGTCTGTCTGTCTGTCTGTCTGTCTGTCTGTCTGTCTGTCTGTCTGTCTGTCTGTCTGTCTGTCTGTCTGTCTGTCTGTCTGTCTGTCTGTCTGTCTGTCTGTCTGTCTGTCTGTCTGTCTGTCTGTCTGTCTGTCTGTCTGTCTGTCTGTCTGTCTGTCTGTCTGTCTGTCTTCCGGCCTGGCGAGGTGGCGAACGCATGGCCCGGCTCTGTCCTGACAGGGTCGCAATAGCCCAAACCCTATCACCCTTAAGGAGATAGGGCTGTATTGGACAAGCCAATTTTCTGGGACTGTGGATGGTTTTGTATTATCAACCATAGATTGTTGATAACTAGGCTTGCATCCCGGGGTGTTCCCGAACTTGCTAAGCACAAAAAAGAAAAAAAAAAAGAAAAAAAAAGAAAAAAAAAAACAAGGGTGATAGTAAATGAATGTTGGTGGATGGGTCTGGAAGTGAAAGGTTGAAGGATGATCGATGAAAAGAAAAAAAAAAAAAAAAAAAATCACAGGATGATAGTAATTGGATGTTGATGAGTCTGTGTGTGAAAGATTGAAGAATGATTGTTGGAAAAAACGTGCTTGGCAAGGAGTCCTATGTCCTCTCCTTGCAGAAAGTGCCTGCCTGCCCCTGCTAAGGAGACGGATGCACATTTGTTGGATGGGCATTCAAGCGGCGGTCTGTATAAAAGAGGTAGCGTGTGAACTGGTCTTTGAAAAACACGGAGGCGGATTGGGGATCCGGGTACGCTTCGGCTAGTCCGTTGCAAATGGCCCCTTTTCGATGCTGGCTAGTCCAGACCTCCCCCTTCACTCTGGTCGGGGTGCTGGGGGACGCTTAGTGGGGACCTCTCACATGTGATCTCCGGACCTATGCTTGTTGGCAGCCACTGTTGTGAAATTGACATCAGTGGGTGGCCGCCGTTAGTAAGCACCCCCGCCACGCTGAATACGGTGTTCAAAATTGTCAGAAACTGGCTCAGGAACCATGGGCATATTCTTGTGCATGCGACTGTGCTAGGCATGTACGGTGTCCGAGGAGGTTTGACCTGATTGGTGAAATGTAGGGTCTCGGCCGGTGGATGACGTTGGAGTCATTGGCAAGAGACTCCCATGAACCGGGGAATTCAAAAACCCAACACATGATTTGTATTGTATTGTTTCAGGTTGCATCCTGACCTAGAAATCGAGTTAACAGTGAAAGTTGATTCGTTATTAGTTAATAGTTACCAGTTTTTGTGAATTTCAAATTGAAAAAATCAACATGGCGGGTAAAAGTACAAAGGTAAGTGAGCCTTCTTTGAGCGAAGAAGAGGAGCGTAGGAAAGAGGAAGACAGGATTGCTGCGGAGAAGGAGCTTATGGCAAAGTTCCAGAGTGAGAGAAGACTAAGCACCACCAGGTCGCTGTCGCAGGGACCTGGGTTCAGTTCTGCGAATAGCAGCGCGCAGGAGTCTGAATCGGAGGCAGAACGGAAACGGAAATTAAGAAGCCCCGAGGACAAGGAAAAAGAGAAGAAAAGGACCAAAACAAAGAAAATGGACGATGGAGATGAGGAAGGAGAAGAGACTGAAGATGAGAATGAAGTGGATCCTCTTGTGAGTCTAGGAAGGGTGCTGGAGAAGATGAGAGGGTGGTTTAGGCAGCCAACAATAATGAAGATGGTCACGAAGCCGCAGACCGAGAAGTTTCAACGGCACTTCGTGAGGTTTCAGGAGGAACTCATAAGGGCCAGAGAGGAGAGGGCTAGGTTAGAAACCCGAATTGAGGAAAGAGCGGAGTTTGTGAAGATTGTTCGGGATGAACTGAGAAAGGGACCAGAACCGGAGGTGACGAGGATACCGACTGGGTACGCTGCAGCAGTGGCAAGAGATGCCCCGCAGATTCCGAAGGTGACAGGTGTGAAAGGCCCTGTGCTGCCACCACCAAAGTTGGTCACGGTGAGACACGATACTAAGGAGAGTGAAGAGGTAAAGACCATTCTGAAGAACCTAGTGAAGCCACAAGAGATCGGGTTAAAGGTCAGGAGGCTTGTGAACATCAGGCATGGAGTAATCGTAGAAGCGGAGAACGAAGAAGGAATAGAGGCCCTGATGAAACAGAAATCCCTGGGAGAGGCCGGTCTGAAAGTTGAGAAGCCAACGAAGAAAAGGCCTGTGATAATGATATACGACGTGAATGCAAAGTTGAGTGACGAAGACGTGAAAGATGAAGTATACCGGAGGAACATGCGTGACAGCGGCGTTGACGAAGGTGATTTTCAACAAGAATTTGAGGTCAGACACAAATATAACGATCAGAGATCGAATGGTCAGAAGAAACACATGGTGGTCGAGTGTTCAGTTAGGGTAAGGAACTGGTTGCGTAGGCAAGAGAAGATATACGTGGAGTGGCAATGCTGCAGAGTAAAAGATTATGTGGATGTAGCAAGATGCTACAAGTGCCAGAGATTTGGTCATGTTGCCAAGCACTGCACTGCGGGAAAGCCGACCTGCTCGTATTGCGCGGGCGAGCACGACTTCAAGGACTGTGCAAACAAAAAGAAGAAAGAGGCAGTCTGCTGTGCAAACTGTAAAAGGGATGGTCGTGGAGACCACAAACATGAAGCTGGTTCAAGAAGGTGCCCAGCGTACGAGAAGGCCGTGAAGAGGCAAAACGAAAAGACCGATTATGGACTGTAGGATCGCTCAGTGGAACTTGGGGAGAGGGAAAACTGCCACAAATGAAGCTTACAGAAGATGTCTGCAAGAGAAAGTCGATGTCCTTTTGGTGCAAGAGCCGTACACAGTGAATAGGAAGCTGAAAATGCCTGGTTGCAGAGTGTTCTATGACAGGAGTGGAAGAGAAGATATCTGGAGTGCTGTGTGTGTACTGAATGATAAGATCGGAGCAATCATGGATGTCGGGGAAACTAACGGAATGTGTGTCAGCGTCAGGCTAGAGGTTGAAGGAAAGTCGCTGCAGGTGATCAGCCTGTATTGCAGGCCATCAGAGCCCATCGATGGATTCCTCGCAGAACTGTCAGATATTGTCAGGAAGAGAGGCAACAAGGGAGTCGTCTGTGGTGCGGATCTCAACGCAAAATCGGGATTGTGGCTCAGTGGTTGTACGGACGAGAGAGGCTCGAAGGTGGAGGAAGTCCTGTTTGCATGGGACTTGCAGACCCTCAATAGATTCATAGATTCAGTAGATGGACAACATTTGAGAATACGCAGGGCGGGAAGTCGAACATTGATGTCACTATCGCCACGAGGGACGCGGCAAGTAGGATATCAGGTTGGGAAGTACATGAGGAAACGCTGAGTGACCACAGAATGATAACATTTAGGTATCAAGAAGAGCAAGGAAGGAGAGGAAGACTTAATGAACAAAGAGAGGGATCCTACTGTTTGAGGAAAGTGAACTGGGTGTCATTTGACCGCGAGCTGCAACGGAGCATTCAAGGTTTAGACATAGGAACGACGGAAGCGGGAGAACACGCGGAGAGAATCACAGAAATGATCTGCAGGCTAATGGAAGAGCAATTCCCGAGAGCAAAGAAAGGAATGAAGAAGGTTTACTGGTGGACGGAAGAACTCGATGAACTAAGGATTACTATGCGAAGAAAGAATAGGATCTGGAGAAGAACCAGTCTTGAGGCCGACAGGAGAAGCTTTGTGCAATCAAGAACAAATTACATATGGGCGATCAGGAAACAAAAGAAGAAGATGTGGGAGAAGCTCATCGTAGACGAAGAACGAAACCCGTGGGGTAAGGTCTACAAGATAGTGATGGAAAAGATGAAGAGTGAAGTCCAACTAGCAAGCCTCGAGAAGGAAGACGGAACGATGACGAAGACTCTAAACGAGACTCTGTAAAGGATGATTGAAGGGTTGCTGCCGGATGATAGGGTAGAAGAGGACACCGACGAACAGCGAGAGATAAGGAGAGGTATGATGGAAGAAAGTACAGGACCTAATGAAGAGGACTTTACAGAGGAAGAGCTAATTGCAAGCATCGCGCAAATGAGGGATAAGAAAGCACCGGGATACGACGGAATCAAGGGCGAAGTCGTCAAGAGAATGTGCGGTAGAATCAAGGGGACGTTGCTGGACATGTACAACAAGATGTTGAGAGAGGGTAGGTTCCCCGATATTTGGAAAACAGGCATCGTGAAAGTGTTTTTGAAAAGCGAAGACAAAGACCCTAGCAAGGTAAAGTCGTACAGGCCAGTGACCCTCCTTCCTGTTCTGGGTAAGATAGGTGAAAGGTTGATCGTAAAGAGGTTGAAACAGTGGATGGAGAGAGAAGATCGAACGAATACAGGTCAGTACGGATTCACAGAAGGTGTAGGAACGGTTGATGCGCTGTTGGACATGAGAAGAGAAGTAGAGGAGACGGAAGAGAAGTACGTCGTTGGATTGTTCTTGGACATCTCCGGGGCGTTCGACTCTGCCTGGTGGCCAGAGATCCTGAGAGTTCTGAGGGAATGGCGGTGCCCAAACAACATCTACCGACTGGTCAGGGACTACTTCCGAGGCAGGACAGTGACTTTGAAAGCTGGCAACGGAGAAGTGAGCAAGACCATCACAAAAGGTTGTCCACAAGGATCCGTTGTAGGCCCTCTGCTGTGGAACGTCCTTTTCGACGGGTTTCTGCGGCTGCAGTTCGGCAACGGCATCTCTGCCAGAGCCTACGCGGATGACGGACTGCTCCTGGTGAAGGCAAATTCAAGTCCTGAGCTGATGAGGAAGGCGTCAAGAGCCTTGGATCTGGTCACCAGGTGGGGAGAAGAGAGGAAGATGACGTTCTCGAAGGAGAAGACAGTGATGGTGCTACTCAAGGGAAAGTTGGTCGAAAGATTCATCAGAGTGAACATGGGTGAAGTCACGGTACGCTGCTCAGAGAAAACGAGGTACCTAGGGGTAGTGGTTAAAAGTGGAATGAAGTTCGCAGGACACTACGAGTATGTGGTCGAGAAGACGATGAAGGTATTTGGAAAGCTGAAAGGACTGGCGAAGGCAAACAACGGGATGAAATGTGAAAACTTGAGAAGGCTGTACATAGGGGCGTTGGAGCCGATGGTGCTGTACGGATGTGAAATGTGGGGACAAAGAATGAGAGGTCGAGGAGAGAAGACGAAGCTGATGAGCCTACAGAGGAAACTGTTGTTAGGAGTGATCAAGGGATACAGCACTATTTCCCACGAAGCCGTGAGAGTGATCGCTGGAGTGATCCCTCTGGATTTGATGGTGGAAGAAAGGCTGAAAAGAAGAAGAGATAAAGAGGAAGGAATCGATAGCAGGGAAAGCAAGCGAACCCGAAGAGAGGAAACACTCGTCGAATGGCAAAGAAGATGGGAAACCAGCACCAAAGGAAGAGAAACCTTCGAGTTTGTTCCGGATGTTCGACAGAGAAAGAAGGTGAAATGGGAGACCGACCACTACACAACACAGTTCGTGAGCGGCCATGGTAATTTCAAGGCGAAGCTGAGGGGATTCAACCTAGTGGAAGATGACAGATGCACACACTGTGGACAGTTGGAGACCTCGACACATGTTCTGATGGTGTGTCCTTTCTACGAGGAAGAAAGAAGTGAAATGAGGGAATTCCTCCGAGGTAAGAATTGGAATTGGGAGAAGCGAAACTTTCTACGGTGCAAGAAAGCAGCTGAGGTGTTCTCAAGAATGTGCAGAAGAATTGGAAGTAGGAAACACGAGTTTGAAAATGTAAGAGGATAGACTGAAACTTGAAACACTGGAAAAAAAAGGAAAGTAGGAGGGGAAAAAAGAAGAAAGAAGAAAAACAAAAATCCGATGATCCTAGTGCTATGGTGCTAGGGGAGGGGACAGGTGTGTTGGGTGGGCACTAGAAGAGTGCCCGGTTAGGATAAGAAGACAGAAGAGGACTGAAGAAAGAAGTCTGTTTCAGGAAAGAGGCCTGGCGAATAAGTCTCCGACTTAAGCCAGGGGTGGAGGAGGGATCGCGGGCTTCGGCCAACCACCTCTGTCTGTCTGTCTGTCTGTCTGTCTGTCTGTCTGTCTGTCTTTGGCCTGGCGAGGTGGCGAACGCATGGCCCGGCTCTGTCCCTGACAGGGTCGCAATAGCCCAAACCCTATCACCCTTAAGGAGATAGGGCTGCATTGGACAAGCCAATTTTCTGGGACTGTGGATGGTTTTGTATTATCAACCATAGATTGTTGATAACTAGGCTTGCATCCCGGGGTGTTCCCGAACTTGCTAAGCACAAAAAAAAAAAAAAAGACAAAAAAAACAAGGGTGATAGTAAATGAATGTTAGTGGATGGGTCTGGAAGTGAAAGGTTGAAGGATGATCGATGAAAAAAAAAAAATCACAGGATGATAGTAAATGGATGTTGATGAGTCTGTGTGTGAAAGATTGAAGAATGATTGTTGGAAAAAAACGTGCTTGGCAAGGAGTCCTATGTCCTCTCCTTGCAGAAAGTGCCTGCCTGCCCCTGCTAAGGAGATGGATGCACATTTGTTGGATGGGCATTCAAGCGGCGGTCTGTATAAAAGAGGTAGCGTGTGAACTGGTCTTTGAAAAACACGGAGGCGGATTGGGGATCCGGGTACGCTTCGGCTAGTCCGTTGCAAATGGCCCCTTTTCGATGCTGGCTAGTCCAGACCTCCCCCTTCACTCTGGTCGGGGTGCTGGGGGACGCTTAGTGGGGACCTCTCACATGTGATCTCCGGACCTATGCTTGTTGGCAGCCACTGTTGTGAAATTGACATCAGTGGGTGGCCGCCGTTAGTAAGCACCCCCGCCACGCTGAAGACGGTGTTCAAAATTGTCAGAAACTGGCTCAGGAACCATGGGCATATTCTTGTGCATGCGACTGTGCTAGGCATGTACGGTGTCCGAGGAGGTTTGACCTGATTGGTGAAATGTAGGGTCTCGGCCGGTGGATGACGTTGGAGTCATTGGCAAGAGACTCCCATGAACCGGGGAATTCAAAAACCCAACACATGATTTGTATTGTATTGTTTCAGGTTGCATCCTGACCTAGAAATCGAGTTAACAGTGAAAGTTGATTCGTTATTAGTTAATAGTTACCAGTTTTTGTGAATTTCAAATTGAAAAAATCAACATGGCGGGTAAAAGTACAAAGGTAAGTGAGCCTTCTTTGAGCGAAGAAGAGGAGCGTAGGAAAGAGGAAGACAGGATTGCTGCGGAGAAGGAGCTTATTGCAAAGTTCCAGAGTGAGAGAAGACTAAGCACCACCAGGTCGCTGTCGCAGGGACCTGGGTTCAGTTCTGCGAATAGCAGCGCGCAGGAGTCTGAATCGGAGGCAGAACGGAAACGGAAATTAAGAAGCCCCGAGGACAAGGAAAAAGAGAAGAAAAGGACCAAAACAAAGAAAATGGACGATGGAGATGAGGAAGGAGAAGAGACTGAAGATGAGAATGAAGTGGATCCTCTTGTGAGTCTAGGAAGGGTGCTGGAGAAGATGAGAGGGTGGTTTAGGCAGCCAACAATAATGAAGATGGTCACGAAGCCGCAGACCGAGAAGTTTCAACGGCACTTCGTGAGGTTTCAGGAGGAACTCATAAGGGCCAGAGAGGAGAGGGCTAGGTTAGAAACCCGAATTGAGGAAAGAGCGGAGTTTGTGAAGATTGTTCGGGATGAACTGAGAAAGGGACCAGAACCGGAGGTGACGAGGAAACCGACTGGGTACGCTGCAGCAGTGGCAAGAGATGCCCCGCAGATTCCGAAGGTGACAGGTGTGAAAGGCCCTGTGCTGCCACCACCAAAGTTGGTCACGGTGAGACACGATACTAAGGAGAGTGAAGAGGTAAAGACCATTCTGAAGAACCTAGTGAAGCCACAAGAGATCGGGTTAAAGGTCAGGAGGCTTGTGAACATCAGGCATGGAGTAATCGTAGAAGCGGAGAACGAAGAAGGAATAGAGGCCCTGATGAAACAGAAATCCCTGGGAGAGGCCGGTCTGAAAGTTGAGAAGCCAACGAAGAAAAGGCCTGTGATAATGATATACGACGTGAATGCAAAGTTGAGTGACGAAGACGTGAAAGATGAAGTATACCGGAGGAACATGCGTGACAGCGGCGTTGACGAAGGTGATTTTCAACAAGAATTTGAGGTCAGACACAAATATAACGATCAGAGATCGAATGGTCAGAAGAAACACATGGTGGTCGAGTGTTCAGTTAGGGTAAGGAACTGGTTGCGTAGGCAAGAGAAGATATACGTGGAGTGGCAATGCTGCAGAGTAAAAGATTATGTGGATGTAGCAAGATGCTACAAGTGCCAGAGATTTGGTCATGTTGCCAAGCACTGCACTGCGGGAAAGCCGACCTGCTCGTATTGCGCGGGCGAGCACGACTTCAAGGACTGTGCAAACAAAAAGAAGAAAGAGGCAGTCTGCTGTGCAAACTGTAAAAGGGATGGTCGTGGAGACCACAAACATGAAGCTGGTTCAAGAAGGTGCCCAGCGTACGAGAAGGCCGTGAAGAGGCAAAACGAAAAGACCGATTATGGACTGTAGGATCGCTCAGTGGAACTTGGGGAGAGGGAAAACTGCCACAAATGAAGCTTACAGAAGATGTCTGCAAGAGAAAGTCGATGTCCTTTTGGTGCAAGAGCCGTACACAGTGAATAGGAAGCTGAAAATGCCTGGTTGCAGAGTGTTCTATGACAGGAGTGGAAGAGAAGATATCTGGAGTGCTGTGTGTGTACTGAATGATAAGATCGGAGCAATCATGGATGTCAGGGAAACTAACGGAATGTGTGTCAGCGTCAGGCTAGAGGTTGAAGGAAAGTCGCTGCAGGTGATCAGCCTGTATTGCAGGCCATCAGAGCCCATCGATGGATTCCTCGCAGAACTGTCAGATATTGTCAGGAAGAGAGGCAACAAGGGAGTCGTCTGTGGTGCGGATCTCAACGCAAAATCGGGATTGTGGCTCAGTGGTTGTACGGACGAGAGAGGCTCGAAGGTGGAGGAAGTCCTGTTTGCATGGGACTTGCAGACCCTCAATAGATTCAGTAGATGGACAACATTTGAGAATACGCAGGGCGGGAAGTCGAACATTGATGTCACTATCGCCACGAGGGACGCGGCAAGTAGGATATCAGGTTGGGAAGTACATGAGGAAACGCTGAGTGACCACAGAATGATAACATTTAGGTATCAAGAAGAGCAAGGAAGGAGAGGAAGACTTAATGAACAAAGAGAGGGATCCTATTGTTTGAGGAAAGTGAACTGGGTGTCATTTGACCGCGAGCTGCAACGGAGCATTCAAGGTTTAGACATAGGAACGACGGAAGCGGGAGAACACGCGGAGAGAATCACAGAAATGATCTGCAGGCTAATGGAAGAGCAATTCCCGAGAGCAAAGAAAGGAATGAAGAAGGTTTACTGGTGGACGGAAGAACTCGATGAACTAAGGATTACTATGCGAAGAAAGAATAGGATCTGGAGAAGAACCAGTCTTGAGGCCGACAGGAGAAGCTTTGTGCAATCAAGAACAAATTACATATGGGCGATCAGGAAACAAAAGAAGAAGATGTGGGAGAAGCTCATCGTAGACGAAGAAGGAAACCCGTGGGGTAAGGTCTACAAGATAGTCATGGAAAAGATGAAGAGTGAAGTCCAACTAGCAAGCCTCGAGAAGGAAGACGGAACGATGACGAAGACTCTAAACGAGACTCTGCAAAGGATGATTGAAGGGTTGCTGCCGGATGATAGGGTAGAAGAGGACACCGACGAACAGCGAGAGATAAGGAGAGGTATGATGGAAGAAAGTACAGGACCTAATGAAGAGGACTTTACAGAGGAAGAGCTAATTGCAAGCATCGCGCAAATGAGGGATAAGAAAGCACCGGGATACGACGGAATCAAGGGCGAAGTCGTCAAGAGAATGTGCGGTAGAATCAAGGGGACGTTGCTGGACATGTACAACAAGATGTTGAGAGAGGGTAGGTTCCCCGATATTTGGAAAACAGGCATCGTGAAAGTGTTTTTGAAAAGCGAAGACAAAGACCCTAGCAAGGTAAAGTCGTACAGGCCAGTGACCCTCCTTCCTGTTCTGGGTAAGATAGGTGAAAGGTTGATCGTAAAGAGGTTGAAACAGTGGATGGAGAGAGAAGATCGAACGAATACAGGTCAGTACGGATTCACAGAAGGTGTAGGAACGGTTGATGCGCTGTTGGACATGAGAAGAGAAGTAGAGGAGACGGAAGAGAAGTACGTCGTTGGATTGTTCTTGGACATCTCCGGGGCGTTCGACTCTGCCTGGTGGCCAGAGATCCTGAGAGTTCTGAGGGAATGGCGGTGCCCAAACAACATCTACCGACTGGTCAGGGACTACTTCCGAGGCAGGACAGTGACTTTGAAAGCTGGCAACGGAGAAGTGAGCAAGACCATCACAAAAGGTTGTCCACAAGGATCCGTTGTAGGCCCTCTGCTGTGGAACGTCCTTTTCGACGGGTTTCTGCGGCTGCAGTTCGGCAACGGCATCTCTGCCAGAGCCTACGCGGATGACGGACTGCTCCTGGTGAAGGCAAATTCAAGTCCTGAGCTGATGAGGAAGGCGTCAAGAGCCTTGGATCTGGTCACCAGGTGGGGAGAAGAGAGGAAGATGACGTTCTCGAAGGAGAAGACAGTGATGGTGCTACTCAAGGGAAAGTTGGTCGAAAGATTCATCAGAGTGAACATGGGTGAAGTCACGGTACGCTGCTCAGAGAAAACGAGGTACCTAGGGGTAGTGGTTAAAAGTGGAATGAAGTTCGCAGGACACTACGAGTATGTGGTCGAGAAGACGATGAAGGTATTCGGAAAGCTGAAAGGACTGGCGAAGGCAAACAACGGGATGAAATGTGAAAACTTGAGAAGGCTGTACATAGGGGCGTTGGAGCCGATGGTGCTGTACGGATGTGAAATGTGGGGACAAAGAATGAGAGGTCGAGGAGAGAAGACGAAGCTGATGAGCCTACAGAGGAAACTGTTGTTAGGAGTGATCAAGGGATACAGCACTATTTCCCACGAAGCCGTGAGAGTGATCGCTGGAGTGATCCCTCTGGATTTGATGGTGGAAGAAAGGCTGAAAAGAAGAAGAGATAAAGAGGAAGGAATCGACAGCAGGGAAAGCAAGCGAACCCGAAGAGAGGAAACACTCGTCGAATGGCAAAGAAGATGGGAAACCAGCACCAAAGGAAGAGAAACCTTCGAGTTTGTTCCGGATGTTCGACAGAGAAAGAAGGTGAAATGGGAGACCGACCACTACACAACACAGTTCGTGAGCGGCCATGGTAATTTCAAGGCGAAGCTGAGGGGATTCAACCTAGTGGAAGATGACAGATGCACACACTGTGGACAGTTGGAGACCTCGACACATGTTCTGATGGTGTGTCCTTTCTACGAGGAAGAAAGAAGTGAAATGAGGGAATTCCTCCGAGGTAAGAATTGGAATTGGGAGAAGCGAAACTTTCTACGGTGCAAGAAAGCAGCTGAGGTGTTCTCAAGAATGTGCAGAAGAATTGGAAGTAGGAAACACGAGTTTGAAAATGTAAGAGGATAGTCTGCAACTTGAAACACTGGAAAAAAGGAATGTAGGAGGAAAAAAAAAAAAAAAAAAAAAAAGAAGAAAGAAGAAAAAGCAAAAATCCGATGATCCTAGTGCTATGGTGCTAGGGGAGGGGACAGGTGTGTTGGGTGGGCACTAGAAGAGTGCCCGGTTAGGATAAGAAGACAGGAGAGGACTGAAGAAAGAAGTCTATTTCAGGAAAGAGGCCTGGCGAATAAGTCTCCGACTTAAGCCAGGGGTGGAGGAGGGATCGCGGGCTTCGGCCAACCACCTGTCTGTCTGTCTGTCTGTCTGTCTGTCTGTCTGTCTGTCTGTCTGTCTGTCTGTCTGTCTGTCTGTCTGTCTGTCTGTCTGTCTGTCTGTCTGTCTGTCTGTCTGTCTGTCTGTCTGTCTGTCTGTCTGTCTGTCTGTCTGTCTGTCTGTCTGTCTGTCTGTCTGTCTGTCTGTCTGTCTGTCTGTCTGTCTGTCTGTCTGTCTGTCTGTCTGTCTGTCTGTCTGTCTGTCTGTCTGTCTGTCTGTCTGTCTGTCTGTCTGTCTGTCTGTCTGTCTGTCTGTCTGTCTGTCTGTCTGTCTGTCTGTCTGTCTGTCTGTCTGTCTGTCTGTCTGTCTGTCTGTCTGTCTGTCTGTCTGTCTGTCTGTCTGTCTGTCTGTCTGTCTGTCTGTCTGTCTGTCTGTCTGTCTGTCTGTCTGTCTGTCTGTCTGTCTGTCTGTCTGTCTGTCTGTCTGTCTGTCTGTCTGTCTGTCTGTCTGTCTGTCTGTCTGTCTGTCTGTCTGTCTGTCTGTCTGTCTGTCTGTCTGTCTGTCTGTCTGTCTGTCTGTCTGTCTGTCTGTCTGTCTGTCTGTCTGTCTGTCTGTCTGTCTGTCTGTCTGTCTGTCTGTCTGTCTGTCTGTCTGTCTGTCTGTCTGTCTGTCTGTCTGTCTGTCTGTCTGTCTGTCTGTCTGTCTGTCTGTCTGTCTGTCTGTCTGTCTGTCTGTCTGTCTGTCTGTCTGTCTGTCTGTCTGTCTGTCTGTCTGTCTGTCTGTCTGTCTGTCTGTCTGTCTGTCTGTCTGTCTGTCTGTCTGTCTGTCTGTCTGTCTGTCTGTCTGTCTGTCTGTCTGTCTGTCTGTCTGTCTGTCTGTCTGTCTGTCTGTCTGTCTGTCTGTCTGTCTGTCTGTCTGTCTGTCTGTCTGTCTGTCTGTCTGTCTGTCTGTCTGTCTGTCTGTCTGTCTGTCTGTCTGTCTGTCTGTCTGTCTGTCTGTCTGTCTGTCTGTCTGTCTGTCTGTCTGTCTGTCTGTCTGTCTGTCTGTCTGTCTGTCTGTCTGTCTGTCTGTCTGTCTGTCTGTCTGTCTGTCTGTCTGTCTGTCTGTCTGTCTGTCTGTCTGTCTGTCTGTCTGTCTGTCTGTCTGTCTGTCTGTCTGTCTGTCTAACCCCAACACATGATTTTGATTGATTGTTTCAGGTTGCATGCAGATAGCATTCAGGTGATAAAGTAATTATCTGTCAATTAGCAAAAATTTTTGATTATTGTTTTTGAATTATTTCATCATGGGTGACGCAAATCAGAAAAAGATGGAAGAGGAGGCGAGAAGAAGGGCCGAGGAGGAAAGGATTGAGGCAGAGAAGGAGTTTATGGAAAGACACGTAAGGGAACGAAGACTAAGCAGCCAGAGGAAACTGTCTACGGATATGGCAACTGGTTATTCTTCTGCCACTAGTAGCCATCCGGAGTCGGAGTCGGAGGCAGAAAGGAAGAAAAGAGCAAGAAGCAGTCCTGAGGACAAGGAGAAGAAGAAGAAAACGAAGAAGACTGAGGATTTAGAGTCTGATGATGAAGAAGTGGATGAAGATCAGAGTGACACGTCAGCGAAGCTGAATGGAATTTTGAAAAAAAATGAAGGCTTGGTTTAAACAGCCAACCATTACAAAGATGGTGACCAAGCCCCAGACAGAGAAATTTATGAGGTACCTGGACCAGTTTCAAGTGGAAATAATTAGAGTGAAAGAGCGAGAAAGGTTGACAACTGAGATTCAAGCTGAAGAGCGGGCAGAGTTCATGAGAATTGTGAAGACGGAACTAAACAAGGAACGACTCAAGGTGGAAGAACCGAGGAAAGAGGGGTCTACGTTTGCTGAGGTTGCATCCCGCAGAACTACAGCGATACCTAAGGTAACTGGTGTTAAAGGACCCGTGCTCCCAGCCCCGAAAGTTGTCCTGGTAAGACATGAGTCTAAGGACAGTGAGGAGGTGAAGACAACTCTAAAGAGGTTGGTTAAACCTTCTGAGATAGGACTCAAAGTTAGGAGGCTGATCAACATTAGAAATGGAGTCATGGTGGAGGCGGAGAACGAGGAAGGAGTCGAAAACCTCATCAAGCAGGAAGCCCTGAAGGATGCAGGGCTGAAAGTTGAAAAACCACAGAAGAAGAGGCCGGTTATAATGATCTATGATGTAAATTCAAGCCTGAAGGACGAAGAGATCAGACAGGAGGTGTTCATGAGGAATATGCGAGGGAGTGACATAAAGGAAGAGGAGTTCAACCAGGAGTTCGAGGTGAAACATCAGTATAAGGATGTGAAGTCAGCAGGAAGAAAAATACATATTGTTGTGGAATGCTCGGTTAGGGTTAGGAACTGGTTGCGAAGACAGGAGAAGATCTTTGTCGAGTGGCAATGCTGCAGAGTCAAAGATTATGTGGATGTAGCTCGATGCTACAAGTGTCAAAGGTTTGGGCATATTGCCAAACATTGCACTGCTGTGAAGCCATGCTGCTCACATTGTGCTGGAGAGCATGAATATAAGGACTGCGAGAAGAAGAAGAATAAAGCTGCAGCATGCTGTGCAAATTGTAAGAGAGAAGGCCGCTCGGACACAAAACATGAAGCTGGTTCCAGAGTATGTCCGGCGTATGAGAAAGCGGTGAAGAGGCAAAATGAAAAGATTGACTATGGACTGTAGAATCGCCCAGTGGAATTTAGGAAGGGGAAAAACGGCAACAGATGAGGCAATTAGGAGGTGTATTGTAGAGAAGATTGATGTCCTCCTGGTCCAAGAGCCCTATACAGTAAACAGAAGAATGGTAGTGTCAGGTTGCAGAGTGTATCATGATAGGAGTGGAAGAGAGGATATTTGGAGTGCGGTTCTCGTCATGAATGAGAAGATTGGGGCATTAATGCATGCAGCTGCAAGAAAGCAGCTGAGGTGTTCTCAAGAATGTGCAGAAGAATTGGAAGTAGGAAACACGAGTTTGAAATGTAAGAGGATAGACTGCAACTTAAAACACTGGAAAAAAAGGAATGTAGGAGGAAAAAAAAGAAGAAAGAAGAAAAAGCAAAAATCCGATGATCCTAGTGCTATGGTGCTAGGGGAGGGGACAGGTGTGTTGGGTGGGCACTAGAAGAGTGCCCGGTTAGGATAAGAAGACAGGAGAGGACTGAAGAAAGAAGTCTATTTCAGGAAAGAGGCCTGGCGAATAAGTCTCCGACTTAAGCCAGGGGTGGAGGAGGGATCGCGGGCTTCGGCCAACCACCTGTCTGTCTGTCTGTCTGTCTGTCTGTCTGTCTGTCTGTCTGTCTGTCTGTCTGTCTGTCTGTCTGTCTGTCTGTCTGTCTGTCTGTCTGTCTGTCTGTCTGTCTGTCTGTCTGTCTGTCTGTCTGTCTGTCTGTCTGTCTGTCTGTCTGTCTGTCTGTCTGTCTGTCTGTCTGTCTGTCTGTCTGTCTGTCTGTCTGTCTGTCTGTCTGTCTGTCTGTCTGTCTGTCTGTCTGTCTGTCTGTCTGTCTGTCTGTCTGTCTGTCTGTCTTTCGGCCTGGCGAGGTGGCGAACGCATGGCCCGGCTCTGTCCCTGACAGGGTCGCAATAGCCCAAACCCTATCACCCTTAAGGAGATAGGGCTGTATTGGACAAGCCAATTTTCTGGGACTGTGGATGGTTTTGTATTATCAACCGTAGATTGTTGATAACTAGGCTTGCATCCCGGGGTGTTCCCGAACTTGCTAAGCACAAAAAAGAAAAAAAAAAAAAAAAAAAAAAGAAAAAAAAGAAAAAAAAAAAAAAAAAAAAGAAAAAAAAAAAGAAACAAGGGTGATAGTAAATGAATGTTGGTGGATAGGTCTGGAAGTGAAAGGTTGAAGGATGATCGATGAAAAAAAAAAAAAAAAAAAAAAAATCACAGGATGATAGTAAATGGATGTTGATGAGTCTGTGTGTGAAAGATTGAAGAATGATTGTTGGAAAAAAAAACGTGCTTGGCAAGGAGTCCTATGTCCTCTCCTTGCAGAAAGTGCCTGCCTGCCCCTGCTAAGGAGACGGATGCACATTTGTTGGATGGGCATTCAAGCGGCGGTCTGTATAAAAGAGGTAGCGTGTGAACTGGTCTTTGAAAAACACGGAGGCGGATTGGGGATCCGGGTACGCTTCGGCTAGTCCGTTGCAAATGGCCCCTTTTCGATGCTGGCTAGTCCAGACCTCCCCCTTCACTCTGGTCGGGGTGCTGGGGGACGCTTAGTGGGGACCTCTCACATGTGATCTCCGGACCTATGCTTGTTGGCAGCCACTGTTGTGAAATTGACATCAGTGGGTGGCCGCCGTTAGTAAGCACCCCCGCCACGCTGAAGACGGTGTTCAAAATTGTCAGAAACTGGCTCAGGAACCATGGGCATATTCTTGTGCATGCGACTGTGCTAGGCATGTACGGTGTCCGAGGAGGTTTGACCTGATTGGTGAAATGTAGGGTCTCGGCCGGTGGATGACGTTGGAGTCATTGGCAAGAGACTCCCATGAACCGGGGAATTCAAAAACCCAACACATGATTTGTATTGTATTGTTTCAGGTTGCATCCTGACCTAGAAATCGAGTTAACAGTGAAAGTTGATTCGTTATTAGTTAATAGTTACCAGTTTTTGTGAATTTCAAATTGAAAAAATCAACATGGCGGGTAAAAGTACAAAGGTAAGTGAGCCTTCTTTGAGCGAAGAAGAGGAGCGTAGGAAAGAGGAAGACAGGATTGCTGCGGAGAAGGAGCTTATGGCAAAGTTCCAGAGTGAGAGAAGACTAAGCACCACCAGGTCGCTGTCGCAGGGACCTGGGTTCAGTTCTGCGAATAGCAGCGCGCAAGAGTCTGAATCGGAGGCAGAACGGAAACGGAAATTAAGAAGCCCCGAGGACAAGGAAAAAGAGAAGAAAAGGACCAAAACAAAGAAAATGGACGATGGAGATGAGGAAGGAGAAGAGACTGAAGATGAGAATGAAGTGGATCCTCTTGTGAGTCTAGGAAGGGTGCTGGAGAAGATGAGAGGGTGGTTTAGGCAGCCAACAATAATGAAGATGGTCACGAAGCCGCAGACCGAGAAGTTTCAACGGCACTTCGTGAGGTTTCAGGAGGAACTCATAAGGGCCAGAGAGGAGAGGGCTAGGTTAGAAACCCGAATAGAGGAAAGAGCGGAGTTTGTGAAGATTGTTCGGGATGAACTGAGAAAGGGACCAGAACCGGAGGTGACGAGGAAACCGACTGGGTACGCTGCAGCAGTGGCAAGAGATGCCCCGCAGATTCCGAAGGTGACAGGTGTGAAAGGCCCTGTGCTGCCACCACCAAAGTTGGTCACGGTGAGACACGATACTAAGGAGAGTGAAGAGGTAAAGACCATTCTGAAGAACCTAGTGAAGCCACAAGAGATCGGGTTAAAGGTCAGGAGGCTTGTGAACATCAGGCATGGAGTAATCGTAGAAGCGGAGAACGAAGAAGGAATAGAGGCCCTGATGAAACAGAAATCCCTGGGAGAGGCCGGTCTGAAAGTTGAGAAGCCAACGAAGAAAAGGCCTGTGATAATGATATACGACGTGAATGCAAAGTTGAGTGACGAAGACGTGAAAGATGAAGTATACCGGAGGAACATGCGTGACAGCGGCGTTGACGAAGGTGATTTTCAACAAGAATTTGAGGTCAGACACAAATATAACGATCAGAGATCGAATGGTCAGAAGAAACACATGGTGGTCGAGTGTTCAGTTAGGGTAAGGAACTGGTTGCGTAGGCAAGAGAAGATATACGTGGAGTGGCAATGCTGCAGAGTAAAAGATTATGTGGATGTAGCAAGATGCTACAAGTGCCAGAGATTTGGTCATGTTGCCAAGCACTGCACTGCGGGAAAGCCGACCTGCTCGTATTGCGCGGGCGAGCACGACTTCAAGGACTGTGCAAACAAAAAGAAGAAAGAGGCAGTCTGCTGTGCAAACTGTAAAAGGGATGGTCGTGGAGACCACAAACATGAAGCTGGTTCAAGAAGGTGCCCAGCGTACGAGAAGGCCGTGAAGAGGCAAAACGAAAAGACCGATTATGGACTGTAGGATCGCTCAGTGGAACTTGGGGAGAGGGAAAACTGCCACAAATGAAGCTTACAGAAGATGTCTGCAAGAGAAAGTCGATGTCCTTTTGGTGCAAGAGCCGTACACAGTGAATAGGAAGCTGAAAATGCCTGGTTGCAGAGTGTTCTATGACAGGAGTGGAAGAGAAGATATCTGGAGTGCTGTGTGTGTACTGAATGATAAGATCGGAGCAATCATGGATGTCAGGGAAACTAACGGAATGTGTGTCAGCGTCAGGCTAGAGGTTGAAGGAAAGTCGCTGCAGGTGATCAGCCTGTATTGCAGGCCATCAGAGCCCATCGATGGATTCCTCGCAGAACTGTCAGATATTGTCAGGAAGAGAGGCAACAAGGGAGTCGTCTGTGGTGCGGATCTCAACGCAAAATCGGGATTGTGGCTCAGTGGTTGTACGGACGAGAGAGGCTCGAAGGTGGAGGAAGTCCTGTTTGCATGGGACTTGCAGACCCTCAATAGATTCAGTAGATGGACAACATTTGAGAATACGCAGGGCGGGAAGTCGAACATTGATGTCACTATCGCCACGAGGGACGCGGCAAGTAGGATATCAGGTTGGGAAGTACATGAGGAAACGCTGAGTGACCACAGAATGATAACATTTAGGTATCAAGAAGAGCAAGGAAGGAGAGGAAGACTTAATGAACAAAGAGAGGGATCCTATTGTTTGAGGAAAGTGAACTGGGTGTCATTTGACCGCGAGCTGCAACGGAGCATTCAAGGTTTAGACATAGGAACGACGGAAGCGGGAGAACACGCGGAGAGAATCACAGAAATGATCTGCAGGCTAATGGAAGAGCAATTCCCGAGAGCAAAGAAAGGAATGAAGAAGGTTTACTGGTGGACG